>LR738712.1:234903608-235068912 GCA_902687465.1 Secale cereale
GGGGGCGCTTGTTGCTTTGATCTGGGAAGACTAAGAACTTTTATTCGTTCTCAGTAAACTGGTACATGTCAAACCATTAGATATTTAACTTTGCAAATCAGTTCTCCTATAGAAGTTAACTTTGCAAAGCAATGGACTTTTTTTTGCCGGGAGCCAAAGAAATGGACATTATTGGCTAGTAAATTCCAAAGAATCAAAAGTGATTTTTTTGATAAATCACCAAATTGGCATAACTAATTAGTAACTAAAATATAAATACCCCAGCAGGCTTAATGTAAGTAGACCGATGAATTAACAATAGTCGTACATTGGTGCACTTAAATATCTGACCCTGCAATCGCAATCAGGTTATGAATCAATGTTGTTTTCAAAGCAAAGAAACCAGGGAAATCCTATCAGAGAATTATGGAGCAGAAAAGAATCACATCTTTTGTGTACCACAACACAAAAGGGTAACCGTACGTTATGTATGTAAATAAAAGCTGACATTAGATATTGGTCGATGAATAGAAAACAAAGCATGACTCGACACTTAACATAAATCCACTCATAGCTTCCGACGCCAACAATAATGCATGATTACCATATAAACAGTAAAGGATGAATCTCATGAATATAGCTAGCACATACCAAACCACATGTTACATTCGAATCGGTTAGAAAAAGAGCGGAAAACATCAACATCCATATTTACCAAAAAAAAACGAAATAATAAACTTCTGAATCTCATGAACGAAGATAGCAAATATCAAACAAATAGTAAGAAGCAGTGCCCTAGCTCCTTTCAGTCCTTTCTATTCACTTCAGTTCAAAGATGGCAGTTCTATTCAAATTTCAAAAGCTACCAAAAAAATAGCTTGTAGCTTTCAGGAAAATGTTCCTCTCATGAACTGGAAAATAATTACAAACCACACCGATCCAAAACCAAATAAATCACAATGTGTATACATCAACTGACATTTTAGCGATCTCAATCACTATAATATAAAAAAGGGCGGCCCGGTGCATGTAGCTGTCGCTTGCGCATATTTCATTTCACATGGAAGGAAAAATTGATTGAGAATACAACTATGAGGGTGCCAGTGGTGAAGCCAGCGGCTATCTTCTTGGAAAAAGGTACATTCCCAACATGGTTCTCATCGACATAGAAGAATTTGACCTGAAGGTCGCCAGGCACAACAATGCGGGTCAAGTTCATTGTTGCGTACCACTACCACTACTGACACAATATATACATGGGGAGGGGGAAAGGGGAAGATATAAAACGGTACTCTAAAGAGTGCATACTAATGCATTCATCACAAGTGGAAACCCTAACAGGTACCGTTAGTTTGAAACATTTGTATGGAATTTAGTATGTAGACTCACTGGTAAATGCTGTCATTAACACTACTACTCTCTGAAACCAATCCCTCATTGCTATAATATTTGTCATGATAACTATATAAAAGCTAGTAACAATCACTGTGTTTAAACCTATCCACCCATTTCTGTCATGTGCGCACCCAGACTGTATGTACATGTGTGTTTCTGATTTATTCCCTAATACGTATCACTCATGTGCGTGGACATCAAGCAATGGAGACATAAACTCAGTGTTAAGGAATAAGCTAGCATGGAGACCAAGCGCATGTTCTTTCCCTCGTAGACGACATTGACTCAGGTGAGTGGATTGTATTTACTATCAGAGAAGGGAACGCGCTCATGGTCGCCCTAACCCGACAGATGGTACCATCGAAGTTTGTAACTACACACTGTTTGGCTTCTTCCAGTACAGAAAGGAAACTTGATTATCCTGCCATTTCTATATCAAGTACAACCGTTTTTCTAAGGAGAACCCAACATGTACAAAGTAACGAAGTCATTATATCAAATCGGAAAGAGGTAAACATAATCTGGATACAATAAAAGGTGCCACCGTCCAGAACTGAACATGTTATCTAGCGAACGGAGCAATTCTAGTTGTATCTTCACACAAACACTAACAATGTCTAATTGGAGAAAGAAAAAAGGACACCAAACACCCATCTATGCGTTCAGAACCAACAAATGAAAATTACACACTAATATATAATTCTTATCATCTAAGTTAACAAACTGTAAGATTAATTTAGCTGCACATCAAGAAGAAAATCCAGTCAAACAAAATGTTTAGAACCTCAACATCATTTTCAGCCTATAGAACTAAAAATCAGCTAAATTTAATCGCTGATATCAGTAGTGGTACAGGCAAACTTTTGTAACTTTGTCCACTAATGTAAAATGAGCACAACTAAAGAAATCTTGAGTGTTCCTTTTCCATTCGTACTTATTTGCCCCTTTTATGTGAGTAAAAACAATTATACAACAAGCTCGTTCTGCAGGTTTTGAGGTAGCAGTGACTAATGTTTGCCCAAAGAGAATGCTTTAAATCAGCTAATCTTGCCACCCAGAAGCCATATTGATGAAAACACATGAAAATGTAAACTTAGATTAACAACAATTAGGTAATTATTCACTCATGACGAACAGAACAAATATAAGATTTGTACATAAGGGGACTATAAAAATCAATAAATCTCTGCGGTTGCCTGATGCTAACCATCAGTCTACCAAGGTTAAGATAATGATACAAAATACTAACATCAATACCTAGGTCCCAAAGAAAAGATAAAGAAGCTTATTAACTTATCATCATCTATCCCACTGGTGCACAACAGAAAACTGAGGGAAAACATGGAGTATTCGAACAGTAAAGGTTTAGGCTCACTCATGGATATATAAAGCTGAAGAAATGTCAGCACTTTTGCCAAAAGTGTTAACAACACCTGTCGCAGTTGTCTCGAAGTGAGTAGTAGCATCATAGCTCTGCAAAGAGAAAAAACAAAGGCAATGAGCATCTACGACATGAGACTGACACTGTATTCTCATATAAAGCAAAACTTGCTGATTTGACAACAATTATAAAAAGGTTCATTAACTGGTTCATATGGTTGCTAAAAAAAATTAACTTGTTCATATCTGTCATACATATAAAAACATAGATCAATTCTAGGCCTTAGTTCAGACGGTTGGCTATCAGTCTATGCTTCAGCAGACAGATGAAAATAACTTCCCTTTTGGCACGCCATTGCGAGTGTACGAGCAACATAAGACATACCTATCAAATGTATACCAGCATGCTTGTCACAGCGAAATAATAGATACTTAATTTAGAAATTTATCCAACGGTAATTATTTGAGACCCATGTAGAAAGTCATCAAATTTCTGACTTGCGGCCAAGTTGCTTTTGTGGTAAAATAATCTAAATTGAGTGGGAATCGTTTGCATTTGGAATTGGCTGGCTTATATAGCAATTGCTCGTGCAACTATTCGCTTTAATTGGAAAATGAAGAACAATACTACTTGCCTCAGTAACCATGGACAGAGACATGAGGCAACCATGTTGAAAAACTGAATTTGTAGAAACGAAACACATCTTAATGCGAACAAATTCAATGCTAACTTTGGAAGATCTTGCTGTGTCGGAAGACATTACCTGGTTATCTGGACGACACATACCGCCAAGGAATACTAATAAAGTTGTGCCCACGATGAAACCGGGACCAAGCAAAGCCCACCTCTCATATGATACCGCAAATACCTTTCATAACTGAAAGAACTACACTAAGTAACATACATGCTACATAGAACACAGCGCAAGCGCCACTTTCAGATTCGGTCATAGTCCGTCAAGGAAATCAGTCCAACCGCCCGACTCGCATCGTGCGAGCAGAATTTCACGAAGGCGCGTGCACCTACCTAAGCCAGTAAATTGTACAGATCCAATCACTCCTAGAGCAAAAAAAAATGCACTCATGCCATTACTTGACGCTAAGAGATGGTACTGCCGCTAGCAGTAGCCGGCACGAACTCACCTTGGCTGGGTGAGAAGCGAAAGCCATGGAGTTGGCGCCGGCGGCACCATGGAAAATGTCCAGCAAGACCATGAATCAAGTCATGTAAACTTAGGGTGGGCGTGTTCATCACCAAAAAAACACATAAATCCCAAGTCCAGATAGATCTTCACTCACATAAACACAAATAGAGGAATATAAAAGAAGGAAGAACATTGTATAATAGATAAGAAAAATGTGTGTATTTGTAGCATAGCAAAAGAGGGCTCAGTTTTGTCATTGATCTTCAAGCCCAACACTCACATCTCTTGCATAACATACCCATCGTAATGTAGATGAACTGCCCTGGTTATCACTCTTCAGAATGACTATCCGAGGTGAAGAACATCCAACATTACCAATGAATTGAACAGGCTGCAAGAGAGGTAAGGGTTGGCTCTAATTTTGTACCCACAGGCCACAACAGTCTTGATTGCTCAAGACATGTTTATTTTAGCAAGAGTCAGCATTATCGCCCAGCATTTTTTACCAAAAAGGAGGTTGTACCCCCGGTCATTGCCCACCCAGCAACATGATCCTGATATCCATACGTACATATATATATGCGTGCACACATCCATCCATCCATCCATCCATCAGCCACAGGAGCATACCTGCCTCGACCAACCAAACCTGACGGCGCACCAGACAACACCGTAGATGCATCTTGGTCCTCGTTGTCGCGGACAAGGGCGGGGAGCCGGGAGAGGTCAAGCCCGCGGCGCGGACCCGAGAGACCTCGCCGGTGCCCTCGACACTGCGGAGGCTGCCGGAGACTGGGCCTCCATGCCGACGGCGGCGCGGCGCGGATGCAAGGCATGGCCCCGCGAGACGGAAAGATCCAAGGGCCGAGACTCCTCATCGCCGCTCTCCCTGGCAGCTCGCCTCCCTCCCGTGTGCTCCCGAGATCCAAATCAAGAAGATCGGGGGATATGAGGCTGGAGGAGGCGGAGCTCGAGACTGGAGATGAAGAGGGCACGGGCACGGGCGGCGGCACGCGGTGGATTTGATGGAGAAAGAGGCGGAGGCGCAGTAGCAGGCAAGGGGCAGGGGTTGGAGGAGAGGAAAAGGAAAGAGAGAAAGAGGGGTCGCGTCTTGCCGGACAAAACTTGCCTGCTCCCTTCTCGTGCTCCCATCCGTGCTCCCACTTCATCCTGCGGCTGTTATTTCATCTTTTTTCTTTTTAATCTAATCATCGCCCCCCTGATTTTAAGGGGGTGGGGCCAGGCCTAATTTTGGTCCAATCAAATCAAGCCACGTACGCGGGAGCACGGATGGGCACACACGAGGGGAGCAGGCAAGTCTCGTCCCGTCTTGCCTGTGTGGGAAACCTTCGTGGAGAAGGAAACAAGAGAAAATCTACGAGGAAGGTCACACGAAACCTCCTTGGTGTGAAAGGTGGACCAACACCCAATCAGATCGTACATTTTTTTTTCTGTTACTGCTCCTAGTCATACGTTGCATACGCGAGAGAGCACCCTTCGTGCGTAGCTTATTGTTATGGATTGGCCAAGGCACTCGATGCCAATTATGTTGTACTACTAATACTACCTACTCCCTCCTTTCAGTTTATATACATGCCAATAAAAGAATCATCAACCAAGGAAGTACTACTCCCTCTGTTCTTAAATATTTGTCTCCATCTTCCATCCACAACTATTAAACAATCCAACATGAACTTTCTTAAGTGCACCCCGAATTACCCCCAGCACACCGGACGGACCCAATCACCACCGCACGATTAGTCCCACAGATCTGAATCTAACAGCCATCATTGATCAAATACCTCGATGGTGTGCACATACCAATTTCCATTGACTGACCGTGCTTCACCAGGAGACTACGGAGGCCTTCCCTCCAACTAATCACTCCCACACCCTCCGACAATCAGGCAATTCTAAATGCAGACTAAGGAAGGAATTGATTCCCCTAGCGCAACCGCCCAGGATCCTCTCTGACTTCCGTCACCATCGCAGCAACACCGTCTTCTACCGCAGGGCGACCTCGCGCCACTACACCGCGCTGCCGCTTCCCTGCACGATCGACGTAGCAGGCGCTCAGCAGGCTGCCCTGCCCCCTCGCAGCGTGGCAGAAGCCCGCCAGATCGCCAGTGCCCAGGAGCCCGCCCGGCACCCGCGCGGCAGCCCCCACCCTGTACGGCCCCTGGACCAGCTGTAATTCTTCCCTGTACGGCCCCTGGACCAACTGTAATTCTTCCCTGCACTCAAGTACAATTTTCAGAATAGTTATACTCCACTATCTATCTTTATAGAACAGATCAAACAATAGGCATACAGAAAAGGTAAGATCGTAAAGGACATTCAGATGCCATGCAATTGCACACCATTCTACCATACCTATGGCAGAGGAATGATACATCGCGCCAGTCTACAACATAATGATTCATTTTACATCTCTAATTACTGATTTCTATGTGGAAAATGGTTAGTGTTTTCGCTACTGCAATCTTCTAACTGACTTAAACATGCAACCTGTTGTATAACTCTGTTGACACACAATACTGCTTATCTTCTGCCTGTGAGTAATAGAAAACTCTACTGATTATATGCACAACATACATGATTCTAATAATTTAATGACATGAATATTCACATGAAGGTGGGCGATGGTATGTCGTCTCTCAATCGTGTCGGGCCGCGCACCCCATTTCAAGATATAAGCAACAACCAAGCATTGGATATCAGCAACCACTTCCTACTTTGTTCTACTGTTGCTTGTGTGGTGACTTGTGCTATGTATTTATACAGACCCAAGCACCCCATTTCAGGATATAAGTAACAACCAATCATTGGGTGACTATCATCGACCAGATCCTACTTTCTGCTACTGTTTTTGTTGTTGCTTGTGTGCTAACTTCCACTACTTATTTAAACAGACCCTAAAGAATTGAAGAGTCAGAGGAACAAAGAGTATTATGCACGCAATAGAGATGAAATTCTTAAAAGACAAAGTGAAGCCCGTGAAAAGAAACAGGCTTCAACGGCACTGCTTATTGATGAGCAAAATGTAGCACATACACCCCTGGCCATGACCCAAGGTTAAAATGCCCTTGTACTGCATGCTTATGTATTATCTACATACTACATTATATGCTAAAGTATAACTATAATGTATCATATCTTAGACCCTAAACAGCTGAAGAGGCAACAACAAGCCTACAGTGAGACAAAAATGGCCGTTGTTTCTGCCGACATTAATGGGCAGGAAAATGAAACACATACACCGGTGTCCATGTCCATTGGTAATGGCGATCAACAAGTATATACAACCCCGTGAGTTTACACTAATTAGTTTTTTTTATCTAGGCAGATCCTAAGGAGTTAAAGAGGCAAAGGGACAGGGAGCGGTATGCACAAAATAGGGATGAAATATTAAAGAGACTGCCATCCTGAAAGATGATACCACTGTATCACCCACACCAGCTACAGGACAATCCGGTGTCACCCAGCTCCAAAAAATGACATGTGTGAGTACTACTGTTGGATAGCTGGAAAAAAGATGTGGCGGAGTAGAAGAAATAAGACAGCACAGACTGGAAGACTTGTGTATGCACACCCTGCTGAAGGAGAGAGGTACTACTTGCATGTGCTCATAAGTCATGTCCGAGGTGCCACTTCATTTGATGATTTGAAAACAGTAAATGGCAAGACATGCAGTTCCTTCAGGGGAGGCATGTGAGCACTTAGGCCTCATTGAGCACGACAGGAGTCTTGATGATTGCATGACGGAGGCTGCCACATTTCAGATGCCTTGTGCCTTAAGACGGTTATTTGCGACTAATGGTATTTTGCGAGGCAACAGAAATCCAACAAATGTTGGACAAACATCTGGCAGCGATGTCCGAGGACTACCGTTGTAATCAATCTAATGAGGCAATACTTGAGCAGATGGTCGTATTAGGGATTTGTTGCAATCCATGGAAAGGATATTACAAACTATGAAATTCCAAAATTGGTTGAGACCTATGGTTCTTATGATGGTGAGTACAGAGAGGTAACATAGGCGAGGCAAATCAGCGTGCACAAAGAACATCTAGATTTATTTACTAGTTTGAACAGTGAGCAGCTGACTGGTTTCAATGACATAATGGATCATGTGGTGAACCAAAAAAGGAAGATATTCTTTGTTGATGGTCCAGGCGGCACTGGGAAGACATACTTGTACAAGGCATTGCTTGCAAAGGTGCGTTCGATGGGCCAAAACCGGGAAAAGTACCAAGAACTTTGTCTACAGAGATGTTTTGGACTGATGAGGCAAGTGCGTTATTCCATTATTGTATCTATATAACTAATTCTGAGCCTAACAGTTTTTTTCTTATTTTATTTGCAGGTTTTGATCAGAACACACTGCATAATAATCATGAAAGTAGAATGGTGTCAATGTGACCTCCGACTCTGTATGCCGGAGTCGTTTATTTGTGTGTGTTTTTTGTAAAGAGCATTGACATATCAATTGTCCCGAATGAAGAATTGCAAATTTATGATCGCTGGAATTTGCAATATTTCATTACTTCTGTCAATGATCCTATCAGATATCCCTGTTCAGATAATGGAGCGAATATGTTATGTCTTAGTATATCTGATTTGCGTACACAACTGCATATTTATAAGAAAACTGAAGAACACCTGGATTACATGGTTTCATGTTTTAGCAGACTTGCTTCTTGTTAATGTCGAGTGTTATTACTGCTGTATTACACATACATCCAGGGCAGAAGTTGGCTTTACCAGCAAAAATGCAAAATTTAAGCTGGCTGGAAACATAGTCACAAATAATGAAATATTGCAAATAAATCACAGCAGCAGACATGATATTTCAAATTTAAGCTGGCTGAAATTACTAGCATCTATCTTGTCATTGCAAAGTTTTCTGACCACACATGAGCAGAAATAATAATAAAACAGGAGTGCGAAACTCACATTGATGTTTTCTTCATAAAATGGAAACCTATGATGACAGACTGACATTCTTCAAACAACCGAAAGCACCCTTCTGTCCAACACGGCCACTGAGGGTACATTACTTAACTAACTGGCAAGACAAAGGATACAAGATGGGTATACCTCCTAACTCAATGCTTATGTGTTTATTGTATGTCCCCATTAATCGCATTTGAAAGGAAATGTCTCCATAATTAAAAATAAAGTATGCATATGCTGATATGCACGTACCGAATGAGACTAGATGACATCATAGTTAAGGGTCTTCGTATGTTCATCACGAGCAGACTACTCATCCATCATGTTAACCTACAGTAGCAAACCATCACAAATTAGCAACCTGCTTAAATATAAGATGGCAGGAACAAAATCATTTTAATTGCTATGAGCATGTTTATCTTCTCTTGTTAGCATTCCAAATTTCTTATGTAGAAACATCACTGAAAACGTGGACTCCATTTTCATTGTCAACCAAAGATTACTGCAGTTGTAGATTTCAGTGGCACAATTACTACTCAAAGTAAATTAGTGGTACGACTACATCAGAAAGAAATTCATACGAGCAACAAAATCTCTTAGCAAAACTAAAGCTTGGCATGAGATACTTGTCACGGTATGTTTGTGCAAGTATAATTCATACATGCATCCATGCATCATGGACGTATCCACCTTCTTGGCCTCATCTTCCATGAGCATCCCATCAATGTTCCTCCTGCACCTTCTTGACCTCATCTTCCATTAGCATCCCATCAACGCTATTTCCCTTATATTAAAGAGAAAAACTTATTAGGTTCTGCATTAGGTTGAATATTTCTTGTGAGGGTGATGAGGCTTGGTGTAGAGTATGTTCTTCTGTTGTTGTCACACTTGTCATGAGCTGCTAGGCATACATAAATACACGACTAAAACGAGATTTAGTTGGATGTGCATGGTTTGCAAAGTCTGTCCGGTTTGCAAAGTCTCATGTATAATCATGTTTTCATGCACGGTAGTAAGATGGACTAGCCGGTATAATCATCTGTCAAACTGAAATGCTGTCAAAAAACAAAACCAAAAAAAAGCACAACTGGAATACTGAACTCACTAAGGCAAAGGTGAAAATTACTGCATCACGGAACTAAATTACTACATCAGGGAACTAGATTCACTAAGGCAAAGGTGAAAATTACTGCATCACGGAACTAAATTACTTCATCAGGCAACTAGATTACTGCATCAGGCTGCTGTGGAGGGGGCGTGTGAGCTAACCAGCTGCCGGCGGCGCACGGACCGGGAGTTCTTGCATCGGGCGAAGGCGAGGATGAGCGCGACGCCCGCTTCTCTGACTACTCCACCTAGGCGGGCTGATGCTCATCTGGGGGCAGGCACGGGCAGCTCACCGGTGAAAGAGAAGCACCCGAACCGCTCATCTGGTGAGGCGGCGGGGCCCACCGTGCTCGGGCAACGCAGGCGCGGGATGGCCGCGGCCACCGATCCGTTAGAGACGAATCCCACCCCTCCGCATCCGCCTCAGACGACGCTTGCGCTGGGTTGCCCGATAGAGCTCAAGCGGTTCCCGGAGACCGGATTCGAATCCCACGCCTCCGCATCTCGCTGGCAGAGATTTGGCGGCGGCGGCAGTTGCAGCAGGTGCGGCGGCAGTTGCAGCAGGTGCGGCGCCGGCGGTAGAGTCAGCTGGGCGTGGCGAGGGCCGGCTTGACGTGCTGGAGAGGGGTAGCTAGCGACCACGAGAATGGGGAACGGCGGGGAGATATGCCTAGCAGGGGCGGTGGAGTGACTGTGCAGCGTTGTGATTTTTTTTTCTTTCTTTATTAAACTGGCGTGTCCGATTGAGCTGTGTGAGTCTAATTTTTTTTATCACCATGACTTTTATCACAAGGATTTCACAAATAATTTGTTTAGTCATGATCATGTAATGATTTTAAAAGTTTTTACAAAACTTTGTAAAAAACTGATAATAGTTTTTATTTTAATTTCATGTGTTGGATCACAAATATGTCACACTTTTGAAAATACAATTTGAGTGACATCAAAACATTTTCTACTATTTTATTTATTTATTTTTGCAAGGATCATTTTAATAGTATACCATGTGAACTCACTTGATAAACATTTGAGATGTCCGTTGCACGTGTATGCTTACTAGTCTTTTATACATTTCAAATGAAGTACAACATACAGATGTATGTAGACATATTTTAGAGTGTAGATTCACTCATTTTGCTCCATATGTAGTCATTTTGCAATCTCTAGAAAGATTTATATTTTGGAATGAAGGGAGTAGTAAATGATGAGCGCCCGAAGATTTTTTTTTCCAACACTACTCAATAATGGGCAAATTTTCCTCCAGAAAATTGTGTTTACGAATGTATTAATTGTAATACAAGCGTGCATGGGTGAAGAAGGAAAGACCAAAAAAATTACATGCATTGGTTAGTTTTCTCTTAATTTTTGCATGCAACATTTTAATGAAGATTGAAATATGAACATGTCAATGGAAGGGAGTATAAGCCTCATGCATACATGCATGCATGCAACACTCACATGTACACATGCATGCACGCAACACTCACGCATCCATCGGCACACGGCAGAAGACGCAACACACATGGTCGGGCTCAATGTGCTCAACCTACTCTACTCCCTCCGTTTGTGAAAGACTGTATATATAGAGATTTACACATTGACCAAGAGGAACCGAAACTCCATGGCATAATTATCGCCTAAAAATAGCAGACTTATGTGTGTGTGCGATCATTGAGAAAAGAAGATTAAATGAAGGTTGTTGCATGCTATCATTAAGGATAAACATGCAGCCTGTAGCTAGAACATAAGTTGCTGCATTAGTCAATCAATACCGATTAGATTAAAGGATAGTGCATTGGAAGTGTAGATGTACACTCTTTGTTGGAAAAAATTCTAATGTTAGATGTACAGTTTTTCACGGACTGAGGGAGTACACGTGCATGCACTCACATACACAGCCAGGGTGGTTCGCGTGCAAGGGTTGGACTCCTATCGTGCCTGCGTAATGTTTTGTTTAAATAATTTCTTTGCCCTGCCAACTGACCGGTGGGACCGTGAAACCATGTGCCAATTTAACCACTCAACAAAGTGCCACGTTGACTACGTTGGACATGGGCGCGATTTGACGGCCGTTCGGCGCCCCTAGCCCCTATAAGACATGTCCTAACCCTAGCCCTAGTTCCACTAGACCGATTCAGCCCCTCTCTTTCCCTCGCCGCCGCCAGGTAAGGCTAGCCATGCCACGCCGTCGACCTGTCCACCATGCTCCGGCCAGGCTTGAGCTCGAGCTCGGGTTAGCTTCCAGCATGACTCCAAACCCCCCTCGGCCACTATTGTGACGCCCGAAGACCGACGTCCCAGAAGATTCCAGAAGATTTCAGATGTTCCGGGTTCTCTCGTGTGTTTCAGTTGTGCTTGCTTTATTTATTTTTGCATTGCATCATGCCATCATGTCTTTTTCTTTTGCATCTCAACCTAAATAAATCGTGTGGACCTTCGGTCCATTTAAATCGTGGGAAGAATGACTTCTCTTTATAACATATATATACTCCCAATATTTTAGGGAGCTATTATAATAATATTCCATTGCTTCGGAATAACCCAACGCACTTGCATATATTTTCCCCATGCCTTTTCTTCTCAATTCCTTGCCTTAAACCTTCCCTATAATTCTTTTCCGTTGTATCGAGGTTCCTCCATAAACCTCAACATTTTTGGACTCTTCAATACCCCGTTCTTATTCAAATTCATTTGAACCATAGTCAAATGAGTTTGAATTACAGCTTTTGTAGCGCCTCTCCTATTTTTTTCGTGGACCGTGTACCTTTTTACGAGTCCGGGAAATTTATCCGCATGCCCAAGTTCCATCCCTAATCATTCCTTTTTTTTTCTATCTTCTGTCTTTCTTATTTTTATCTCTGCTTTTAGAAATAAAAAATAAGAAGAGCAGCCACCTCCCAGCCATTCTACCTCCCTCCTAGTCCATATGGGCCTCATCTTCCCTCTGGCCCAGGCCTTCCATCCCGCGAGGCCCAGCCTGCCACTTCCTAACCCTAGCGCTAACCGAGCCTCCCAATCGCTCCCGATTCCCTCCCAGCGCCGCCAGGCGTTTTCCCTCGCTCGCCCCAGCGCTCTCATCCCGATTCCTCTCCCTCTCCTCGCTCGACCTCCGCCGCCAGGTCGTTCGACCGCGCCCCGAGCCCCTGTCGAGCGCCTCCCTCCGTGCGCCCAGGTCCCTGCCTCGCCAAGGCGAGCCCCTCGTACTCCTCGCCCTCTCCCAGAGAGCCCGGCGCCCCGATCCCTCCCTCAGTCGCGTCGCTCATCCCGCAGCGCCTGGCGCCCGCGAGCCGGCCCGGCCGGCCAGGAGCGCGCCGTCCTCAGCCCGCAGTCCGGCCTCCCCGTCCCCTGCCGCGCCGCTCTTCTCGCGAGCCGCCCGCATCGCCATGCTGCTGCTGTCGCGCGTCGTGGCCTCTTCAGCGCCAAGACCAGGGCCGCGGCCTCCCTTCTCCAGCTCGACCGCGCCCCTCCTCTCCAGGAGCTGCAGCACCTCCATCGCCAGGGACTCAGCCCGCCGCCTCGCCATCTCCTGTGCGCGGGCCGGCCAGATCCGCTCGTCCAGTGCGCCGAGCCGCCACCTCGCCAAGGGGAGGAGCTCCCTCGAGCAGTCCCTCCATCGGCGCGCCAAGCCTGCTGCTGCTGTGTTTCTTCGTCGGCCTCGTGTTGTTGTTTTGGTCCAGCAAATTTTCGTCAAGTTCATCGACGCGTCAAGTACCACTACTTCCCTCTCCGAAACGGAACGTGCACGACAACCGAGAACCAAGACGCGAACGTGAACAACTACCTTCTCGGAGACGCACCAAGTACCACGACATAAAACGTGTACCCCGACGTCAACTTCGACGCGACAAGTACCCCTACGGCAAGTACCACGACGAATGTTTTGAAGCGCCAAGTACCGCGACGCCCGGAGCACTCGAAACCGTCAAGTACCTCTTCGGAAACGGAAACGCCAACGTGTACGACTACCGTCGCCCCGGAGACGAGGGATTCGCCAAGTTCCTCTCCGAAACGAGCACGTCTACTTCCACGATCGTCGCCCCGTGTACGACTACGAACGGATCGACTACTTCCACTACGTCCCTCGACGATCTCGAACCGCCCCGAAACGCACGCTTCGAAGGTATACCGAGACGACCCCGTGGATGAACGCTTGTGAATGCTTGTGTTGTATGAAATGTTTCCCTTGTGTGCACCATGCCCGTTTCGATCTTTTGTCGTGCTCCTCGGTTGCCTCGTCGCCGACTCGTGGGAACCCGGTGACGGGATCATTCCACCTTTCATCTTGTTCGACTCGCTCCGCCACCTTTCTTTTGCACCGGTCTCTCAACGAGTTACCGGAACCGATATGATGTCGTTGCATCATTTTCGGATCGTTGCCGTGGCACCCTTTCCTTCCACCACGGTGACAAATGCTTCTTATCTCTTCATGTTAATGTTTAACTAAATTGCATAAACTTGATCATGTCATCCGCATCATGTTAACAACATTAATATGTTTAATTGTTGTTGCTTTGATAATTGCTAAACATGCTTATGGGGATTTTCCGGATATGTTGTTGTTATTTCTCGGCCTCATTTAAAATGCCTAAATAAGTAGTTTATTTTGCTTCACCTCTTGCCATGTTAACAAACATTTAATCTTGTCTTGTAAATAAACGAGAGTCAATTAAATAATGAAATGTGGTGTTTCGTCAATATGCAACTCGTTGCATATTGAGCTCCACTTAACTTGTAGTTTTTGTTTGTGCACTTTGCCATGCCATGCATATCTAAACCGGACATGCATCATGCTTGCTTGTGCATCATGCCATGTTTATGCTTGTGTGTTTACCGTGTTGTTTGCTTCTTTCCGGTTGCTTCTCTTGTTAGCTTCGGATTCGTTCCGGAGTTGTGAGGATTCGCTCGACTGTGTTGCTTCGTCTACTTCATGGATCTGTTCTTCTCCCTTGTGGAATTCCAGGCAAGATGACCGAACCCGGATACCATTACTATCTTTGCCTATTGCTAGTAGTCTCGCTCTTTAGTATATTGCTTCGATGCCCATGTTTTCCTGTCAGCCTCCTATTGTAACCATGAACCTGTCTAACCACCCTACCTATGCAAACCATTGATTAGCTATACGTAGGCTTCGCTCAGCCCCTCTTATAGCGTTGCTAGTTGCAGGTGAAGATTGAAGATGCTTGCTTCATGTTGAAGTTTGTTGGATTATATCACACTATATAAATGCTTAAATGAAATCATCTATATATTGGCAATGGGTGGAAGGCTAAGCCTTTTGCTTGGTGATTTGTTCCGCTCATGCCATTAGGAACCGTATAAACCGGTGTTATGTTCCTTGATTATGCGTTCCTCACACGGTTGGGGTTTATGGGACCCCCTTGATAAACCGCTAAGTGCTAAGTCTTTTCCAGCAAGTCCCAACATTGGTACTATTCGCCTAATAACTCATAAAACTTGTATAGGGACTAGCTATCCCTTTTATTTTTAATTAACAACCCCGGGCCAGTGCTCCACATGAGTGTTGGTCCGAAACGGGGAGCCTGCGGGGCCACCACGAGGAAACTCGAGGTTTGGTAAAAACCCGTAGCATCGCCCATCCGGTCGTGTCCTGAGACTAGATACGCGCGGCTACCTATTAAGGTGTCGACACGCCGGGAGGATTTGCTGGATTAGCCTTACCTTAGTTCGGAGTATCTTGAGCACGGGATTCCGAGGATACTCGGGCCTTCCCACCTTTGGAGTTGCGACTCCGCGGATCGTGGGCTTGTCATGGGCCAAGTTGGAACACCCCTGCAGGGTTATGAACTTTCGAAAGCCGTGCCCGCGGTTATGTGGCAGATGGGAGCTTGTTAATATCCGGTTGTAGAAAACTTGATGTAATGCCCAGGATGGGACTATACCTCCTACCTGTCGAGGCACGACTTAAAGGTATAAGCCCATCCTAGAATGATCTCAAGTTTGGTATCTTTGCACGACTCATGTAAAAGAGGGATTAAATTGCAAAAGGAGATAGTTGGCTTACACTCGCCACTTCACACAAAACATTACATAAGCATAACATCATTCAAAACATCACAGCCCGACTACGGGTAAGAACCAAAAGAAAGATACCAAAACAACATAAAGCCACAGGTCAGGATCGAATCCTAGTAGAAACCACTACTGATCGTCGAAACGTCACAAGCAAACGGCCACGCTCTTCATCGAACTCCCGGTGAAGAACTGGTCCATCTCCTGCATCAAACTCGGCTGAACCTGCATCTGGTGGGGTGAAGTAACTGTGAGCCACAGAGGACTCAGCAATCCCGTTCCCGGGTAACAAGACTATTTAAGCCTTGGGTGAGGACAAGGCTGAAGAAACAACGAGAGGTGAAGGAACAATAAGAGTCTGCAGCAGCAACTAGCACTAACTTACGTAATAGAGAGCGAGAAGAGAAAGTGCCTCGGTCGAAAGATGATCACGAAGTGATCCTAGCTAAAGCCGGTCAAACATAACCCCACCGTGTTCAACTCCCGAATCCTTATTCGAAAATTGACAGTCACGGTACACACGCTGGTAGTGTATTAGAAACATTGTGTCAAGTTATCTACAACCGGATATTAACAAGCTCCCATCTGCCACATAACCGCGGGCACGGCTTTCGAAAGTTCAAACCCTGCAGGGGTGTTCCAACTTGACCCATTACAAGCCCACGATCCGCGGAGTCGCAACTCCATAGTTGGGAAGACCCGAGTATTCTCGGAATCCCGTGCTCAAGTTAAACCGAACTAAGGTAAGGCTAATCCAGCAAATCCTCCCGGCGTGCCGACACCCTGATAGTAGCCGCGCGTATCTCGTCTCTGGCCACGACCGGATGGGTGAAGCTACGGGTTTTTACCAAACCTCGAGTTTCCTCGTGGTGGCCCCGCAGGCTCCCCGTTTCGGACCAACACTCATGTGGAGCACTGGCCCGGGGGGTTGAATTAAAATAAAAGGGATAGCTAGTCCACATGCAAGTTTTATTAGTTATTAGGCAAATAGTACCAATGTTGGGACTTGCTGGAAAAGACTTAGCACTTAGCGGTTTATCAAGGGGGTCCCATACACCCCAACCATGTTAGGAACGCATAATCAAGGAACATAACACCGGTTTATACGGTTCCTAACGGCATGAGTGGAACAAAACACCAAGCAAAAGGCTTAGCCTTCCACCCTTGCCAGTATATAGATGATTTCATTTAAGCATTTATATAGTGTGATATAACCCAACCAAACTTCAACATGAAGCAAGCATCTTCAATCTTCACCTGGAACTAGCAATGCTATAAGAAGGGCTGAGCGAAGCGTACTTAGCCATTCAACGGTTTGCATAGGAAGGGTGGTTAAACAGGTTCATGGTTACAATAGGAGGCTGACAGGAAAACATGGGCATCGAGGCAAAACTATAGAGCGGAACTACTAGCAGTAGGCAAAGATAGTAATGTTATCGGGGTTCGGTCATCTTGCCTGGAATTCCACAAGGGAGAAGAACGGATCCATGAAGAAGACGGAGCAACACAGACGAGAGAAGAAGCCTCACAACTCCGGAACGAAACCGAAGCTAACAAGAGAAGCAACCGGAAAGAAAGAACAACACGGTAAACACACAAGCATCAACATGGCATACGATGCACATCCAAGTATGATGCATGTCCGGTTTAATTATGCATGGCATGGCAAAAATGCACAACCAATACTACAAGTTAAGTGGAGCTCAATATGCAACGAGTTGCATATTGACGAAACACCACATTTAATTATTTAGTTGACTCTCATTATTTACAAGACAAGATTCAATGTTGGTTAACATGGCAAGAGGTGAAGCATAATAAACCTACACTATTAAGACATTTTAAATGAGGCCGGAAAATAACAACAACATATCCGGAAAATCCCCATGAGCATGTTTAATAATTATAAAGCAACAACAATTAAACATTTTAGTGTTGTTAACATGATGCGGATGACATGATCAAGTTTATGCAATTATTAAAAGGTTGACTTAAAAGAGATAAGAAGTATTGTCACCGTGGTGGAAGAAAAAGGGTGCCACGGCAACGATCCGAAATGATGCAAAGGCAACAACTCGGTTCCGGTAACTCGTTGAGAGTCCGGTGCAAAACAAAAGGTGGAGTGAACGAGTCAAACGAGATGAAAGGTGGGGCGATCCCGTTACCGGGTTCCCACGAGTCGGCGATGAGGCAACCGAGGAACATGAAAAAAGGTCGGAACGGGCACGATGCACACAAGGGTAACATTCATACAACACAAGCAAGCATCCACGGGTCATCCACGGGGTCGTCTCGTTATACCTTCGAAACATGCGTTTCGGGACGGTTCGAGTTCGTAGTGGAAGTAGTGGAACACGTTTCCGAAGAGGAAGTAGTTGTTCACGTCATCGTGTCGTGGTACTTGGCGAATTCCTCGTTTCCGGGCGACGGTAGCGGTACATGCCGTAGAGGGAAGTAGGTGTTCTCGTTCATCGAAGAGGAAGTAGTTGTACACGAGGTCGCCAACGAGTAGTCGTTCCGTTCGTAGAGGTACTTGGTGTCCGTCGAACTTGTAGTCGTTCTCGTCTCGGAGTCGTACATGTTCCGTAGAGGTACACGGGGCGACGGTAGCGGTACTTGGGGTCTCCGAGTAGTCGTTCACGAGCTCGTAGTTGTACACGGGGGTCGTCGAGCGTAGTGGTACTCGTTTCCGTAGATGTTCGGGTGTATACGTAGAGGTACTTGTCTCGAAGAGGTACTTGGTCGGGTCGCCGTATACTCGTTCGGGTCATCTGTCAAAATTACAGCACAGGCAACACAAAACAAAACAACACACACAGGAGCAGAACAAAAAGGGCAGCACGGGGAAGAGGCCGTGGGCGCTGGATCCGCAGGAGACGAGCCCTTGCTGGAGGACGGGGCGCGACAGAGAAGGCCTCGCGGTGCTGCTGGTCGCGGGGGCTGCAGGCTGGCGAAACCAGGGCGCTCGGCTTGGAGGCGGGCGCGGCCTGATGACGTCGCTGGCGGCCGGCGCTGAAGATGGAGGAGGGGCCGCGGTGACCACGCGTCGGGGAAGGGCGCGGCTCGGGCGTACGGGCATCGAGCCCTGGCTCGACGGGAGGCCGTCGGGGCTTCGGGCGACGGCGAGGCACTCCTGGCCGCGGGTCCTGGCGCGGTGGCGCGCGTCACCGTGCGAGGGGAACGGAGGCAGGGCGGCGCCTGCCTTGGAGAAGGGGGCTCCTGGCCTTGGAGCTTTGGAACGGAGGAGGACGGGCGCTGGTCGCGGGCCAGGCGCGCGGTAACCGACCTGGCGAGGGCGCGCAGAAGCGAGGCGCTCGGGGTGGCTGGCAGGAGCCATCGGGGCGCGATGGAGGGAGAGGTCGGACGGCGTCGGGCTGCTAGAGGCGCCAGCTGCGAGGACGCGAGGAGGGGGCTCGGGCTGTGAGGGGAATCGGGGCGAGAGGATAAGGAGAAGCCACGGGAGATCGAGGCTCGAGGGGGAGAGGCTGGCTATGGGAGATCGAACGAGGGAGGAGGGTTCGGGCGATGCGGGACTTTGGGGATCGAGAAAGGAGTGCAGCGGCGGCGGCTTGCGGGAGAAAGGGAGAGGAGCGAAGGCACCGCTAGGGTTGGGTGGCTGCTGGGCCAAGGCGGCCTGGAGGGTTGGAGGCCTTGGGCCAAAAAGGCTGGAAGGGAATTTGGGCCAAAGGAGGGATGGCCGGGAGGCTGGCCTCTTCCTATTTATCTCTTTTCTTTTGCAGAATAAAGAAATAGAGAGAGTCAAAATTAAATAGAAAAGAGGCAAAGAACAAGAATAAAATGATGGACAATTTTGTAAGGCTTTATAGAATAATTCCAACCCCACAAAAATAGTTCCAACAAAAAGGGAAGTGCAAACTAAAAATAATTAGCTTGCCTGAAGGAGTTTGAAAAGAGTCTAGATAATTGTAGGAGCCTCGATAATTAGGAAAATAAATACAGGGAGGGTTTTGAAGGAGAAACTCGAAGTAGGAAAGCATGGGGAAATTATGCACGTGTGTTGTGGGTAATTCCAAACAAAAGGAATATTATTAATATAGCTCCCTAATTATCGGGAGGCTTTTATATGTTATAAAGAGAAATCACCTTCCCTCGATTTAAATGGACCGAAGGCCCACACGGATTATTTAGGTTGAGATGCAAAATAAATATGACATGATGGCATGATGACTTGCTGCCATGCAAAAAATAAATAACACAAGCAAAAGAAACACACGGGCAACCCGGAACATCTGGAATCTTCTGGGACGTCGGTCTTCGGGCGTCACAACTCTCCCACACTAACAGAGGATCTCGACCCGGGATCCTAGAGATATCACCGGGTAAAAACGAAGAGGAAGAGGTAAAACAAAGTTGCTTCTTTGACAGACGAGTGAAACCACGAACCTTGAGAGGTTAAACAAGTTGAAAGAAAGAAAACAACGGAGATGAAAGAAGATGAAACACTCCGTTACAAAAGAGGAACAAGGAGCACTATGAGAACCCTTAAGGTTGAAAGACATGAAAGAAGAGCTCACGGATGACGAAAGAATTTCAAAACCACTCCGGTTAACCAAGATTGAGAAGGAATAAGAACGAAATAATTTGGACAGCACTCCGTTTGAGAATGGAAGGAAATGGACATGAACTTGAGGAGATGGAGTGATACTTGATGAAAACAACAACATATTGCCTCCGAAACAATTGAAAGAATGGCACAAGGGGTAAGAAAGATTTCAGACAGCACTCCGGTTAAAAGAGAGTTAAAACTTGATAAGATGAGAGAATTGAATGAAGAATACAACACTCCGGTTAAATGGACAAGCATGGGAAGAACATGAGCTCGATAAAACGATATGATGGTTTGGATAGAGCAACATCACAAAGCCTCTGGAATGAAAGAATAGAATAAAGATCAATGAAAGAAATGAACGGAGAAAAGTATGACAACTTCTCTCAGAATTGAATTAGAAAATCCTCCTTACGGGAGAAGGGTTGAATGGATTTGTTGGAAAATCAACAACGAAAAGAATAAGCTCGTTGTGGGCTTATGGAAAACATCTCAAAATTAAGAGGTGACAACCGGCCACTAATGGAAAACAATTGATGGATTGAGATCAACAAGGAGACGAAAGAGTTATTTCAGCAGAATGATAAATGAAGAACTTGGGTCATTTATAAGCACCATAATAGCAACAATTCTTAGGGAAAGCTTTTAGATGAAATACAACCCAAGATAACTCCAAGAGATAAAAGGAGGGGTTGAAAGGATCTCCTAAAGAGAAAGAAATGATGGTTTTAATTATCTCATTCCTGACAACTTGTGAATCATGAAGCATGAAGGAATTGTCAAAAATGACATAACACCATCTGAAAAGATAAGGTAGAAGAATTGCAATTGGAAAGCATGATGCAAAATGCTTGAGCTCCAACAAGAATCTTGATGAAGAATTCGAGGATGAATTAAAACATGATGAACCACCATGAAGAACTCCGGTAACAAAAGGATGAGAAGTGAAAGATGAAAAGAATAAGATTCAAGGCCTGCGATGAATCAGACGGAGCTTGAAATGATATAATTGAAACAACTTGAAGCTCCGGAAAACAAGATGAAGAATTTAGGACCGAGAATATGATATGATGAACAAGCTCTGAAGGAAGGGATTAACCTCTTGGAAGAAACTAGAATAAGATTTATGTTATGCATATCCTTCATCAATTTAAATTGATGACAAGCAATGGATTTGGCATACTACTTATTCTCGTTGCAACGAATTAAAGAGACGTCTAGAACAAGTTGGATAAATCTTCAACAAAGCACCGGTAGGATTATGGAAAGAACAAGTGAATTAAAATGATAACAACGAAGAGTAAACTTGAAAGAACCACCGTAAAAATATGGAGACGAACGAAGAGGCATCAATGAAGAATATTTGGAGGACGAAGTTGAAAACTGAGAACGAAGAATCTTCTGAAATGATGGCCTTTGGAGGATCACAAAGAAAAGAATTCATGAAATGCTTCGGATGGTTATGAAAAGAATTCCTCACAATCGAAACAATAATGAGGATGGCATGAAGCTAGAACCATGAATCTTGAAGAGAAGGGCCAAGAATTAAGAGAAACACTTCTCCGATCTTCAAATGTTGAGAATGAAGACGAGAAATGCCATAAGAATTGTTGAGCACTCCGGAAGAATAAAAAGATGGAAGGTGGAGCTAAAGATGGAAATAATTGAAAACAAGCTTGGAGAAGGAATGTGACTGATGGAAATCATTCTTACGTCACACTTTGACAAGAATTTGAGTATAACTCCAGAAAACAAATAGAAGAGTCAGGTAAGATCCTGGGAAAAGACCTGTGGGTTATGGCCCACTCAAAGAAAACACCGTTGATCAAGATTGCTTGAGAGATATTGCACCGGTTGAATTAAATGACTTGAATAAGATAGCAATCTCAAAATAGCTTGAATGGATTAAGAATGGAATTATGAATCTTCAGCACTCCGGATATGAATAACAAGAGGAGAATGATTAATTGGTGCACCGGAATAAGAAAGCATTGTGAAATGAGGAAAAGGATAAGATCAACATCGAAATCTTGAATTACATCCACCGACAGAATTATTGGAATTAAGAATGATGAACTTGAAGCTCTTGAGCATCTTCACGATAAAGCACCGGACAAAAACATTAAAGGAAAAAGAATGAAGAAATATCACATGAATAAAATGGATACTTCATTTAGAATTTCTGGCTCCAAGAAGAAGAAGGGTGGGAGGGTGGGGAAAACAAGGACAACTTGGGATGATTGAAACAGACAATTCGTCAGATTTCTCAACGACGTCCGTATGGAATAACTTGAAGAGAAGGCACACCGGTTGAAAAGGATTAACATGAAGATCTTGATGGTTAAGAAGAATTAACACTCTCATAGAAATATGAGAACACCGATTAAGAAAGGTATGGAATCAACATTTGACATCGAAGCAACTCGAATACCAGAATCAAAACAAGAACAAAGGATAGATATTTCGCAGCATCATCTTCACAACATCATCCGAACAGAGAATTGAACGAATGAATTCCGTAGGTACATCAACTTGACAAGAAGCCACTTGGAAGAACAAAAGATAAATAAAAAGGAACAAAGAACAGATAGAACAAATACAAGATAGAAGCTTCGTTCGACATCTTCGTGCTTAAAGCTCATGGAACTTGTTACAAAAGGGTTTTGTCATCCCCGGATCAGCATAGCCAAGGACCCTTTAAGATGCAACTCCCGATCAGAACAAGTCCATAAAACCACTTCACTCAATGTAGAACCCCGAACTTCATATCGAGCATCCGTTGGAAGAATGCCTAGAACTACTAGATGAACCCACCTATAGATTTCCGAAAGTTTCCAGTTATGCAATCAGGTGTTGGGGATACACGGGAAGCACCGCGCAATCAACTCTAAACCTACATCCAGGTGTATCCATCCTTCAACACATAACCAGTCTTTCTCGGAAACTGTGTACCTCGGACCTTCGAAACGCATCCACTATACAAGCTATGGCAATACTCTCGAACTACCTCCCCAGTACTGGGTGATGTCGGGGTTATCTTGCCACTGGCCGTATAGGAGAGATTTTCGATGTCGGCCGTCTTAAGTATTTAGTACTGCCGCGATATGCTTGTGTCAATGATACCCCGAAGCTCAACTCCCCGGGAACAGGAGGCATCGAGAACAATATCCTTGTCACAAGAACATCGAAACAATCCCAGAATACTCGCGGGATTCCTAAAAAAAAATTTGGTGCAATTTTTGAAAGTAGAAGAGGCAAGAGTAATCGTCAGGAGTCCTCACCAGAGAGAAAGGGGATGAGAAGCAAAAGAAATCCTACTCTCCGATATAATATAGGACTCAAAAAGTTTTCAGTGTGTGCCTAGACTCAACCGTCAACGATTCGATCAATCAGTGGGGGCTTCTAGGTCGGAGAAGGCTCTGAATACCAACTTGTAATGCCCAGGATGGGACTATACCTCCTACGTGTCGAGGCACGACTTAAAGGTATAAGCCCATCCTAGAATGATCTCAAGTTTGGTATCTTTGCACGACTCATGTAAAAGAGGGATTAAATTGCAAAAGGAGATAGTTGGCTTACACTCGCCACTTCACACAAAACATTACATAAGCATAACATCATTCAAAACATCACAGCCCGACTACGGGTAAGAACCAAAAGAAAGATACCAAAACAACATAAAGCCACAGGTCAGGATCGAATCCTAGTAGAAACCACTACTGATCGTCGAAACGTCACAAGCAAACGGCCACGCTCTTCATCGAACTCCCGGTGAAGAACTGGTCCATCTCCTGCATCAAACTCGGCTGAACCTGCATCTGGTGGGGTGAAGTAACTGTGAGCCACAGAGGACTCAGCAATCCCGTTCCCGGGTAACAAGACTATTTAAGCCTTGGGTGAGGACAAGGCTGAAGAAAGAACGAGAGGTGAAGGAACAACAAGAGTCTGCAGCAGCAACTAGCACTAACTTACGTAATAGAGAGCGAGAAGAGAAAGTGCCTCGGTCGAAAGATGATCACGAAGTGATCCTAGCTAAAGCCGGTCAAACATAACCCCACCGTGTTCAACTCCCGAATCCCTATTCGGAAATTGACAGTCACGGTACACACGCTGGTAGTGTATTAGAAACATTGTGTCAAGTTATCTACAACCGGATATTAACAAGCTCCCATCTGCCACATAACCGCGGGCACGGCTTTCGAAAGTTCAAACCCTGCAGGGGTGTTCCAACTTGACCCATTACAAGCCCACGATCCGCGGAGTCGCAACTCCATAGTTGGGAAGACCCGAGTATTCTCGGAATCCCGTGCTCAAGTCAAACCGAACTAAGGTAAGGCTAATCCAGCAAATCCTCCCGGCGTGCCGACACCCTGATAGTAGCCGTGCGTATCTCGTCTCAGGCCACGACCGGATGGGTGAAGCTACGGGTTTTTACCAAACCTCGAGTTTCCTCGTGGTGGCCCCGCAGGCTCCCCGTTTCGGACCAACACTCATGTGGAGCACTGGCCCGGGGGGTTGAATTAAAATAAAAGGGATAGCTAGTCCACATGCAAGTTTTATTAGTTATTAGGCAAATAGTACCAATGTTGGGACTTGCTGGAAAAGACTTAGCACTTAGCGGTTTATCAAGGGGGTCCCATACACCCCAACCGTGTTAGGAACGCATAATCAAGGAACATAACACCGGTTTATACGGTTCCTAACGGCATGAGTGGAACAAAACACCAAGCAAAAGGCTTAGCCTTCCACCCTTGCCAGTATATAGATGATTTCATTTAAGTATTTATATAGTGTGATATAACCCAACCAAACTTCAACATGAAGCAAGCATCTTTAATCTTCACCTGCAACTAGCAATGCTATAAGAAGGGCTGAGCGAAGCGTACTTAGCCATTCAACGGTTTGCATAGGAAGGGTGGTTAAACAGGTTCATGGTTACAATAGGAGGCTGACAGGAAAACATGGGCATCGAGGCAAAACTATAGAGCAGAACTACTAGCAGTAGGCAAAGATAGTAATGTTATCGGGGTTCGGTCATCTTGCCTGGAATTCCACAAGGGAGAAGAACGGATCCATGAAGAAGACGGAGCAACACAGACGAGAGAAGAAGCCTCACAACTCCGGAACGAAACCGAAGCTAACAAGAGAAGCAACCGGAAAGAAAGAACAACACGGTAAACACACAAGCATCAACATGGCATACGATGCACATCCAAGTATGATGCATGTCCGGTTTAATTATGCATGGCATGGCAAAAATGCACAACCAATACTACAAGTTAAGTGGAGCTCAATATGCAACGAGTTGCATATTGACGAAACACCACATTTAATTATTTAGTTGACTCTCATTATTTACAAGACAAGATTCAATGTTGGTTAACATGGCAAGAGGTGAAGCATAATAAACCTACACTATTAAGACATTTTAAATGAGGCCGGAAAATAACAACAACATATCCGGAAAATCCCCATGAGCATGTTTAATAATTATAAAGCAACAACAATTAAACATTTTAGTGTTGTTAACATGATGCGGATGACATGATCAAGTTTATGCAATTATTAAAAGGTTGACTTAAAAGAGATAAGAAGTATTGTCACCGTGGTGGAAGAAAAAGGGTGCCACGGCAACGATCCGAAATGATGCAAAGGCAACAACTCGGTTCCGGTAACTCGTTGAGAGTCCGGTGCAAAACAAAAGGTGGAGTGAACGAGTCAAACGAGATGAAAGGTGGGGCGATCCCGTTACCGGGTTCCCACGAGTCGGCGACGAGGCAACCGAGGAACATGACAAAAGGTCGGAACGGGCACGATGCACACAAGGGTAACATTCATACAACACAAGCAAGCATCCACGGGTCATCCACGGGGTCATCCCGTTATACCTTCGAAACATGCGTTTCGGGACGGTTCGAGTTCGTAGTGGAAGTAGTGGAACACGTTTCCGAAGAGGAAGTAGTTGTTCACGTCATCGTGTCGTGGTACTTGGCGAATTCCTAGTTTCCGGGCGACGGTAGCGGTACATGCCATAGAGGGAAGTAGGTGTTCTCGTTCATCGGAGAGGAAGTAGTTGTACACGAGGTCGCCAACGAGTAGTCGTTCCGTTCGTAGAGGTACTTGGTGTCCGTCGAACTTGTAGTCGTTCTCGTCTCGGAGTCGTACATGTTCCGTAGAGGTACACGGGGCGACGGTAGCGGTACTTGGGGTCTCCGAGTAGTCGTTCACGAGCTCGTAGTTGTACACGGGGGTCGTCGAGCGTAGTGGTACTCGTTTCCGTAGATGTTCGGGTGTATACGTAGAGGTACTTGTCTCGAAGAGGTACTTGGTCGGGTCGCCGTATACTTGTTCGGGTCATCTGTCAAAATTACAGCACAGGCAACACAAAACAAAACAACACACACAGGAGCAGAACAAAAAGGGCAGCACGGGGAAGAGGCCGCGGGCGCTGGATCCGCAGGAGACGAGCCCTTGCTGGAGGACGGGGCGCGACAGAGAAGGCCTCGCGGTGCTGCTGGTCGCGGGGGCTGCAGGCTGGCGAAACCAGGGCGCTCGGCTTGGAGGCGGGCGCGGCCTGATGACGTCGCTGGCGGCCGGCGCTGAAGATGGAGGAGGGGCCGCGGTGACCACGCGTCGGGGAAGAGCGCGGCTCGGGCGTACGGGCATCGAGCCCTGGCTCGACGGGAGGCCGTCGGGGCTTCGGGCGACGGCGAGGCACTCCTGGCCGCGGGTCCTAGCGCGGTGGCGCGCGTCACCGTGCGAGGGGAACGGAGGCAGGGCGGCGCCTGCCTTGGAGAAGGGGGCTCCTGGCCTTGTAGCTCTGGAACGGAGGAGGACGGGCGCTGGTCGCGGGCCAGGCGCGCGGTAACCGACCTGGCGAGGGCGCGCAGAAGCGAGGCGCTCGGGGTGGCTGGCAGGAGCCATCGGGGCGCGATGGAGGGAGAGGTCGGACGGCGTCGGGCTGCTAGAGGCGCCAGCTGCGAGGACGCGAGGAGGGGGCTCGGGCTGTGAGGGGAATCGGGGCGAGAGGATAAGGAGAAGCCACGGGATATCGAGGCTCGAGGGGGAGAGGCTGGCGATGGGAGATCGAACGAGGGAGGAGGGTTCGGGCGATGCGGGACTTTGGGGACCGAGAAAGGAGAGCAGCGGCGGCGGCTTGCGGGAGAAAGGGAGAGGAGCGAAGGCACCGCTAGGGTTGGGTGGCTGCTGGGCCAAGGCGGCCTGGAGGGTTGGAGGCCTTGGGCCAAAAAGGCTGGAAGGGAATTTGGGCCAAAGGAGGGATGGCCGGGAGGCTGGCCTCTTCCTATTTATCTCTTTTCTTTTGCAGAATAAAGAAATAGAGAGAGTCAAAATTAAATAGAAAAGAGGCAAAGAACAAGAATAAAATGATGGACAATTTTGTAAGGCTTTATAGAATAATTCCAACCCCACAAAAATAGTTCCAACAAAAAGGGAAGTGCAAACTAAAAATAATTAGCTTGCCTGAAGGAGTTTGAAAAGAGTCTAGATAATTGGAGGAGCCTCGATAATTAGGAAAAGAAATACAGGGAGGGTTTTGAAGGAGAAACTCGAAGTAGGAAAGCATGGGGAAATTATGCACGTGTGTTGTGGGTAATTCCAAACAAAAGGAATATTATTAATATAGCTCCCTAATTATTGGGAGGCTTTTATATGTTATAAAGAGAAGTCACCTTCCCTCGATTTAAATGGACCGAAGGCCCACACGGATTATTTAGGTTGAGATGCAAAATAAATATGACATGATGGCATGATGACATGATGCCATGCAAAAAATAAATAACACAAGCAAAAGAAACACACGGGCAACCCGGAACATCTGGAATCTTCTGGAATCTTCTGGGACGTCGGTCTTCGGGCGCCACACTTGACACCATGTTCCAATACACTACCAGCGTGAGTACCGTGACTGTCATTTTCCGAAAGGGGTTTCGGGAGATGAACACGGTGGGGTTATGTTTGACGTGCTTTAGCTAGGATCACTTCGTGATCATCTCTCGACCGAGGCACTTCTCTTCTCGCTCTCTTTTACGTAAGTTAGTGCTAGTGCTGCTGCAGACTCTTATTCTTTTCTTCAGCCTTATCCTCACCCAAGGCTTAAATAGTCGTGTTACCCGGGAACGGGATTGCTGAGTCCTCTGTGGCTCACAGTTACTTCACCACACCAGATGCAGGTTCAGCCGAGTTTGATGCAGGAGATGGACCAGTTCTTCACCGGGAGTTCGATGAAGAGCTTGGCCGTATGCTTGTGACGTTTCGACGATCAGTAGTGGTTTCTACTAGGATTCGATCCTGACCTGTGGCTTTATGTTGTTTTGGTATCTTTCTTTTGGATCTTCGCCCGTAGTCGGGTTGTGATGTTTTGAATGATGTCTTGCTTATGTAATGTATTGTGTGCAGTGGCGAGTGTAAGCCAACTATCTCCTTTTGCATTTTAATCCCTCTTTTACATGAGTCGTGCAAAGATACCAAACTTGAGATCATTCTAGGATGGGCTTATACCTTTAAGTCGTGCCTCGACACGTAGGAGGTATAGTCCCATCCTGGGCATTACAACTATGGAGAGCACTGTTGAGGTCTCCTTCATCTCCTACCACGACACTCACGACGCCACGACCTTTGGATCGACCTCTCCGGTGCAGTATTCTTCCTCTTCTTCTCGGATAGAAGCCCGCCAAGTTCAGAGCTACCTAGCGCCATCTCCATTGCGTACCCAACCACTTCTTCTTGTCCTAGGTGAGCTAGGTAACTCCCTCTTCGTCCCTTCCATTTATTGCGCCCTCTAGCCGACCATAGTCTTCGACCTTGTCGTGTCGATGTCGCGATCCCCGTGCTCTGGCAAAGTGCAGTTTTTATCTGTGGTGTTCCGGTTGTCACAGTAGCTCATGCTCGAGCCTCTGTACGCATGCATCACCCAGCACACCTACCTCCCAACCTTTACTGATACGTCCATTTTGCATCATGCTTTTATGTTGATATTTATTGCACTATGGGCTGTTATTACATGTTATGTCACAATAATTATGCCTTTTCTATCTTCTTTTACAAGGTTTAAATAAAGAGGGAGAATGTCGGCAGCTGGAATTCTGGGCTGGAAAAGGAGCAAACATTGGAGACCTATTCTGCACAACTCAAAAAGCCCCAAAACACCACGAAACACAGTTTCAGAAAATATAAAAAAAATCTGGCGAAAGAGATACGTCAGGGGGGCCACCACATGTCCACGAGTGTGGGTGGCACCCCCTGCCTCGTGGGCCACCTGGTGACTCCCCGATGCCCATCTTATCCTATATGAGGTGTTTTGACCTGTAAAAATCATAAGGAGGCTTTCGGGACAAAACGTTGCCGTCTCGAGGCGGAACCTTGGCGGAACCAATCTACGGCTCCGGCAGAGTTGTCCTGCTGGGGATACTTCCCTTCGGGAGGGGAACATCGTCACCGCCGTCATCACCAAAAACTCTCCCATCTTGGGGAGGGTTATCTTCATCAACATCTTCACGAGCACCATCTCCTCTCAAACCCTAGTACATCTCTTGTATCCATTCTTTGTACCAAAACCTCACATTGGTACCTGTAGGTTGCTAGTAGTGTTGATCACTCCTTGTAGTTGATGCTAGTTGGTTTATTCGGTGGAAGATCATATGTTCAGATCCTTAATGCTATTCAATACCCCTCTAATTATGAACATGAATATGATTTGTGAGTAGTTACGTTTGTTCCTGAGGACATGGGAGAAGTCTTGCTATAAGTAGTCGTGTGAATTTGGTATTCGTTCGATATTTTGATGAGATGTATGTTGTCTTTCCTCTAGTGGTGTCATGTGAACGTAGACTACATGACACTTCACCATTGTTTTTGCCTAGAGGAAGGCATTGGGAAGTAATAATTAGATGATGAGTTGCTAGAGTGACAGAAGCTTAAACCCTAGTTTATGCGTTGCTTCGTAAGGGGCTGATTTGGATCCATATGTTTCATGCTATGGTTAGGTTTACCTTAATACTTCTTTTGTAGTTGCGAATGCTTGCCATAGAGGTTAATCATAAGTGGATTCTTGTCCAAGTAAGGGCAGCACCCAAGCACCGGTCCACCCACATACCAAATTATCAAAGTAACGAACGCGAATCATATGAACGTGATGAAAACTAGATTGACGATAATTTCAATGTGTCCTCGGGAGCGCTTTCCTTCATATAAGAGTTTGTCCAGGATTGCCCTTTGCTACAAAAAGGATTAGGCCATCTTGCTGCACCTTATTTACTTTTACTATTTGTCACTTGTTACCAATTACCTTATCACAAAACTATCTGTTACTGATAATTTCAGTGCTTGCAGAAAATACCTTACTGAAAACTGCCTATCATTTCCTTCTACTCCTCATTGGGTTCGACAATCTTACTTATCGAAAGGACTACGATAGCTCCCCTACACTTGTGGGTCATCACTTATCCCCGCCGGTGTTCTGCTACATCGGCATCCGCTGCTTTGCTTGCCGTCGTCGCCGGCAAGTTGTTGTGCGTTCATGGCATTTCCAAGACCGAGGCTCTGCTCGCCTCAGTATTGCATGCATCCTCACATGCACTCCCATGCACATCCCACACCGCCTACCATTTTCTCCCCCCGTTCTCGTCTTTTGCAAGTTCAATCCTCAGTCATTTCCAACCGGCGTTGTTTTCCCCATTCGATGTGGTCTTTCCTTTTCCCACCCGCCCACCCATTTTCTTCTCGAAGTCGGAGTCCTTAATCGAGTATCCACCCTTATCGTGCGAAGCCTTTGCTTTCTTTCCTCAATCATTTCAACTCATGAATTCTCGTCTCATTCATCATTCTTCATCTTTTTTTCTCCGATGGATTCAATTCCAATTTCTTGGTGTTGTTCATATTCTTTCATCGGCTCAAGTGTTTCCCCTTGTCTCATTCGCCTCTCGCCATTTAATTGTTCCAAAGTTCCAAAGACATCTCAGGAGATTCGTCTGTGTTCAAATTTATTCGATGTTGTCACCTCATTCTAGTCTCTCAATTGTTCTGGTGCATCATTTCACACTCGAATAATCCTTTGCAACGGTGTTTTATCTTCGGTGGGCTCATAACCCACATGTCTTTTTCTAGGATCTTACCTGACTCTTCTAATTTTTTGGAGTTATTCCCAAATTCTTTTCAAAGCGTGACATAAGTATGTATTCCATCAGTCATGTGCCTTCTCCAAGATCGCTTTCAAATTCTTTTCATTTGTCCGGAGTTTCTCAACAATTTTGGTGGTGTTCCTCATCGTCATTCTCAACATTTGAAGATCGATGAAGAGTTTTTCCTCCAAATCTTGTGCGTTCTCTTGACTATTCGCCGTTCAAGCGTAAATGATATCCCCTCAAATTGTTCGGATCGTGACAAATTATTTTGACACACATCCAAAGTATTTCATGAATTATTTCCATTGTGATCCTCCGAAGGCCATCAATTTAGAAGATTTCTTCGTCCTCAGTTTTCAAATTCGTCCTCCAACTATTCTTAATTGATGCCACTTCGTTCGTCTCCATATTCCTCCGGTGCTTCGTCCAAGTATCATTTAATAAGTCTCCATCATTTCATAAGATTTCTTCGTCCTCAGTTTTCAAATTCGTCCTCCAACTATTCTAAATTGATGCCACTTCGTTCGTCTCCATATTCTTCCAGTGCTTCGTCCAAGTATAATTTAATAAGTTCACGATCTCTTCATTCTCTTGTATCTAAATTCCTCAAGTTCTCAATTCGTTTTCTAATTCTTCCCGGCAATTCATTCTCTTTTATTCACTCAATTTCAATTCTTACGGTGGTTTGTCCTGTTTCATCACTCGGGTTCAATTTTTACGGTGGTTCGTTCAACATTCCATTGCATTTGTTATCATATCAATTCATTTGGTCTTTCCAATCCTACCGGTGTTTCATGAATACTTTCTCGAGTTTTGCGCTATATCCTTACACTTGTGCGCGTCGGTCCTAAACAAATATTTTTACCCCTTTCCGCGATGGCATTTCGAACCATTGCCAAGTGAGTGTGTGCGATAGGGTGTCCTTCCCACACGACCCAGAAATCGTCGGGGATAGGCCCTCCTGGGACCCAGGCTAGGGCCATGTGCGATCGGGCGAGGCATGGAAACCCAATTATTTCCGAAGATATGTACATCCCACACGGTAATCCGAGAAAATCATTTCCGTAGGTATGTACATCCCACACGGTAATCCGAGAAAATCATTTTCGTAGGTATGTACATCCCACACGGTGAATCCCAGAAAAACATTTCCGTGTGTATGTATATCACACATAGTCAATCCAAGGAATACGTTTACGTTCTTATGTACATACCACACAGTCAATGCAGGGAAAACATTTCCGTTCAGACATAAATCCCACACAGTTTTATGTGTAGTCTCGTGTGTGAAATGTGTAACTATCACACACGGTCTTCCTTGGTTAACTGTTTTCTTTTATCAACTATATCACACACGATTTGATGAAGAAAACTGTGTGGAATTGGGCTATCCATCGCAAGCGCTTTTACTGCTAGAACCGTTTGCAAAGGTCCATGACACATTTAGCAGGTTTATTAGTTTACAATCAATAATTCCAGTATTACGCAAATTCATATCAGGCACATAAATATATTATAACATCACAGTACGGTAGCTACATGAAAACATCACAGTACAAGATATAGCTAGTTCAACTTCATAAGAACAATATATTCATTGCCCTAATCGGGATCATCCAGGCTCGTCTTATCCACCTCTGCTTTCAGTTCAGTAAGAAACCGTTTTGCACGGGCCAACTGGGAAAGTGCCTCCTCCTTCGCCAACACCATCTTAGCAAAGTATGATTTAAAAAATCTGAGCTCATCTCCACCTTCAACTTTTTATCCCGCATCTTGAAATATGCTTCAGCGTTGACAAGACTTTCTCTAAGCCTACCTGTGTTCACTTCCTCATACATGCTCCAGAGCTTCGTTAGGCACATCTTCAAAGACTGTGGCCACTATTGATCAACCCACTCCAAGTAAGAACACTTCCGTTCATCCTATAATATTTAAAACTAGATCAGTAACAATTCTAGGGGAAATGGGTTTATAGCAACATACAAAATGACCAATGCTTATTTTGAAAAACGTAAGAAACATGTTAATTATGACATATCTTCTCAAAAAGATCAATGTGCAAATGAACTAATTGGTATTGAGACAACAACCAAATTATGGAACATCAGAAGCTATAATTAAATACAACGACGCTACAAGTTCTTACTCATGTACAATCAATAATAAATTGAACATTTTACGAGGAAGGTAAATATAACTGCAACAGCATAGCGATAGTGTTTGGATGACAGCAAATTGATACTAACAGGTGTGTACATGCACAAATTTAGTAACATAGAACTAATAGCACTAAGGCCATCCACTATGTATGCCAAAACTAGTGTAAAGACAGTTGCGACATCTCGCACCGGTGCCCTGAACTGGTGAGCCAATGCAGCGGAAAAAAGGGACCTGGACTCTGGAGCACGTAGTTGCTCTGATGCCCAGTTCCTTCATTCCATAAAGGTTTAGTATTTTACTGCTTGGCTGCTCGGATCTATGGACCAAAGTTGGCTGCACAAACTGCTGAAGCGGTGCCAAATAATTTTCTAATGGCACCGCTGATGAGATGGCAACAATTTAAGATACTAGGTACAGGCTGTGACACTGTCTTAGGATGCGTTTGGTTGAAGGTGTGGTATGAATGGGTTGGGACCGTGACAGTGCCTGAATCACATCTAACAAAGGATTTGTAACAACGAAAGAGGGTCTAACCTTCTCTGCACATGCCAGAAACTTCCTCCCAGTGTCCACAGAATCAAACGCAAGTAGCTTCATGCATGGAGATTGATGGTGACAACGAGCAGATAGTTCTTCAGCCACCCTGATCCATTCGTTGCCACTTATGGTCATAGGGAGCTATAAGAGGAAGAAACGACTCAAATCGACCTCCGGGTAAAAATCCTTCATTTCAAGTCATAGCCCGAGAGAGAGAGAGAGAGAGAGAGAGAGAGAGAGAGAGAGAGAGAGAGAGAGAGAGAGAGAAGAGAGGCATACCCGGGTGGTGAAGGAGTAGTCGCCGGAGGAGGAACCGCTGGAGATGTCTTTGAAGAAGACCATGGCGACCCCAGCGGTAGGATCCTAGACCGCGAGAGTGAGGAAGCGGCTATAGCTTAGCAAGGAAGGAGGAAACATGGGAAATGTGACTTGTCGTCAGGAGAAAAGGGGGTGGGGAAGGGGGAAGGGGGGCCGCCGGACCATTCACTTTGAACGATTGTGTGCTTCGCAAACGATTCTTCTGCTTTACGTGCATGTGATGAGTTTGATAATTCAAATTTTGGTCTCAAGGCATGGGCACATTCACTTTGAATGCGCGCGGTGCCGCCGGACCATTCAATTCGAACGATTGTGTGCATCTAACATGCACTACTACAACTGTAATGTGATTTTTTTTTTTCAAAATTCTAGGGGTCATTTGACCTTTTAAAGACATTTAAGTGATTTTCTAGCCATTTAATGACCGTAATTGAAATTTGAACTACATCTACATGCAACGCGTACCCAAAACGGTTTAAAAAATCATATTTTTGTACTTGTGTGAGAGTTAATTCCATGTGAAGTAAACTAGAAGGAATTTTCAAACATATTTGTATCACAACATGGACACATATGCATGAATACATATGCATGGAGTGGCATGGCGTTTTAATTCCAAAAAAACCAAAAACACATAAAACCATGGTTGATGTAATGTCATGCCACCAAGATGATGTGGTAAAGAAGTTGGCATGTTTGATGAAAGTTCGGACACACACCCCTCACAAACCGGAGCAACTCGCTATGAGGTTCGTGGTTCTGAGAGGGAACAATGCATGTTTGATGACGAACGGGAGATAGCTTCCTCTGATGGCCTTCAAATTTTTCTACATCTAACATGCACTACCACAACTTTAATGTGAAATTTTGGAAAATTCTATGGGTCATTTGACCTTTCAAAGACATTTAAGTGATTTTCTAACCATTTAATGACCATAATTCAAATTTGAACTACATCTACATGCAACGCCTAACCAAAACGGTTTGAAAAATCATATCTATGTACTTGTGTGCGAGTTAATTCCGAGTGCACTAAATTAGAAAGAATTTTCAAACATATTGGTCTCATGACATGGACACATGCATACGTATGCATGGAGTGACATGGCATTTTAATTAAAAAAAATAGAAAAATGATCAAAAACACATGAAACCTTGGTTGATGTAATGTCATGCCACCAAGATGATGTGGTTAAGAAATTGGCATGTTTGACGAACGTTTGGACACACGCCCCTCACAAACCGGAGCAACTCGCTAGAAGGTTCGTGGTTCCGAGAGGGAACAATGCTTGTTTGATGACGAACGGGAGATAGCTTCCTCTTACGGCCTTCAAAAAATTTCCTACGTTTAACGTGCAACTGTCATATGAAAATTTGGTAAAATTTAGGGGTCATTTGACCTTCTAAAGACATTTAAGTGATTTTTGAACCATTTTATGACCGTGATTCAAATTTGAACTACAACTACATGCAACGCCTAACCAAAACGGTTTGAAAAATCACATTTTTCTGTACTTGTGTGCGATTTAATTCCATGTGTAGTAAATTCGAAGGAATTTTTAAACATATTTGTGTCAAGGCATGGGCACATGCATGGAGTGCAAGCCATGGCATTTTAATGAACAATTAATATATATTGTGATGATTAGTAGTTAAGTATCATCACATATATTGTGATGATCTAATGAACAATTAATATATATATATATATATATATATATATATATATATATATATATATATATTATGAATTCCATTTTCTATCTGTTTTTGTATACTAATCTGAATCTAGCTATTATCATCCACATATACAGAATGGAAAGTGTATATACACACATTGAAACAGAACATATAAGAATGGAAAACAGAGTACACACATTGAAACAGAGCAATAAACAAAGCAATACCTTGATTGCTGTGAATACATTGCTATCCACATTGAAACGACTTTCCAAAATAAAACGCGTCCATGAGACCATGACCAGCAGCCCTTGCCTATGATAGCTCTTGGCTCTGCCTGAACTCGTGCAGGCATTCGTCCAAGCGATCGACACGCCCGCGGTACATCTGGAGCGCGATCTCATGCTCCAAGTTGGCTATTTCATCGTTGATCACGAGCTCGAGGATGCGACGGCCATGTCCCTCTGTTGCGCCTAGGTGGACACCTAGGCCAAGGAGGCGGTCGAGCCTACGGACCAGCGCGTTGGCATCGAGCGGGTCGCGGACAAGGCGAACGGCGGCACCCACGCGAACGGTGCGGCGAGCGTCCGATGTCGTGTACCCAGCTGCAACGCTGTGTCGATAGCAGGCAAGCGCCGATGGATCCGCTATTGCTGTGCGGCGCGCCGCGCCTCTCGCTCTACGGCGCTCCAACAGTCTCGCGGTGCGGCGAGCCGCAGCCTATCAGCGTGGACGCGCCTAGCTTGCTCTGCGGTGCGCCATCGATCATGTTGTGCGACAAGCTGCAACCTATCGACGCTGACATGCCTATCTTGATCCACGGCGCTCAAGCGCCATGCGCCAAAGGTATGCTCAACCCTGGCAATGACGTGCATCATGGCGTCGTCCATCGCGTTACCAGGGAGCGCCTACGCATCAACGGGCCATGGCGCCTGCTTGTTTTCCTTGTCGATGAGGGTGATGGCAGAGGCGGCGCTTTGGTGGGTTGGCATACTTGGAAAAGATGGATGTGCTACAGACTACGCATGTCGCCTCCGTGCGTCGCGGGTCCCCTATGCGCAATATATCAGGGTGGCGGGAAACAGGTGAGGAAATGGCGGGAAATGGTGGCTTGTTCATAAAATGCCATCAATCAATGGAAACTTAGCATCGAGCTAGCACAAGTCGTAGATGATGATTAGTTGAAAACGGACCACACTAGGGAACCCGTCGGTGATGAATTCATCAATACCAAACGGTTGAATACTAGCAAGCGTTTTCCCACAACACACAGGGCCTATTCCATCACAAATAGGTTGGATGAATCAACTGTATACCACATATCGCACATTGTCAAAAAGTAATGCGGTAGACCTTCTTTAAGTAACATGTGTTAAAGAATATAAAAAAAGGACCTCGAGGTTAAATTAGCTGAGGGAATGGGGCATTTTGGTCATTTAACCGAAATGACCCATCCCATCAGCTAATTTAACATCGACACAACTTCCCATCCAGTCACCCATCCGATGGCTGCTCCAGCCTGAGCACACTTAACTTGATAGTTTTCTTACATGAGCTACTGGTGGAATAGCTAGTCCTTGCTCATAGATGTTGTGTAGACAGAGCATATCACATACGTCTTATTAGAAGCAATCGTCTACGTTATTATCGGTCTTCGCACACATTTCTGATTACAGACCTGTTTGGCGCATATCACACACATTTTGTTATATTGAACCGTTTCCGTTCGCTTGCCTAATCACAAACAGTTCATCCGAGTGAACCGTATGTTGTATATCCCACACACCTTCATCTGTCTGCCCATTTCTTTTGTGTTGCCTAATCACAAACAGTTCATCCGAGTGAACCGTATGTTGTGTAACGCACACGCCTTCATCTGGCTGCTTGTTTCTTTTGTTCCTCCTCATCACAAACAGTTTATTGAACTGAACCATATGCCCTTCATCGCACACACAACTAAAACCTGAACCGTGTTTGATGCATCCGTCATCGCAAATGTTTTATACATTTCTGACGGTTTTCATACACCGCCGTTTGCGATTATGGCATCGCACATAGTTTCTCGAAGGGTCTCTGATCGTAGTTTCGCGTTAGCAGCATCCTGCAGTAGTGTTATTTAGTCAATTTCAACATGAATAAGTAGTATGCAAATCAATTGCTTCTCGTCAATTTAATGGATGGAGAATAATTCGTATTATTTCTCATCAAGTCGATTAATTTCGTCCTTCGGAGATTGTTCTTGATGAATAAATTCTAATCCCAAGTGTTTTCATCTTTTCCTTTTTCGGAGTTCAAGTTTTCCTCGGCCATCTCGTCGGAACCTCCATATAAATCATCACATGGATTTAATCTTATTCTTTTTGTCCTTCATTCATAGCTCATCATCCTATTCTTACCGGAGTTCTTAAAGGTGGTTCATTATGATTTAATTCATTCTTAAAGTGCTCATCAAAATTCTTTTGGAGCAGCTCAAGTATTCTTCTTCTTGCATCTTGAGGTGAAAATAATTCTCTGTATTCTTTTGAAGTGGAGCTTCGCATTTCTGCATTCTCATCTATTTAATTGTTTGGTAGTGGCTGAAATTCACCTCAAGTTTTGGGATGATTTCCATAAGACCACAAAAAGGTTATTATTTTGTTGTTAATTCTTCAATAACTCCCTTCAAGCATTTCTCTTGAAGATTCTCTTTCGAATTCATTGGTGGTAGAAGTTGTCACCTTCTTCTCCGTTTTTTTCATTCCAATCTTTCAATTGTTTCGGAGGCAGTGTGTTGTTGATTTCATCAAGTGTCATCCCATCTTCTCAAGTTCATATTAAATACCTTCCATTTTTCAGTCAGAGCGATGTCTGAATTCTTTCGTTCTTCTCCCTTGGCTATCTCGACATATCGGTGGAGTTTAATATTCTTTTGTGTCGTTAAGCACTTGTTTCATGTATTCCAAACATCAAGATTCTCGTAATGTTCCTTGTTCCTCTTTTGTAACAGACCTTCTCAATCTCGTTCATCTCTATTGTATTATTTCTTTCAAGTTGTTCAACATCTCAAGATTCTTTTGTTTCACCCATTTCTCCAAGAGCGACTTTGTTCTTCTATTGCTCTTCCATCTTATTCCTAAGATCTCGGGACGAGATCTCTTTTTAGTGGGGGAGTGTTGTGACACCCCGAGACCGATGCTCCAGATGCCTTCCATTTATTTTAGTTGTTGTCGTGTGTTTATTGTGTTTGTTGCATAATCATAATTGGTTTGCATATTTCATTCCTATATGTTTATGCCTTGATCATGTTGAGTGCCTTTTCATATCCTTGCTTCTTGCACCATGCTCATTTCACTTGTTATGCCATGTGTTTGCTTTGTGCCTCTTGCCATTATATTGCATTGTCATGCCATCCTTGTCATATTGCATTTTATTCATACCATGTTGTTGCATCATGGTCATTGTGTTATTGTATTGCTTCTTGTCATTGACATGCTCAGCATATGCCTTGAGGTGCTCATAATGTTGTTCTATGCATCCTCACCTCCCCATTCCTTCCTATTCCTTCTTTGATGCAAGTGCCATATTTACCTTCTCCGTGTCGTATACCTCTCTGATAAATTTTATGCTATTTGGAGTTGTTTTGGTTAGGTTAAAAAATGCCTCAAGTTTGAATTTTATTCAAACTTGTTTTATTTTTCTGCCTCTAAGAATATCCAATGCAATTTTATAAATTAGCCCATAATTCCAGTAGTATGTGGGTATTTCTGTCTCTGCCTAATTCTTATCCTAGCCCCCCCTTTCTTTTCTTCCTTTGAACTGTTTGTAAAATAAAAACAAACATGAATTAGGACGAAAGAAACAAAGGAAGAGCCTTCCCAGTGCAGCCACCTTGGCCTCCCTTTTCCCTAGCCAGCCCAGCAACAGCCTTCCCATCGCAACCCATCAGCCTCCATGTGAAGAGAGGTATCTTCAACCTCCTGTACAACGCACATTCGAGCGAGCCACGTCGGACATGGGCGCGATTTGATGGCCGTCCGGCGCCCCTAGCCCCTATAAGACATGTCCTAACCCTAGCCCTAGCTCCCTTAGACCGATTCAGCCCCTCTCATTCCCTCGCCGCCGCCAGGTAAGGCTAGCCACGCCATGCCATTGCCCTGTCCACCATGCTCCGGTCGGGCTTGAGCTCGAGCTCGGGCTAGCTTCCAACATGACTCGAAGCCCCCCTCGATCGCTGTGGAGATCACCGTAGAGGTCTCCTTCATCTCCTACCACGACGCTCACGACACCACGGCGTCTGGATCGACCTCCCCGGTGCAGTCTTCTTCCTCTTCTTCTTGGACAGAAGCCTGCCAAGTTCAGAGCTACCTAGCACCATCTCCATTGCGCACCCAGCCACTTCTTCTTGTCCTAGGTGAGCTAGGTAACTCCCTCTTCGTCACTTCCTCTTATTGCGCCCTCTAGTCGACCGTAGTCTTCGACCTCGTCGTGTCGATGTCGCGATCCCCATGCTGTGGCAAAGTGCAGTTCTTATCTGTGGTGTTCTTGTTTTCACAATAGCTCGTGATCGAGCCTCTGTACGCATGTTTCACCCAGCGCACCTACCTGACAATCCCGCACCTCCGTCGGTGTTCTGCTGCATCGGCAGTCGCTGCTTTGCTTGCCATCATCGCTGGCAAGTTGTTGTGCGTTCATGGCATTTCCAAGACCGAGCCTTGATACGTCCATTTTGCATCATGCTTATATGTTGATATTTATTGCATTATGGGCTGTTATTATATGTTTTGTCACAATACTTATGCCTTTTCTCTCTTATTTTACAAGGTTTGCATGAAGGTGGAGAATGCCGGCAGTTGGAATTCTGGGCTGGAAAAGGAGCAAACTCTGGAAACCTATTCTGCACAACTCCAAAAGCCCTTAAACTCAACAGAACGCCGTTTCAGAAAATATAAAATATATCTGGCGAAAGAAGTCCACGAGGGGGGCCACCGATTGTCCACGAGGGTGGGGGCGCGCCCCCCTTCCCAGGGCGCGCCCCCTGCCTCGTGGGCTAGCCGGAAGGCCCCCGATGCCCATCTTCTCCTATATGAGGTGTTTTGACCTAGAAAAAAAATAAGGAGGCTTTCGGGACTAGACGCCACCGTCTCGAGGCGGAACCGAGGCGGAAACCAATCTAGGGCTCCGGCAGAGCTGTTTTGCCGGGGATACTTCCTTCCGGGAGGGGGAAATTATCACCGCCGTCATCACCAACAACTCTCCCATCTTGGGGAGGGCTATCTTCACCAACACCATCTCTTCTCAAACCCTAGTTCATCTCTTGTATCCAATCTTTGTACCCAAACCACAGATTGGTACATGTGGGTTGCTAGTAGTGTTGATTACTCCTTGTAGTTGATGCTAGTTGGTTTATTTAGTGGAAGATCATATGTTCAGATCCATTATTCATATTAATAGCCCTCTGATCATGAACAATATTATGTCTTGTGAGTAGTTACTTTGGTTCCTGAGGACATGGGAAAAGTCTTGCTATTAGTAGTTATGTCAATTTTGTCTTCGTTCGATATTTTGATGAGATGTATGTTGTCTATCCTCTAGTGGTGTCATGTGAACGTCGACTACATGACACTTCACCATTATTTGGGCCTAGAGGAAGGCATTGGGAAGTAATAAGTAGATGATGGGTTGCTAGAGTGACAGAAGCTTAAACCCTAGTTATTGCGTTGCTTCGTAAGGGGATGATTTGGATCCATATGTTTCAGGCTATTGTTAGGTTTACCTTAATACTTCTTTTGTAGTTGCGGATGCTTGCATTAGAGGTTAATCATAAGTGGGAGGTTTATCCAAGTAAGGGCAGCACCCAAACACTGGTCCACCCACATACCAAATTATCAAAGTAACAAACGCGAATCAGACGATCGTGATGAAAACTAGCTTGACGATAATTCCCATGTGTCCTCGGGAGCGCCTTCCTTTATATAAGAGTTTGTCCAGGCTTGTCCTTTCCTACAAAAAGGATTGGGCCACCTTACTATCTGTTACCTATAATTTCAGTGCTTGCAGAAAATACCTTACTAAAAACTGCCTATCATTTCCTTCAGCTCCTCGTTGGGTTTGACACTTTTACTTATCGAAAGGACTACGATAGATCCCCTACACTTGTGAGTTATCAAGACTATTTTCTGGCGCCGTTGCCGGGGAGTGAAGCACCTTTGGTAAGTGGAATTTGGTAAGGAAAAATTTATATAGTGTGCTGAAATTTATTGTCACTTGTTACTATGGCTCAAAATCCTTTGAGGGGCTTGTTCGAGGTATCTTCACCGCGATCATAAGAGAAAAGAGTTGCTCCTCAACCTATTGCACCTACTGAAAATGTTTGCTTTGATATTCCTTCGGGTATGATAGAGAAACTGCTTGAAAATCCTTTTACAGGAGACGGAACACTGCATCCTGATTTACATCTAATATATGTGGATGAAGTTTGTGGATTATTTAAGCTTGCAGGTATGCCCGAGGATGTTATCAAGAAGAAGGTCTTCCCTTTATCTTTGAAGGGATATGCATTGACATGGTTTAGGCTATGCGATGATATGGGATCATGGAACTATAATCTTCTGAAGTTGGAATTTCATTAGAAGTTCTACCCTATGCACCAGGTTCATCGTGATCGTAATTATATTTATAATTTCTGGCCTCGCAAAGGAGAAAACATCGCTCAAGCTTGGGGAGGCTTAAGTCAATGTTATATTCATGCCCCAATCATGAACTCTCAAGAGAAATGATCATTCAAAATGTTTATGCTCGGCTTTCTCTTCATAATCGCTCCATGCTCGATACTTCTTGTTCTGACTCTTTTATGATGAAGACTATTGAATTCAAATGGGATTTATTGGAAAGAATTAAACGCAACTCTAAAGATTGGGATCTCGACGAAGGTAAGGAGTCATGTCTGACCCCTAAATTTGATTGTGTTAAAGCTTTTATGGATACCGATGTTTTCCGTGAGTTTAGCACTAAATATGGACTTGACTCTGAGATAGTAGCTTCTTTCTGTGAATCTTTTGCTACTCATGTTGATCTCCCCAAGGAGAAGTGGTTTAAATACCATCCCCCTATTGAAGTAAAAGTAGTTGAACCTATTAAAGTTGAAGAAAAGACTATCACTTATAATGTTGATCCTGTTATACCTACCGCTTATATTGAGAAACCACCTTTCCCTGTTAGGATAAAGGAGCGTGCTCAAGCTTCAACTGTAGTTCGTAAGAGTAACACTATAACACCTACAACCTCTGAGCAAATTAAAGTTGAACCTAGTGTTGCTATGGTTTAGATGGACATGTTAGTTACCTCCAAGAAGAGTCTGCTAGAATAGCCAAACCCAATGCTAGGAATAAAAATAAACCTGTTGTAGGCTTGCCTGTTATCTCTGTTAAGATAGGATAGCATTGCTATCATGGTTTATGCGACGTAGGTGCTAGTGCGAGCATTATCCCTCTTGATCTGTATAACGAAATTATGCATGATATTGCACATGTTGAGTTAGAAGGGATTGATGTTACTATTAAGCTTGCTAATAGAGACACTATTTCACCAGTTGGGATTGTTAGAGATATTGAAGTCTTGTGTGGGAAGGTTAAATACCCTGCTGATTTTCTTGTTCTTAGTTCCCCACAAGATGAATTATGTCCCATTATATTTGGTAGACCCTTCTTGAATACTGTTAATGACAAGATAGACCACGTGAAAGATATTGTCACTGTTGGATTAGGGGATATGTCTCATGATTTTAACTTTGCTAAATTCCGTAAAAAAACCTTGAAAAGGCACCACCCAGTAAGGATGAAATTATTGGTCTGGCTTCTATTGCCGTGCCACCTAATGATCCTTTAGAACAATACTTGCTAGACCACGAAAATGATATGCATATGAACGAGAGAAGGGAGATAGATGAAATATTCCTTACACAGGGACCCGTATTGAAAAACAACTTGCCTGTTGAAATCCTAGGGGATCCTCCTCCACCCAAGGGTGATCCCGTGTTTGAACTTAAACCTTTACCTGATAATCTTAAGTATGTTTATCTTGATGAAAAGAAGATATATCCTGTTATTATTAGTGATAACCTTTCAAAGCAGGAAGAAGAAAAACTATTGAAAACACTGAAGAAGCACCGAGCTGCTATTGGATATACTCTGGATGATCTTAAGGGCATTAGTCCCACTATATGCCAACACAAGATAAAATTGGAAGAAAATGCTAAACCAGTTTTCGATCATCAGCGATGGTTAAATCCTAAAATGAAAGAAGTGGTAAGAAAGGAAATACTAAAGCTTCTAGAGGCAGGTATTATCTATCCAGTTGCTGATAGCCAGTGGGTAAGTCCTGTCCATTATGTCCCTAAGAAGGGAGGTATGACTGTCGTTCCCAATGATAAAGATGAATTGATCCCGCAAAGAATAGTTACAGGTTATAGGATGGTAATTGATTTCTGTAAGTTAAATAAAGCTACTAAGAAAGATCATTACCCCTTGCCATTTATTGATCAAATGCTAGAAAGGTTATCCAAACATACTCATTTCTGCTTTCTAGATGGTTATTCTGGTTTCCCTCAAATACCTGTGTCAAAAGGGGATCAAGGAAAGACCACTTTTACTTGTACTTTCGGTACCTTTGCTTATAGACGTATGACTTTTGGTTTATGTAATGCACATGCTACCTTCCAAAGATGCATGATGGCTATATTCTCTGATTTTTGTGAAAAGATTGTTGAGGTTTTCATGGATGATTTCTCTGTTTACGAAACTTCTTTTGATGATTGCTTAAGCAACCTTGATCGAGTTTTGCAGAGATGTGAAGACACTAATCTTGTCTTGAATTGGGAGAAGTGCCACTTTATGGTTAATGAAGGCATTGTCTTGGGACATAAAATTTCAGAAAGAGGTATTGAAGTTGACAAAGCTAAAGTGGATGCTATTGAAAAGATGCCATGCCCAAAGGACATCAAAGGTATACGAAGTTTCCTTGGTCATGCCGGGTTTTATAGGAGGTTCATAAAGGACTTCTCCAAAATCTCCAGGCCTCTGACTAATCTCTTACAAAAAGATATTCCTTTTGTCTTTGATGATGATTGTCTAGAAGCATTTGAATATACTTAAGAAAGCATTGATCTCTGCACCTATTGTCCAGCCTATTGACTGGAATTTACCCTTTGAGATTATGTGCGATGCTAGTGAATATGTTGTAGGTGTTGTTCTAGGTCAAAGAGTTGATAAGAAATTGAATGTTATCCAGTATGCTAGTAAAACTCTAGATAGTGCCCAAAGAAATTATGCCACTACTGAGAAAGAATTTTTAGCAGTTGTATTTGCTTGTGATAAGTTTAGATCCTATATTGTTGATTCTAAAGTAACTATTCACATTGATCATGCTGCTATCAAGTACCTTATGGAAAAGAAAGATGCTAAGCCTAGACTTATTAGATGGGTTCTCTTGCTGCAAGAATTTGACTTGCATATTATTGATAGAAAGGGAGCTGAGAACCCCGCAACAGATAACTTGTCTAGGTTAGAGAATATACTTGATGACCCACAACCTATTGATGATAGCTTTCCTAATGAAAATTTAGCTGTCATAAATACTTATCGTACTGCTCCATGGTATACTGATTATGCTAATTATATTGTTGCTAAGTTTATACCTCCTAGCTTCACATACCAGAAAAAGAAAAAGTTCCTCTATGATTTCAGACATTATTTCTGGGATGACCCACATCTTTATAAAGAAGGAGTAGATGGTATTATTAGACGTTGTGTACCTGAGCATGAACAGGAACAGATCCTACGCAAGTGCCATTCCGAAGCTTATGGAGGACACCATGCGGGAGATAGAACTACACATAAGATATTGCAATCCGGTTTTTATTGGCATACTCTCTTCAAGGATGCCCGTAAGTTTGTCTTATCATGTGATGAATGTCAAAGGATTGGTAATATCAGTAGACATCAAGAAATCCCTATGAATTATTCACTTGTTATTGAACCATTTGATGTTTGGGGCTTTGATTATATGGGACTGTTTCCTGCCTCTAATGGGTACACACATGTTTTAGTTGCTGTTGATTAAGTTACTAAGTGGGTAGAAGCTATTCCAACTAGTAGTGCTGATCATAACACCTCTATTAATATGCTTAAAGAAGTTATATTTCCGAGGTTTGGAGTCGCTAGATATCTAATGACTAATGGTGGTTCACACTTTATTCATGATGCTTTCTGTAAGATGCTTGCAAAGTATGATGTCAACCATAGAATTGCATCCCCTTATCACCCACAGACTAGTGGTCAAGTAGAACTAAGTAATAGGGAGTTGGAATTAATCTTGCAAAAGACAGTTAATAGGTCTAGGAAGAATTGGTCCAAGAAACTTGATGATGCATTATGGGCCTATAGAACTGCATACAAAAATCCTATGGGTATGTCTCCATATAAGATGGTGTATGGAAAAGCTTGTCACTTACCTCTTGAGCTAGAACATAAGGCATATTGGGCTATTAAAGAGCTCAACTATGATTTCAAACTTGCTGGTGAGAAGAGGCTATTTGATATTAGCTTTCTCGATGAATGGAGAACCCAGGCCTATGAGAATGCCAAACTGTTTAAAGAAAAAGTTAAAACATGGCGTGACAAAAGGATACAAAAGCGTGAGTTTAACGTAGGTGATTATGTCTTGCTATACAACTCTCGTTTAAGATTTTTTGCAGGAAAACTTCTCTCCAAGTGGGAAGGACCTTACGTTATCGAGGAGGTCTATTGTTCCGGTGCCATAAAAATCAACAACTTTGAAGGCACAAATCCGAAGGTGGTGAATGGCCAAAGAATTAAACATTATATCTCAGGTAATCCTATAAATGTTGAAACCAATATTATTGAAACCGTAACCCCGGAGGAATACATAAGGGACACTTTCCAGAACGGTTCAGCCTCCGAAAAGGAAGAAGGTTTGTGATACGTAAGTAAACCTACTCCAAAACAGTTCTAAAGGCATTTTTTCTCCATTCTAGGATATTTAGAAAAATAGAAAAATAAGAAGCAGTCCGGAGGGGACACGAGGCATCCACGAGGGTGGAGGGCCCGCCCCCTTCCGAGGGCGTGCCCCCCTGCCTCGTGGGCACCCCGTGTGTCCCTTGGACTCTGTTTTCTTGTGGGTTACTCCTTTTGGTCGGTAAAAACTCATGATATATACTCCCGAAGGTTGACCTATGTATGACGCAAAAATCATCTGTTCTTGTTTAGAGCTGTTTCCTGCTAGGGTTTGCGAAGCCAGGCATCATGTCGTCTCCCTCCTCCAACAACGAAGGCAGTGATGCTTGGCTAATGAAGATAGATCTGAAGAGGGAAGGACCCGAGGAGATCCACAAGGAGAAGAAGATCAAGATGGAGGTGGAAGATCCGGCTCCGGCACAAGGAGAAGACACCCCTCAACCTCTTCCTAACCTCTTTACCTCAACTGAGATTGAAGCTTTCAGGATGATTGAGTTGGCTCAAATTCGGAACAAGCATCTCACGAGTGAAAATATTTTGTTGAAGGATTACATAGCTGCTCTCAAAGGTATTATCCGCAAGCTGAAGATCTACTACGCTCGATATATGAGGATCCGCCGTCACTACTTGCAACTCCATCATCACCACCTCCGAAGAAGGAGACATAATCATATGGGTATGGGCACTCCCCTTGGCAACTGCCAAGCTTGGGGGAGTGACCCCGGTATCGTATCACCATCACTCCTATATCTACCGTTTTACTTAGTTCGATCCTTTTGATAGTATCTTGATCTAGTAGAATAAAGTTAGCATGTCCTAGTTGTGAGCTTTTGCTTTGTGAGCTTTACCCTTTGTAATCGAGTTCGTGAGCTATATAATAAAGATTAGTGTTGAGTCAAAGGCTTGATTTCCTCACTTGGGTCATGATAAAAAAAGAAAACATAAAGAGTATCAAAGAGATCATATCGATCTTATGGGAAGTAATGACTTCACATACAAGAGTATGATAAATAAAAGTTGTTGGGAGGTGACAAACATAGTTTTGGTCATCGTTGCAATTAATAGAAAGTAATAAAAAAAGAGAGGCTTCACATACAAATATACTATCTTGGACATCTTTTATGATTGTGAGCACTCATTAAAGTATGACATGCTAAAGAGTTGATGTTGGACAAGGAAGACAACATAATGGGTTATGTCTTCTTATATCCAAAATAAAGTATATTGTGATGGGCCTCTAACCCCTCGTTGGTTACCTCAAGTGGAAGGTGAAAGATGCAGTGTTTTGGAAGTGTTTTCCCTTAGAAAAGATGCCAAGGATCGAATCCCCAGAGACTCCTAGGTTCAACAAGTAGGTGTCAACTGCTAACGGCGCGGATTAGCAATCAACGTGGACCTGCACACAGATACAAATAACTTTGCTCCCAACGAGTACAGAGAGGTTGTCAATCCCTCCGGCCTTGTAGTTCACAAAGGATTAAACGCAAATGATAGTAGTGATAGATAATGTTTGCAATAGTAAATAATAGCGAAAAGTAAATAGCGGATGTGATCAATGATGGTAATATGGACCGGAGTCTCATGATGTTCACTAGTGATGTCTCTCTCCCAAAAGACGATAAAATAGCTATGTGAGGTAAACGAATTACAGCTGGGCAATTGACAGGACCACGAACGCAAACCAATGCTGATTACATTGCAAGAAAGGTTGAGGCTCAAAGCATGGGCGGTACGCCAAAATAAGTAGACCGAAATCCATCAATATCTACTACTAATCATCCACCTTGAGATATCTATCCAGAACATCTCGCTGGTATTAAGTTGCGAGTCCCACCCATAGTGTAAACTCAAAGCAACAGACAACAGCATTAAAAGAACTTTGCGTAAAGTAAACAATCCTTGCACCTGCGGGCACAAGCAGGGCCGGCCCTGAGGGGGGGCAGAGGGGGCGGCCGCCCCGGGCCCCCGAGGACCGAGGGGCCCCCTACTGCTCCGCTCAGGCCTGGGCCTCCAGCCTGTCAGTTTCCTTTGCTAAAAAAGTTGATTTGCTTCCATCCTCAATTAGTTTCAGGTAGGAAAACGAGCAGCGATCAATTTGTGTCGGGGACTCCCGGGTAGCGCTCAATTAGTTGATTTGTTTCCTTTGGTAAAAAAAGTTGATTTGTTTCCATCATCTATTTATTTTTGTTGGTTTGTTTCCTGAAAAAAAAGGTAGTGATCGTTTTGGTACGACTAGGACTCAACAGGCGGCTAGGTAGGAGCGAACATGATGCATCAGATCAGGTACCTTTTCATCTCGCTCTTGGCTGATTGCCTGATCGCCGCCACCTCCGAATCCTCTCCCAACTTGTGGGTAGGCGACGGCGGCACACTATAGATTGGTAGTGCGACATATTCAACGGCGAGCCAGCGACAGCGTTCGGGCGGACCAAACTAGGGTTGTATGATGACCAGGTATACGTATGCCATGTATATCTGTTTGATCTAGGGTGTTCTTCTCAGTTGATTGCCTGCAGGCTTGTTTTTTATTTCTGCAAACACCATAAGATAGCCCCCCAATTATCCTTCTATACATGATTTTCTATCGTTACTTAGGTACTACTACTATTCTGACTATCCTTTACATCATCTGAGACCCCTGTGTGAGGCGACATGATTGATTCAGTTGAACTGCTGTCATTTTGCAACATTGTAGGATCAGCACCTTATATATTGTTTGAAAATGCTCTACCAACAAATTCATGAAGAGTTGCCACTTTCCCAGATGACAATAGGACTACTACGGTTATGATTCATAGCAGAAACATCTCAAAACCGTAGATATCACCCTTGGACTATGATATCTCTTTACTAATTCATGCCATGTCTGCATATTAAGCAATGAAAAAAATAGGGTGCTATAGCAAAATAGCGAAGTCCTTAAAATAAATGATATATCGTGCTATAGCATGCGATTTGCTAGACTTTGTACATTGATTTATTTGCCGAGACAATTCTCAAAACGCTATAACATGTTATTAACGACACTATAGCGCGCTATTTTTCAGTGTATATTAAGGGCCCCGGATTGTAGCTTCGCCCAGGGCCCCCAAATTCTCAGGACCGGCCCTGGGCACAAGCACCGTTGTTTTCCCCCTTGTGGCAACAGCACATCCCCTATAATCATGATTTTGTCACTCAAGCTAGTCATCGAGGGGCATGAACCCACAATCGAGCATAACGTTCCCTCATGGAGTCACTACGTATTACTTCGCCAAAGTAATAAATAACAACGGAGAACATGCAAGAATTACTTATGAACATAAATATAAAAGAGGTAGATCAAATATATTACTCAAGATCAATCTGAACATAATCTCATAATCCATCGGATCCCAGCAAACTCAACATAGCAACAGCATAAGGATTACATATGTGCCTCGATCATGTAGGGCAGCTCACGAGGACTAATTAGTGAAGCACAAGAACGGGAGGAGAACATCGCATAGCTACTGGTCATGGACTCATCGTCCAAGGGAGACTACTCACAACTCATCCGGGAGGCGTCCATGGTGGTGGAGAAGCTCCCAATGGCGATCCTCCCCTCCGTCAGGGTGTCGGGAAGAGTTCTCCTGGTGCTCCCGATCTTGGAAGTGGCGGCGGCGGCGGAACAGAGATGAGATCGCGAAAAAGAGTTTCCGTCCCGAGGGTTTCGAGGGACGCTCTAAATATATGCCGAAGGGGGGCACCAGACGGGGCTCGGGGGGCCCAGGCGCCCCCCCGGCGCGGCCTGGGGGGGCGCGCCGCCAGGGCGCCTGGAGCCCTGGTGGGCCCCCCCGGCTGCCCTTCGGGCGCCAGGTTGGTTCAGGAACGCTGATTTTTTATATGATTTTTCTGGATTTTTCCTGGCAGTTCTCGTAACGTGAAAACCTGAAATACAAAAACAGCCGAAAACAGAAACTGGCACCGGGGTGCACTGGATTAGTAGGTTAGTCCAAATATGATCAAAAGTGTATGGAAGTGTATGAATATCATAGCAATATCACCCAAAAGTGGCATGGAGCAAGCAGAAATTATAGATACGTTTTGGACGTATCAACATCCCCAAGCTTAATTCCTGCTCGTCCTCGAGTAGGTAAATGATAACAAGAATAATTTCTGTGGTGACATGCTATCAACCATATAGGTCTTTTACAGTCATATGACAAAAGCTTACTGAGACAATGATTCTATAGTAATTAAGTTGCCTCATGAGAAAATCACAAACGACTGAAAGTTTTACAACATGACATTGAAGCATCAAATAGATTTGCAATGAACATGATGTGCAAATATGATAAAGTGATATCTAGCTTGCCCCCTTTAGTGAAGCAAAACATAAATGCAGGGGCACCTTCAAGGTTTAAGTGATGACTAGATACAATGATTTCAAAATAAACGATATCACAATCATGCAAAAGACAATGCTACTTTGGGACAATGCACAGTACACTCAGAATGACAATCATGCTCTCAGTAGTTGGTGCTTTTAAAAGAAGGTGGAGACTCAACATAAAAGTAAAAGAATGGTTAGAACTTTTTATTTTGAAAACATAGAAGCAATTTTGTCAACGGTAGTAGTACTTCATATGTGTCATGCATAAGACATCCTATAAGTTGCAAGCCTCATGCATCGAATACCAATAGTGCTCGCACCTTGTCCTAATTAGCTCGGATTTCCATGGGTTATCATTGCATTACATATGTTTTAACCAAGTGTCACAAAGGGGTACCTCTATGCCACCTGTACAAAGGTCCAAGGAGATAAATCGCATTTGATTTCTCGTTTTTGATAGATCTCAACTTGAGGACATCCATACCGGGACAACATAGAAAATAGATGATGGACTCCTCTTTAATGCATAAGCATATTCTCATAAGAGATTGAGGATTAATGTCCAAGCTAAAACTTCCACCATGATACATGGCTTTGGTTGGCGGCCCAATGTTCTTCTCTAACAATATGCATACTCATTCAACCCATGGCAAATCACCCTTACTTCAGACAAGACGAACATGCATAGCAACTCACATGATATTCAACAAAAGTGTGACAGTTGATGGCGTCCCCAGAAACATGGTTACCGCTCAGCAAGCAACTTATAAGAAATAAGATACATAAGCACATATTCTTTACCACAATAGTTTTTAAGCTACTTTCCCATGAGCTATGTATTGCAAGGTTAGTCTGCTTAGTACAGGTGGAGGTTAGCAAAAGACTGGAAGCGACCAACTAAGAGAGCAATGACGGTCATAATCAGGCAGAGCGACAAAGCAATATTGAATCAGGCATGGTAGTTATATCGCTATTCAGAAATAAAAGATCATCAAGGCTTGACAGACTTTCTTTACAGTCTTAAATATGCGTGAGCATACGCCAAGTCAATCAAAATAAATTCTCGAAGGAAGATATTACTAAACCATACCACATCATCGGCAAACAAATCAAGTTGGTACTCCAATGACACATTGGGAATCTCCCAGCTATTTGAGACTAACCATAAGAAACCTGAACTACTAAGCACCATTATGCACGTAGCATTTTTATCATAGACATATTAACCAATGCAACAGAAGCAAACTCTCTTAATAAGGTGAGCATGATAATTAAAGAGAGTTCAAGCAACCAACTAAACGAAAGCTCTTTTGAAAAGATAAGCATGAATACTAAGAGCAGAGCATGATAGTAGCTATTAAAAGACAAAGAACACACACAACAAAGATAGACATGAAAATTCTATGTTATGTTCTAGGTAGAAGTGGAGCTTGTTTCTCTCCCACATAAAGAACGCTGAGTTCCGACTCGTTATGAAAAACTAAAAAGAAAACTAAAAGCAAGACGCTCCAAGCATAGCACATAATACATGAAGTGATAAAAATATAGCGAAACGAAAGACGAACTGATAATGTTGATGGAGAAGGGGATGCACAGGGGCATCCCCAAGCTTAGACGCTTGAGTCTCCTTGAATATTTCTTGGGGGTGCACGGGGGCATCCCCAAGCTTGAGCGCTTGACACTCCTGAATCTTTTTATCATCTTCCCTCGCACACTTGAAAACTCCCTTCATACATAACTCATCATAATCTGATTAGCGAGGTTAGTACCCTTAATAAAATAATTATACCTTGCTGGAAATAAAGATATTCTTGAAGTTCTACTGTTTCTCAAGATTGCCAAAAGGTTTTTGCAAAGAAAAAGCAAGCTCTTGATTTGCAAAATGAAGGAAAGGCAAAACAGGACAGAATCTGTGAAAAACAGAACAGCAGGTAGTAATTGATTTGTTCGGGGCACTTCTGCAACTCAAATAAAAAAACTCAGAACAGACGCACGAAAGAAAATTATATAGAGAGTGCCGTCGAAAAAATTCAGACCAAAAAGATGATCTGGTGATTTTATACGAATTTTTCTATCCAAGGACAGAATCTGTTTCCTGGACAACACCTCACAACTTTTGAACTTTCTAGCAATCAGAGGCTATACTTGGCACAAATATGAAAAGCAAAGATACAATGATGATGCTACAGCAGTAAACAACATCAAGACACAACAAAAGAAAAAAATTTATTCATGTGGGCTGCCTCCCAAAAGCGCTTTCTTTTATGCCTTTAAGCTAGGCATAATGCATAGAGATAAGTTTTATCAAGAGTAAAAGAATAGCTGGCCCGTACAACAGACTCAAAAGGTAACTTGATCTTCTTTCGAGGGAAGTGTTCCATCCCTTTCTTGAGAGGAAACTGAAATTTTATATTACCCTCTTTCATGTCAATGATAGCACCAACGGTGCGTAAAAAGGGACGTCCCAAAATAATTGGACATGAAGGATCACATTCAATATCCATAATAGTAAAATCAACGGGAACATAATTATCATTAACAATGATAAGAACGTCGTCGATCCTCCCCAAAGGTTTCTTTATGGAAGAATCAACGAGACGAACACCAAAAGAACAAGAATCATAAGGTTTCAATTTAAGCATATCATATATTCTTTTGGGCATAACAGAGGTACTAGCTCCAACATCACATAATGCATAGCAAGAGAAGTCATTCAATTTAATTTTTATCATAGGATCCCAACCATCTTCTAGCTTTCTAGGTATGGAGGCTTCTACTCTATGTTTCTCCTCCCTAGCTTTGATGAGAGCATTAGTGATATGCTCTGTGAAGGCAAGGTTAAGCGTGCTAGTGCGGGGATCTCTAGACATCTTGTGAAGGAAATCAATAACTTCGGTAAGAGTGCAATTATCAAAATCAAGGTCACGAGCATCAAGTAAAGTGGTAGTAGTGTCCTTTAGGTTCACTTGTTTGGTAGTTTCTATAGTCATAGCATCACCATTAATAGGTCCATTGGGACCAGGAGTACATTGGGTGCTAAGAGTTTGGATATCCTCAACAACTTGGATAGTAGCAACAGTGTGGTGGGTAGGAAGGCTCTTAATTCTATCTTCTTCCTCCCTTAGGGATGCAACCACTTCAGGTTTAGCTGCCATTTGGTTTATCAAAGTGGCTTGTGTGTGGGAAATATTGGAAACTTGGGTCTCAGTGATAGTGAGTCTAGTCTAGAGGTTAGAAATCTCAATATTTATGTTCTCTAATCGTCTACTAATGTCTTGCAAGATAGCAGTATGCTCATTTAATTGCCTCGAGAAGGTTTTGTTTTGTTCATATTGGGTGTGCATGTAATTCTTAGTGGCCTTCTCTATTTCTAGCAGTTTCTCATAGCCAGGCAAATCTCTATCTTTTTGGATGGAGTTCTTGGTGCTAGGATAAGCATTGTTGTTGTGACTAGTGAAGTCACACAACTTGGTGTTCTCGGTGGAACCCATAGTAGTAAGCAAGCAAGATAACTATTTTTGTGATTTTCGATAAAAGGTACTAAAGCAAAAACTGAAAGGTAAACTAACAAGACTGAAAAGCAAAGGTAAAAGATAGCGTGCAACTCCCCTATCCTGAAGAGTGGAGTCCCCGGCAACGGCGCCAGAAAATACTCCTTGATGGGCCTCTAACCCCTCGTTGGTTACCCCAAGTGGAAGGTGAAAGATGCAGTGTTGTGGAAGTGTTTTCCCTTAGCAAAGATGCCAAGGATCGAATCCCCAGAGACTCCTAGGTTCAACAAGTAGGTGTCAACTGCTAAAGGCGCGGATTAGCAATCAACGTGGACCTACACACAGATACAAATAACTTTGCTCCCAACGAGTACAGAGAGGTTGTCAATCCCTCCGGCCTTGTAGTTCATAAAGGATTAAACACAAATGATAGTAGTGATAGATAATGTTTGCAATAGTAAATAATAGCGAAAAGTAAATAGCGGATGTGATCAATGATGGTAATATGGACCGGAGTCTCATGATGTTCACTAGTGATGTCTCTCTCCCAAAAGACGATAAAACAACTATGTGAGGTAAACGAATTACAACTGGGCAATTGACAGGATCACGAACGCAAACCAATGCTGATTACATTGCAAGAAAGGTTGAGGTTCAAAGCATGGGCGGTACGCCAAAATAAGTAGACCGAAATCCATCAATATCTACTACTAATCATCCACCTTGAGATATCTATCCAGAACATCTCGCCGGTATTAAGTTGCGAGTCCCACCCATAGTGTAAACTCAAAGCAACAGACAACTGCATTAAAAGAACTTTGCGTAAAGTAAACAATCCTTGCACCCGCGGGCACAAGCACCGTTGTATTCCCCCTTTTGGCAACAGCACATCCCCTAGACTCATGTTTCTGTCACTCAAGCTAGTCATCGAGGGGCATGAACCCACAATCGAGCATAACGTTCCCTCTTGGAGTCACTACGTATTACTTGGCCAAAGCAATAAATAACAACGGAGAACATGCAAGAATTACTTATGAACATAAATATAAAAGAGGTAGATCAAATATATTACTCAAGATCAATCTGAACATAATCTCATAATCCATCGGATCCCAGCAAACTCAACATAGCAACAACATAAGGATTACATATGTGCCTCGATCATGTAGGGCAGCTCACGAGGACTAATTAGTGAAGCACAAGAACGGGAGGAGAACATCACATAGCTACTGGTCATGGACTCATGGTCCAAGGGAGACTACTCAAAACTCATCCGGGAGGCGTCCATGGTAGTGGAGAAGCTCCCGATGGTGATCCTCCCCTCCGGCAGGGTGCCGGGAAGAGTTCTCCTGGTGCTCCCGATCTTGGAAGTGGCGGCGGCGGCGGAACAGAGATGAGATCGCGAAAAAGAGTTCCCGTCCCGAGGGTTTCGAGGGACGCTCTAAATATATGCCGAATGGGGGCACCAGACGGGGCTCGGGGGGCCCAGGCGCCCCCCCCGGCGCGGCCCAGGGGGGGGCGCCGCCAGGGCGCCTGGAGCCCTGGTGGCCCCCCCCGGCTGCCCTTCGGGCGCCAGGTAGGTTCTGGAACGCTGATTTTTTATATGATTTTTCTGGATTTTTCCTGGCAGTTCTCGTAACGTGAAAACCTGAAATACAAAAACAGCCGAAAACAGAAGCTGGCACCGGGGTGCACTGGATTAGTAGGTTAGTCCAAATATGATCAAAAGTGTATGGAAGTGTATGAATATCATAGCAATATCACCCAAAAGTGGCATGGAGCAAGCAGAAATTATAGATACGTTTTGGATGTATCATATTGTCATGGATCATCCAACATGTTGAGCTTGCCTTTCCCCCTCATGCTAGCCAAAACTCCTCGCACTAAGTAGAGATACTACTTGTGCTTCCATATATCCTTAAACCCAGTTTTTCCATGAGAGTCCACCATACCTACCTATGGATTGAGAAAGATCCTTCCAAGTAAGTTGTCATGTTGCAAACTCGCTAAAATATGTATGATTTATTAGTGTGGGAGAAATTAGCTTTATACGATCTTGTGATATGGAAGTAATAAAAGCGACGGACTGCATAATAAAGGTCCTTATCACAAGTGGCAATATAAAGTGAAGTTCTTCTATGCTAAGACTTTGTGCATCCAACCATAAAAACACATCACAACCTCTGCTTCCCTCTACGAAGGGCCTATCTATTATTCCTGTCTTATAATTGTCAAGGTGAAATCCACCTTTCCTTTTTTACCTTTTATCCTTTGGAAGCACATTGTGTTGGAAAGATCCTGACATATATACCCACTTTGATGTAAGTTTACATGATCTATTGCTGTTGACATTACCCTTGAGGTAAAAGATTGGGAGGCAACACCATAAGCCCCTATCTTTCTCTGTGTCCGATTAAAACTCAATAAACATAAGCATTGCGTGAGTGTGAGCAATTGTGAAAGACTATATGATAGTTGAGTATGTAGGCTTGCTGAAAAGCTCTTATATTGACTCTTTCCGATGTTACGATAAATTGCAATTGCTTCAATGATCGAGATCAAAGTTTGTTAGTTTCCAATGAAGTTTATGATTCATACTTGATATTATGGATGAATTGTTACTTCAGTATAAGAATCATATGACTATATTTATATAAGTTGCTGTTATGAGAATGATAATGATGCCCTCATGTCCGTATTTTGTTTTTATCGACACCTCTATCTGTAAACATGTGGACATATTTTTCGATATCGGCTTTCGCTTGAGGACAAGCGAGGTCTAAGCTTGGGGAGTTGATACGTCCATTTTGCATCATGCTTATATATTGATATTTATTGCATTATGGGCTGCTGTTATATGTTTTGTCACAATACTTATGCCTTTTCTCTCTTATTTTACAAGGTTTACATGAAGAGGGAGAATGTCGGTAGCTGGAATTCTTGGCTGGAAAAGGAGCAAACTCTGGAAACCTATTCTGCACAACTCCAAAATCCTTGAAACTGAACAACACACCATTTCAGAAAATATAAAAAATATCTCGACGAAGAAGTCCATGAGGGGGGCCACCGGCTGTCCACGAGGGTGGGGGGCGTGCCCCCTTCCCAGGGCGCGCCCCCTGCCTCGTGGGCCAGCTGGAAGGCCCCCGATGCCCATCTTCTCCTATATGAGGTGTTTTGACATGGAAAGAATCATAAGGAGGCTTTCGGGACCAGACGCCACCGTCTCGAGGCGGAAACCAATCTAGGGCTCCGACAGAGCTGTTCTGTCGGGGATACTTCTCTCCGGGAGGGGGAAATCGTCACCGCCGTCATCACCAACAACTCTCCCATATTGTGGAGGGATATCTTCATCAACATCTTCATAAACATCGCCACCAGCACCATCTCCTCTCAAACCCTAGTTCATATTTTGTATCCAATCTTTGTACCCAAACCTCAGATTGGTACATGTGGGTTGCTAGTAGTGTTGATTACTCCTTGTAGTTGATGCTAGTTGGTTTATTTGGTGGAAGATAATATGTTAAGATCCATTATGCATATTAATACCCCTCTGATCATGAACAATATTATGTCTTGTGAGTAGTTATTTTGGTTCCTGAGGACATGGGAGAAGTCTTGCTATTAGTAGTCATGTGAATTTGGTCATCGTTCGATATTTTGATGAGATGTATGTTGTCTATCCTCTCGTGGTGTCATGTGAACGTCGACTACATGACACTTCACCATTATTTGGGCCTAGAGGAAGGCATTGGGAAGTAATAAGTAGATGATGGGTTGCTAGAGTGACAGAAGCTTAAACCCTAGTTTATGCGTTGCTTCGTAAGGGGCTGATTTGGATCCATATGTATGAGGCTATGGTTAGGTTTACCTTAATACTTATTTTGTAGTTGCGGATGATTGCATTAGAGGTTAATCATAAGTGGGAGGTTTGTCCAAGTAAGGGAAGCACCCAAACACTGGTCCACCCACATACCAAATTATCAAAGTACCAAACGCGAATCAGACGATCGTGATGAAAACTAGCTTGACGATAATTCCCATGTGTCCTCGGGAGCGCCTTCCTTTATATAAGAGTTTGTTCAAGCTTGTCCTTTGCTACAAAAAGGATTGGGCCACCTTGTTGCACTTTATTTACTTTTACCGTTTGTCACTTGCTACCAATTACCTTATCACAAAACTATCTGTTACCTATAATTTCAGTGCTTGCAGAAAACACCTTACTGAAAACTGCCTATCATTTCCTTCTGCTCCTCATTGGGTTCGACACTTTTACTTATCGAAAGGACTATGATAGATCCCCTACACTTGTGGGTCATCAAGCCTCTGCATCCTCACGCGCACTCCCCTACACATCCTGCACCGCCTACCCTCCCCCCCGCGCTCGTTCTGGTCCCGCGCCCAATTTCTCCGACGAGCTCGCGTACGCGTGCTACAGCCAAAGTCGGCCCTTTTGTTTATGTTATTTTCAGTTAGGTTCGCTCGAACTATTGGCTCAGTTAGAGTTTGTCTGCGATTTACACCCTGTACGCTTATGGTTCTAGAGGTTGGACTACCTGGTTTGCACTCCGCCGACTAGGGATCAAATCCCCACGGGCGTTATATTCTTTTCACCAATTTATCACCTCGCCAAGAACAAGCCGTTGCTTGCTTTCATATACTATCAAGCCCCCCTTGGATCACAAGCATCTTACCAGCACAACTGGTCACCAAAGTGCATAAACAGATCAGTTCGAGATTGTGTGTAATGTACAGCCGAACCACTCTCCCATGACATATGCATTCTAGCTCAACTGGTTGACCATGCTTCGAATCATACATGAGGTCTCGGGTTCATACCCCAGCACACCCTGTTTTTATTTTGTTTTGAGTTCTATCTTGTTCCCTGCACACACACACTTGGGCACGATTCCATTCTTGGCCGCTGCACTGTGCTGCAATCCGGCCCGTGCATTTTGTTCCCACTCTACGTATTTTAGCATTTTCAAGTGCATGCATATTTACAGATTTGCCATTGTTTTAAATTGTCTATAGCTAAATATGCATGCTTCCAAACTAAACAAACTATATATGTAAAATGCTTAGAATTTGGTATAGTTTCACAATTTCCAACTTCCATCCATGTTTAAAAATGTTTAAATTGATGTTTGCGTTAATTTGTATAAATAACATGGTAAAATGGTTTATTTCATAACTTAATAACCGTGGCTCCAAATTAAATGAAATTTTTATGTTTTTGGGCTGGAAACTTGCATATAATAACTTGGTGCAATTTATTTTGCTATGTAATAACTTCAAAATATTATTTGAGGCAGAACAGTACCAAATTCGAAAACTGGATATGGGGATTTTCTGGAATTGTTGTTTGTTGTTTCCGGCCCCATTTAAAATGCTTAGATAGTGTAGTTTATTTGTGCTTCACCTCTTGCCATGTTAACCAACATTTAATCTTGTTTTTTTCATAAACGAGAGTGAACTAATTAATTGGATGTGGTGTGTCGTCAATATGCAACTCATTGCATATTGAGCTCCATTTAACTTGTGGTATTGTTTGTTGCACTTTGCCATGCCATGCATATTTAAACCGGACATGCATCATACTTGGTTGTTCATCATGCCATGTTTATGCTTGTGTGTTTACCATGTTGTTTGCTTCTTTTCGGTGTTGCTTCTTAGTTCTGGTTTCATTGCGATTGTGAGGATTCGTTCGACTATGCTCGAGTCGTCTTCGTGGCTTCGTCTACTTCATGGACTCGTTCTTCTTCCTAGTGGGATTTCAGGCAAGATGACCGTCACCTTGGATCTCATTACTATCATTGATATGCTAGTTGTCTCGATGTTATCACTATATGTCGCGCTACCCACCACTTGTTTATCAAGCCTCTCAATATGCCATGAAACAACCTCTAACATTTTCCACTATCCTAGCAAACCATTGTTTGGCTATGTTACCGCTCGCTTAGCCCCTCTTATAGGGTTGTAAGTTGCAGGTGAAGATGAAGTTTGCTCCATGTCGGAACATGGATGTGTTAGAATATCACAATATCTCTTATTTAAATTAATGCACCTATATACTTGGCAATGGGTGGAAGTCTTGGCCTTTTGCTCAGTGTTTTGTTCCACTCATACCGCCTTAAGAACCGATAAATCGGTGTTATGTTCCTTGAGTTTGCATTCCTAACACGGTTGGGGTTTATGCCCCCCTGGATAGTTCGCTTTGAATAAAACTCCTCCCGCAAGGCCCAACTTTGGTTTTACCATTTGCCCAACATAATAAACATAATTCAATTTGATACATAGGGAGTTAGCGCTACCCGAGGTTCGTACCACATATTATAGGGGGGCCAGTGCTTATGGTGTTGGTCCCAAACTAGAGCCACTTGCGGTGCCACCCAGTTATCTGGGGTCTTTGGTTGCTTTATGTAGTGCTCATCCGGACGTGGCCTGAGACGAGATACGCGCGGCTACTATCAGGGTGTCGGCATGGCGGGAGGTCTTGCCGGACTTGTTTTACCATTGTCGAAATGTCTTGTGCACCGGGATTCCGAGTCTGATCGGGTTGTCCCTAAGATAAGAGGTTTTATCTCTACTGATCGTGGGAGCTTGTGATGGGCTAAGTTGGGACACCCCCCTGAGGGTTTTGAACGTTTGAAAGCCATGCCCGTAGTTATGTGGCTGATTGGAATTTCTTAATATCCGGTTGTAGAGAACTTGACAGAGGATCCGAAATAAAATACACCAACCGCGTGAGTAACCGTGATCGTCTCTTCTTGAGTAAGTTTGGGAAGAGAACACGGTGGGGTTATGTTTGGACACAAGTAGATAGGATCAATTAGTGATCATTACTAGTTGCGACCGTTTGTGTAGCTTCTCATCTTTCTCTTGAAATCGTAAGTTAGCCACCATACAAATGCTTAGTCGGTGGCTGCAACTTCACCGCTATCCTTTCCATACCCATTAAGATTTGCTAGTCTTGATAATCATGGTTATGGGATTGCTGAGTCCTCATGGCTCACAGATACAACAACAACAGTTGCAGGTAGAGGTTTCTGATGACTTGATGTGAGAACCATGTTTCATTGTGTTGGAGTTCTTTCTTCTTCTTCTTCTTCGTCGATCTTGGGATAGGTTCCTGGTCGGCAGCCTAGGATAGCAGGATGGATATCATTGTGCTTTTCATGTGTTTCATCCGTAGTAGGATGTCTTGTGTATGATGTGTTGAATTCATGTGACTATTGTATGACTTGTATGTATCCCCATCTATTTATGTAATGCTATGATGTAATGATATCCATCTTGCTAAGCGCCCGAAATGCGGTTGTGCCCCAATCACGAATTTATCACGTGACCGGGATAGAATCGCATCTTCGGCGTGACACACCCATCCCTTCCAAATCTGGCAACCCTAGCCCCTAATCCTTCCCCTACCTCTATCCCAGCCTCCACCCACCACAATTTCCGCGCCACCCCAGCCTCCCGCAGCCACTTGGTAGCCCGCCACCGGCAACGCCGCTACCAGCCGTCGCTCCAGCCGCACTCAGGCCGTCAAGTATCGACCCCATGCGTGCCACCTTATCCTTAGCGCCTGGGCTAACCAATCCCACCTCGCCACGTGGCCTTGCCCCGCTCCCTGCCGCTATGGCCCACCCAGGCCCGCATAGGGCCCACGAAACCCATCGAGGCCAGCCCAGAACCCGAGCCTCCAGCCCTATCGCCTGACTGCTCTCGCCACCGCCAGCCGCTAGCGCGCCTCCGCGCCGCGCGCACCAGCGTCGCCTCCCGAGGAGCTCCGTTGCCCCACCACCTCGCCACCGAAGAGCCGCCAGAGACCGCCACCTCCTGAGCTCCCCGCCTCCCCGACGCCGCCTCGCCTGCCACTTCCCGATGCCGCCATGTGAAGCCCGACGTCCTCATCATGTGGCTGGATCTGGGGATGCCGTTCTCGGATCCATTAATCTTCGACAAGATCCACCTCCTCCGCACCTCCCCGCCGCCCCAAGCTCACCGGATCTACCCTTGCTACCTCTTGAGCTTGCGTTGCATTTCCTCGAAGAGGAAAGGGATATGCAGCAAAATAGCATAAGTATTTACCTCAGTTTTTGAGAACCAAGGTATCAATCCAGTAGGAGACCACGCGCCAGTCCCTCGCACCTGCACAAACAAATAAGAACTTCGCAGCCAACGCGATAAGGGGTTGTCAATCCCTTTACGGTCACTTATGATAGTGAGATCTGATAGAGATGATAATTATATTTTTGGTATTTTTGGTTTAATAAAACAGCAAATAAAAGCAAGAAAAGTAAAGTAGATGTAGATTGATATGTTGAGAATAGACCCGGGGGCCATAGTTTTCTCTAGTGGCTTCTCTCATGATAGCGACACTGTACGGCGGGTAAACAATTTACTGTCGAGCAATTGATAGAAAAGCAAATAATTATGAGACTATCTAGGCATGATCATTGTATATAGGCATCACGTCCGAGACAAGTAGACCGACTCCTGCCTGCATCTACTACTATTACTCCACACATCGACCGCTATTCAGCATGCATCTAGTGTATTGAGTTCATACGAACAGAGTAACGCCTTAAGCAAGATGACATGATGTAGAGGGATAAACTCAAGCAATATGATGAAAATCCCATCTTTTTATCCTCGATGGCAACAATACAATACGTGCCTTGCTGCCCCTACTATCACTGGGAAAGGACACCGCAAGATTGAAATCAAAGCCAAGCACTTCTCCCATTGCAAGAACTATAGATCTAGTAGGCCAAACCAAACCAATAATTCGAAGAGACTTGCAAGGATAATATGAGCACACATAAAAAGTTCAGAGAAGAACCAAATATCTTTCATAGATAACCTTGATCATAAACTCACAATTCATCGGATCTCGACAAACACACCGCAAAAAGAGATTACATCGAATAGATCTCCTCGAAGACCGAGGAGAACTTTGTATTGAGATCCGGAGAGAGAGACAAGAAGCCATCTAGATACTAGCTATGGACCCGAATGTCTGTGGTAAACTACTCACAACTCATGGTGAGGGCGATGATGATGATGATGAAGGCCTCCGTGATGGATCCCCCTTCCGCAACAGGCTCCAAGATGGGATCTCCACGGGAACAGCAGCTACGGCGGTGGAATTAGGGTTTTCTCTCTGCGTATGGAGTTTGTGCGGTACGTAGGCATATATAGGAGGAAGAGGGGCACCCAGGGCCACCGGGCCTGCCCTCGAGGCAGGGGGCGCGCCCTGGGAAGGGGGGCGCGCCCCCCACCCTCGAGGATGGGCCCCCTGTCCTCTGGCTTGGCCCCGAAGTTTATCTCGCGTGATTTTCTCCAAAAATATCTCCTGCGAAGGTTTCATTCCATTTGGACTCCGTTTGATATTCCTTTTCTGCGAAACCCTGAAATAGGCAAAAAACAGCAATCTGGACTGGGCCTTTGGGTTAGTAGGTTAGTCCCAAAAATGATATAAAAGTGAATGATAAAGCCCATTAAACAACTAATACTTCATAAATAATAGCATGTAACAATAAAAAATTATAGATACGTTGGAGACGTATCAAACATCCCCAAGCTTAATTCCTGCTCGTCCTCGAGTAGGTAAATGATAAAGAAAGAATTTTTGATGTGGAATGCTAACCAATATAGTTTTTCAATGTAATTCTCTTAATTGTGGCATGAATGTTCAGATCTGAAAGATTCAAGATAAAAGTCTATATTGACATAAGAAATAACAATACTTCAAGCAATACTAACAAAGCAATCACATCTTCTCAAATTACTATGGCTAAAGAAAGTTATCCCTACAAAATCATATAGTGTTGGCTATGCTCCCTTGCTATCACACAAAACATTCATATCATGCACAACCCCGATTTCAGCCAAGCATTTGTTTTCATGCTCTATCTTTTCAAACATTTCAACTTTCACGCAATACATGAGCGTGAGCCATGGACATAGCACTATGGGTGGAATAGAGGTGGTTGTGGAGAAGACAAAAAGAGGGAGATAGTGTCACATCGACTAGGCGTATCAACGGGCTATGGAGATGCCCATCAATAGATATCAATGTGAGTGAGTAGAGATTGCCATGCAACGGATGCACTAGAGCTAAATATGAATGAAAGCTCAACAAAAGAAACTAGTGGGTGTGCATCCAACTTGCTTGCTCAAGAAGACCTAGGGCATTTGAGGAAGCCCATCGTTGGAATATGCAAGCCAAGTTCTATAACGGGAATTCCTACTAGTATATGAAAGTGACTAAACATGAGACTCTCTACAATGAAGAACATGGTGCTACTTTGAAGCACAAGTGTGGAAAAAAGATAGTAGCAATTGTCCCTTTTTTTGGGCCTTTTTTTTGCCTTTGTTTTTTTTCCTTTTTTTGCGGAGGGGTTTTATAGATTCAGCCTTTCCTCCCATGGGACAATGCTTTATAAATGATGATCATCACACTTTCATTACAACACAAGATTACAACTCAATACTACAACAGCAAAGTATGACTCTATATGAATGCCTCCGGCGGTGTACCGGTATGTGCAATGAAACAAGAGTGACATGTATGAAAATTATGCATGGTGGCCTCGTCACAAATACGATGTCAACTACATGATCATGCAATGGCAATATGACAATATGATGTGTGTCATATAAACGGAACGGTGGAAAGTTGCATGGCAATATATCTTGGAATGGATATGGAAATGCCATGATAGGTAGGTATGGTGGCTGTTTTGAGGAACAATATGGTGGCTGTTTTGAGGAAGGATATATAGTGGGTTTATGGCACCGGCGAAAGTTGCGCGGTACAAGAGAGGCTAGCAATGGTGGAAGGGTGAGAGTGCGTATAATCCATGGACTCAATATTAGTCATAAGAACTCATATACTTATTGCAAAAATCTATGAGTCATCAAAACAAAGCAATAAACGCATGCCCCTAGAGGGGAGGTTGGTAGGAGTTAACAATCGCACGCCCCCGACCTCCACACAAAGGTTGACAATCTACAAATATCTCAGGCTTTAACTTAGTCACACAACGGTTCACCATACGTGCATGCTACGGGAATCACCAACCTTAACACAAATATTTCTCAATTTCATAATTACTCCAGTAGCATGACTCTAATATCGCTATCCTCATGTCTCAAAACAATTATCAAGCATCCAACATCTCTTTCTACTCAATGCACTTGGTGTGATTTTTTTTACTACTTTGACATTGGATGTTTATCATGTGAAGACTAGTTCCTTTAGCCTAAACAATTTACCATGCTGTTTTAATAGACTCTCAAAATAGATCTAAGTGAAGCATGAGAGTTCAACAATTTCTACAAAATATTACCACCATCGTTCTCTAAAAGATATAAGTGAAGCACTAGAGCAAAAACTATTCAACTCAAAAGATATAAGTGAAGCATATAGAGTGTTCTAACAATTTCTAGGGCATATTTAACTCTCTAAAATAGGTGTGTCCAGCAAGGATGATTGTGTCAAACTAACAAGCAAAGACTCAAATTATACAAGACGCTCCAAGCAAAACACATAACATGTTCCGAATAAAAATATAGCTCCAAGTATAGTTACCGATGGATGAAGACGAAAGAGGGCATGCCTTCCCGGGGCATCCCCAAGCTTAGGCTTTTGATTATCTTGAATTTACTTGGGGTGCCATGGGCATCCCCAAGCTTAGGCCTTTGCTACTCCTTGTTCCATAGTCCATCAAAGCAATACTCAAAACTTGAAAACTTCACAACACAAAACTTAGACATAAATTCTCGTGAGCTCCGTTAGTAAGAGAAAGCAAACCACCACTCAAAGGTACAGCAAGGAATTCATTAATTGTTTATATTGGTGTTAAAACTACTGTACTCCATGTTCTCTATGGTTCATATCCTCCAATATTACTCATAGATGCATCCGAATAAGCAAACAACACACGGAAAACAGAATCTGTCAAAAATAGAACAGTCTGTAGTAATCTGCTGGGTTCACCTACTTATGGAACTCCAAAAAATTCAAACTAAATTGGTAAATTTGATAAATTTTTATACCAATCAGCATAAAAAAGAATCAACAAAAAAGCACGCTCCAGTAAAATCTGAAGACTACTTTAGCCAGCGCTAACGATTCAGTTTTTCACAGCAAGATCAAATAAACTTCACACGAGTCTTACCAAAGGTTCTACTTGGCACAAACACTAAACAAAACATGAAAACACATCTAATCAGAGGCTAGATGCAATATTTATTCCCTAACAGCAACAAAAACAAAAACATAAAATTGGGTTGCCTCCCAACAAGCGCTATCGTTTTACGCCCCTAGCTAGGCACGATACAAGATAGATCTAGGTATTGCCATCTTTGGTCCTTACCCTTTTTATGGTGTCGAGCTCGAATCCGGGAGGTTCTTTGCGTTTCCCTTCATATTCAGAAATCTTAAGATCTAAAGCATCCAACCGCTTATTGCAAAGAGTAATCAACATATTGATGCGGTGGAGATTCCCACTAACACTCTTAAGAGGTTCAAGAGATTTTTGTAATATTTTTGTTACTTCGCAAATTTTCTCAAAAACTTGCGTCCCTTCCGGGGTTGAGTTTGAATCTTTTTGGGGAGGTAGTGTTCCCACTATTCCCTCTATAATTTCATGCGTGAAACTAGGATCAACTTCGATAAAATTTCCTTCGGCAACGCAATCCAAGAGTTGTCTATGAGACAAATTCAACCCAACATAAAAATTGCGAAGCAAGATTCTAAAATTCACTTCTAAGGTGCACTTACGATAACAATCCATCATTCTAAACGAAGCATCTTTTAAGTTTTCTCCTTGCCTTTGCTTGAAGTGAAGTACTTCAAACTCGGGAGACGAAGGAGCGGATAAGGGGCTAGCCATAATGATAGGCAAACAAGCAGTCCAACACACACAAGCAAACAAAAGGCAACCGAATGAAAAGCACACGGCGGAAGAAGGGCGAATAAAACGGCAAAGGTGAAGTGGCGGAGAGGAAAACGAGAGGCAAATAAATGTAATGCGAAGGATAAGGGTTTGTGATAGGTACTTGGTATATGACTTTTGCGTAAGCCTCCCCGGCAACGGCGCCAGAAATTCTTCTTGCTACCTTTTGAGCTTGCGTTATATCCCCTCGAAGAGGAAAGGGATATGCAGCACAATAGCGTAAGTATTTCCCTCAGTTTTTGAGAACCAAGGTATCAATCCAGTAGGAGACCACGCGCCAGCCCCTCGCACCTGCACAAACAAATAAGAACTTCGCAGCCAACGTGATAAGGGGTTGTCAATCCCTTTACGGTCACTTACGATAGTGAGATCTGATAGAGATGATAATTATATTTTTGGTTTAATAAAACATCAAATAAAAGCAAGAAAAGTAAAGTAGATGTAGATTGATTTGTTGAGAATAGACCCGGGGGCCATAGTTTTCTCTAGTGGCTTCTCTCGCGATAGCGATATTCTACGGCCGGTGAACAAATTACTGTCGAGCAATTGATAGAAAAGCGAATAATTATGAGACTATCTAGGCATGATCATTGTATATAGGCATCACGTCCGAGACAAGTAGACCGACTCCTGCCTGCATCTACTGCTATTACTCCACACGTCGATCGCTATCCAGCATGCATCTAGTGTATTGAGTTCATACGAACAGAGTAACGCCTTAAGCAAGATGACATGATGTAGATGGATAAACTCAAGGAATATGATGAAAACCCCATCTTTTTATCCTCGATGGCAAAAATACAATACGTGCCTTGTTACCCCTACTGTCACTGGGAAAGGACACCGCAAGATTGAACCCAAAGCCAATCACTTCTCCCATTGAAAGAACTATAGATCTAGTAGGTCAAACCAAACCAATAATTCGAAGAGACTTGCAAGGATATTATGAGCACACATAAAAAGTTCAGAGAAGAACCAAATATCTTTCGTAGATAACCTTGATCATAAACTCCCAATTCATCGGATCTCGACAAACACATCGCAAAAAGAGATTACATCGAACAGATCTCCTCGAAGACCGAGGAGAACTTTGTATTGAGATCCGGAGAGAGAGAAGAAGCCATATAGATACTAGCTATGGACCCGAAGGTCTGTGGTAAACTACTCACAACTCATGGTGAGGGCGATGATGATGATGATGAAGGCCTCCGTGATGGATACCCCTCCCAGAACAGGCTCCAAGATGGGATCTCCATGGGAACAACAGCTACGGTGGTGGAATTAGGGTTTTCTCTCTGCGTATGCAGTTTCTCGGGTACGTAGGCATATATAGGAGGAAGAGGGGCACCAGGGGCCACCGGGCCTGCCCACGAGGCAGGGGGGCGCGCCCTCGGAAGGGGGCGCGCCCCCACCCTCGAGGGTGGGCCCCCTGTCCTCTGGCTGGGCCCCGAAGTTTACCTCGCGTGATTTTCTCCAAAAATATCTCATGCGAAGGTTTCATTCCGTTTGGACTCCGTTTGATATTCCTTTTCTGCAAAACCCTGAAATAGGCAAAAAACAGCAATCTGGACTGGGCCTTTGGGTTAGTAGGTTAGTCCCAAAAATGATATAAAAGTGAATGATAAAGCCCATTAAACATCTAAGACTTAATAAATAATAGCATGGAACATTCAAAAATTATAGATACGTTGGAGACGTATCACCCCTCACCGGCCGCTTGAACGCCGCCGTCGCCGTTGGCCCGACCCTGGACGACCTCATCCACCTTCCCTCATGGGCGCCCCCATTCCTCCAACCAAACACGCTGTGACACATCTGATTTGACCGTACACTAATCGTGCACGCAAATGTGTACGACCAAGATCAGGGACTCACAGGAAGATATCATAACACAACTGTAGACACAAATTAAAATAAAACAAGCTTCATATTACAAGCCAGGGGCCACGAGGGCTCGAATACAAAAGCTCGAAAGCAATATAGTTGCCGGAAGCAACATTATCTGAGTACAGACATAATTTAAACAAGTTTTGCCTTAAGAAGGCTAGCACAAACATCAACGATCGAAGAGGCAAGGCCTCCGGCCTGGGACCTCCTAACTACTCATGGTCGGCAGTGGCCTCCTAGTAGTAGTAGGCTCCCTCGGGGAAGTCGTAGACGTCAGTAGTGGCAGCTGGCGCCATCTGGTTGCAAGAACCAGAAAGAAGAAAGAAGGGGGAAAAGGGGGAGCAAAGCAACCGTGAGTACTGATCCAAAGTACTCGCAAGCATCAGACCTATACTAAGTATGCATCAATATCAAAGGAATGAGCTGTATCTGTGGACTGAACTGTAGAATGCTAGAATAGAGGGAAAGGTCTAGCCTATCGAAGACTAGCATCTTCAAGCATCTTCTGGAAACCACCATCTTGCAGCAGTAGAAGGGAGTACAGAATAGCATTTTAATTAACAAGCATGTTGTAACAGCATCCATCACATATCTCAAGTATCCATTTATCGTTGTAATAGATCAGGATATAAGACTAAACGTCCATTACCTTGGACACAGCTAGTCGAATAGATAACTTCCCTGCAGGGGTGCACCACGTCACCCTCACGCTCGATCATCTATGGCTGGACACACTTTGTTGGGTCAATGCCCATCCTCGGAAGATCATCACGTCGCGGCCCTACCAAGGCTCAATAGACAGGTCCCCGCCGGTCTACATCCTAAGCACTCCGGGTTTATGGGTCATCGCTCGTTGTACTCCGGGTCGTTGTGAGCAGGGCGGACCAGGCACCACCTCTATACTGGATGGCGCCGGCACAGCCGTGCCGCAATGCTGAACTGGATGTCTGACAAAGTTTCGGTTGATACCACGATGACGAGGCCCATAATTATTCTCGCGTGGCGGTTAGTGCGTAAAAGGCCAGCGGTCGATTCAGAACAAATACCCAAACCAATAGTGTATTAGGAGCTCGCGAAAAAGAGCAGAGACTCATGTTAATATGACCCCGTCGCCCTGTCTCGAGGAAATATGGCAAGGGCTTGCCCAGCGCACTCTAAGGTGGCCTGCCTACCCGGCCGTGCCTTGTAATCAACTTGCGGGTGCTCCACAGTCCCGCCCGACTTTCACATCAACCCGCGGGTACCCCTCAGGGCCGACCCGACTTCAACAGGTCTCAAGTAAAGTCCGGGTAACTGTGTGTCCAAAATATCAAGTGTGATCATCAAGGCGAACATATGAGGAATGACCCTCGAGGTTCACACTTGAGGTGTTGCACGACAGAGTCGTATCGGGAATGGTGAAAGAGGAATCACCGTCGATGACCACAACCGAGTAGCTACACTAAAGAGTTATCATCATGGGTGCGTTACGAGGTATCACCCTCGGCACTCGATAGTAACTATGAAGAGTCGTACAACTAAGGGGGTGAAGTGATGTGAGGTGTCGGGCTCTGGTTGTCGATCGCGCTGATCGAGTCGTCGATGATGAAGCAGGGGCAACAAGGACAAGGTGGGGGGTCACTGATGGATCACTACCAACCTATGCTAAGCAGTTTAGGATAAGCAGGTAGGAAACAAATAGCAGGTACAAAAACAGGCTATGCATCAGAGTAGGAGCAAACAATAACAGTAGCAAAATCTAATGCAAGTATGAGAGAGAACAAAATGGGCTATATCGAGATGATCAAAGGGGGGGCTTGTAGAGGAGGCTGCAGCGGCGAGCTGCAGCGCGGGGACGATGCGCACTAGGCTGGCCAGAGGTGCGCCGGCGAGCGGAGCCCGACGGATGCAGCCAGCACGGGCGGCTGCGGCAGCAAAGCGTGGGTGGCGGCTCGGTAGAGGCCGCCGTGCGGGGAGACGGTCGCGGTTGTAACGGAGGTAGAGGGAGGCCAGGACAAGCGGGGCTGCGGTGCGGCCAGCGACGGCTGAGGACAGGGGAACGAGGGAGCGAGGCGGGGTGCGGCAGGTGAGCTAGATAGCGGGGTGTGGGCATGCGGTCGATGACGAGTGAGGAGAGGCCGGGGCGCGTGTGCATGCTGGGGCGATGAGCACAGAGAGGACTAGCGGGTGAGAGCGAGAGGGAGAGGGGGAATTTCATGTCCGTGCAGGGGTTCGAGGCGGCGAGGCTTGTGGGAGCCAAGTCGAGGGGAGGTCGAGGCAGTCGCGGGCGGCGGTGTGAGGACGACGTAGCGTTGTTTGCAAACGGTGACGGTGAGGCGGACGCCGGGCATCGGGCGTCAAGCGATGGCGGTGGCGTTCACGGGGGCCAAGGGTAGGGCGACATGGTCGAGCCCTGATTGAGAAGGGGATCGGGGGAGTGGGGGGAGTGCATGGGGAGGGTAGTGGGTTAGGTCATGGGGGGAGGGGGCCATATAGGCCAGTGGGGAGAGGTGGGCCAATAGGGCTGCTAGGCCTTGGCCCAGTTGGGCCAGGGTCCAAGGGGTTTCCCCCTTTTCTTTATCTTATATTGTTTAGTTGTTTTTCTATTTTTAATTTATTTTGTGCACTTAACCATTTTATTAAAATATGATCTCTCCACCAATATTATCAAATGAATAATTGCAACAACTTGAACATCTTAGTTTGCACGTTTGACAAAATTTGAATTTTGCCTTTACACTCGGTATTGAATTTGAACAAGGTTTGAATCAAAGTAAGTTTATCAACAAAATCGACGTGACGTGGCAACATTAGCAGAGGTTTACTCTAGCATAATTATCCGGGCATTACAATTCTCCTCCACTACATGAAATATTGTCCCGAGATTTTGGCGGTAGAAGGAAACAGTTCGGGGTATTCATCACGCAGGCGATCCTCGCGTTCCTAGGTGGCTTCGTCTTCGGAAAGGTGTGACCACTGGACTTTGAGGAACTTGATTGCCTTCTGATGTGTGCATCGTTTAGCTTGGTCGAGAATGTGGAACGGATGCTATTTATAGGAGAGGTCCTGTTATAACTCGAGCACTTCATGATCCACTGCGCGGATTGGGTCCTTGAAGCAGCGGCAGAGCTATGACACATGGAACACATCGTGAACCTAAGAAATGGTCTACGGAAGTTCCAACTGATATGCCACTTTTCCACACCTCTCGAGAATAGTGAAAGGTCCAATATAGCGAGGAGCTAGCTTGCCCTTGATCCCGAAGTGGTGTGCACCCTTCATTGTTGTGACTCGAAGATAAGCCTTTTCGCCAGGTTGATTGACCATGTATTTGTTATGACGATCATACAGACTCTTCTGACATAACTATGCGGTCTTCAGATTCTCGCGAATAACGCGGACTTGTTCTTCAGCGTGTTGAATAATATCCGGACCGAAGAGCGGGCCTTCCCCAGTTTCTGGCCTGTTCAGAGGGGTTCGACACTTTCGTCCATATAACACTTCAAAGGGGGCCATCTTCAGACTAGCTTGAAAGCTATTGTTGTAAGAGAACTCAGCATACGGGAGAGATTCCTCCCATTTCTTGCCGAAGGAAATAACACAAGCTCGAAGCATGTCTTCGAGAACTTTATTGACGCATTCAACTTGTCCCTTAGACTGAGGGTGAAAAGCAGTGCTGAATGACAATTAAGTTCCCATAGCTTCTTGGAAACTTCCCCAGAATCTTGAAGTGAATAAGCTGCCACGGTCTCAGCTGATAACCAGTGGAATACCATGAAGTGAAACAATTCTAGACATATAGAGAGTTGCCAGCTAACTAGTAGTGATCGTTTCTTTGACGGCCAGGAAGTGTGCAACTTTAGAAAGCCGGTCAATGATGACAAGAATAGCATCATTACCCTTCTGTGATTTGGGAAAACCAGTGAGAAAGTCCATTTCAACATGGTCCTATTTCCATTCAGGAATAGAGATAGGTTGCAGAGTTCCAGCATGCCTTTGATGTTCTGCTTTGATACGACGGCAAACGTCACATTCAGCAACATAACGAGCAATGTCTTGCTTCATATTTGACCACCAAAATCTCTGACGAATGTCTTGGTACATCTTGGTCCTACCCGGATGAATAGACAAAGGCGTATCGTGAGCTTCTTCCATAACCTTCTGAGTCATATCCAGGTTGTATTTTGAAGGAACCACTAGGGGACCTTTAAAGAGTAAGGTGCCATCATCTTCAATAGAGAAGAACGAGGGCCTTCCTTATGCGAGGTAGAGCTTAATCTTCTCGACTTGAGAGTCAAATTTCCGCAGCCTCTTGATGATGTCCATGAGATCTGGTTCGACTGCCAGGGTATTGAGGGAACCCTGGGGAACAACATAGAGGTTCATCTTGCAAAACTCTGGAGGAGGGGATGCGAGTGTAGTAGGAGGAACAATATGGAAGTTCAGCTTCCTGAATTCTTCAACAAGTGAGGGCTGAACTTTTTGAACCTGGAGGTGGTTGCAATAAGACTTGCAGCTCCAGGCATCAACCATTACATTAGCCTTTCCCGATGTATAGGAAATATTCAAGTCAAAACCAGCTACTGTCTCCATCCATCTCTGCTGACGGAGGTTCAAATCTGGCTGAGTAAACAGATACTTCAGACTTTTGTGGTCGGTGAATCTCGCAACGATTACCGAGAAGGTAATGTCGCCACTGTTTGAGTGCATATATGACAGCAGCAAGCTCGAGGTCCTGAACTGGATAGTTCTCTTCGTGAGGGCGCAATTGACAATAGCCATAAGCAATCACCTTGCGCTCTTGAATTAGGACACAACTTAATCCTTGACGTGAAGCATAACAGTAAATGACAAAATCCTTCTTAGTATTGGGAGGAGCAAGCACTGGGGTAGAACTCAGTTGTCTTTGAGTGCCTGTAAACTTTCTTGACACTTTTCAGTCCATTCAAACTTGACACCTTTGTGAAGCAGACTAGTCAGTGGCTTGGCAATCTTGGAAAAGTTCTCGACAAATCGACAACAGTAGCTGGTTAGTCCGAGAAAACTTCTGACTTGTTTGGCATTCTTCGGAGGAGTCCAATCGAGAATATCCTGAACTTGCTCGGGGTTGACGACAATGCCATCCTTGGAGATAACATGTCCATGGTCTATTACTTCGGGAAGCCAGAATTCACACTTGGAATACTTAGCATATAGTTGATGTTCCCGAAGCTTTTCCAAAATAAGACGAAGATGTTCAGCATGTTCTTCCTTGTTCTTGGAGTATACAAGGATATCATCCAGATAAACCATGACAAATTTGTCGAGGTATTCCATGAATATATAGTTCATCAATCGGGAGAATGTTGCTGGAGCATTGGTTAAACCAAAATACTTGACGGTGTACTCGTATGAACCATAGCGAGTAACGAAGGCGGTCTTGGGAATATCCTCTTCACGAACCCGAATCTGGTGGTAACCCAACCTCAAATCAAGTTTAGATAATACTGAGGTACCAGCAAGCTGATTATACATATCGTTGATTGTGGGAAGCGGATACTTGTTCTGAATTGGACCAAACGATTCGTACCATCCTTCTTGTTGACAAAGAGAGAAGGTGCTCCCCAAGCATAGGAACTTGGACGGATAAAACCCTGATGAAGTGAAGTGTCGATTTCCTCCTTAAGCTTAAGGAGTTCATGCGGCGGTATCTTGTATGGCTACTTGGCTCTAGGAGTAGTGCCCGGCTTCAAGTCTATGACGAATTCAATAGCTCTAGCAGGGGGTATTCCTGGAAGTTCTTCTGGAAAGACATCTTCGAAATCACGAACGACTAGAATGTCCTCTATTCCATCGAGAGGTGCAGCATTTAATGCATTCAGAACATATATCTGGGTCTCGGCAACTTGGGTCCTCTGAGTTGAGTAGTTGATCAACTAGCCAGAAGGGTGAGTGAGTTGGACGTCATAGTCGATATTAGCATTATGGCATGTCAACCAATCCATACCAAGAATGATGTCTATGTCGGAAGGTCCGAGCATAATGGGAGAAGCCGGAAAAAGAAGACCTACAATCTCAATGTGGTTGTGCAGGCTTACCAACGTGGTTTTCCACTTGGATCCCGGGGATTGGACCATTAGAGGAGTGGGTAAATTTTCCAGGTATAACTCATGTGACTGAGAAAATTGTTGGGACACAAAAGCATGCGATGCTCCTGAGTCAAAGAGAATAGAGGCTGGTACTGAATTAATAGAGAGAGTTCCCAACACAATAGTCGGTTCCTTCTCAGCCTTTTCAGCATTGACATGATTGGCATGGCCAAGTACAACAGCAGGCGGTATGATATTATGGTTTCTGAACCGGCGGTTTCAGCAACTCTTCTTACGACCAACAGGAGGACTGGATGGATTATGCGGTTGTCCCTGGGGAGAATCGGGGGTAAGGTGTGCTGATTGTCCACACATGCGGCATAAACCCTCATTGGACTGTCCATCCTGAATCGTTAGACGTCTCTACGGCGGAGGCAGCCGAGGTGCAATATAAGACGACCTTGGAGTTGGAGCAATTCGGTGATGAACATTGTGTGGGATCCAGACTCGACATTTCTAAGAAGGCTGACCCGAGGATGGGCCAACATCTCTAGAACGCTTGAGCGACTCCTGGTACTCAGTCAGACCAATTTCAGTTTGGAAAGCTTGGCTGACAAGCGTTGCAAAGTCTACGCAATCATGAGCAACAAGTGCGAGCTTTATATCGGGACACAATTCTTCACGAAATTTCTCCTGCTTACGAGCGTTAGTGTCGACGTCATCCTCAGCATAGCGGGATAATTCAAGGAATTTCCTATGATATTCGTTCATATTCATTGTGCCCTGTGAGAGTTTAGGAAACTCCTTCTTCTTCTGGTCCACCAGACCTTGAGGAATGTGTCGTGCACGGAAGTCTAACTGAAATTCCTACCAAATGGTTACATTTCCTACAGGCAGCATACCCCTGTGAATTTCCCACCATTGAGAAGCTGGACTTTTCAAGTGGAATGACGCAAAGGTGACTTAACTGGCAGGGGCAACATTAGCTGACTTCATCTCAAATAGGATGTCACGAAGCCAATCATCAGCATCCATAGGATTGGTGGAGCTGCAGAAAATGGACGGGTTGAGGCGCACGATTCTGGTAGTATTGTTGGGGCATACTGTTGATGAGCATTCTGGCTTGGAAGCTGAGCCATTACTCTAGTCATAAACTGATGATTCAGCTCAAACTGTTGCATCATTGTGGCAATATAGGGTGGAGGTGGAGGATCGTCAGCCATCCTGCTAAAATGTAACATGGATACTTTAGCATTGAGCATTTGCTAAGGCTAGTGACCGTTCATGACAAAACTTGCATAGTGAAAGATGAATGCATCGTAGTAGTCAACATGACATAGTGTGAACTATTCAAAACTACTATTCTAAGGAAATACTGTGTCTTTATCCAACTTTGGGGTGAACGTGTGTTGGGGATCGGTGCAGAAAATCAAAAAAAATCCTACGCATCACCAAGATCTATCTATGGAGATTACTAGCAACGAGAGGGGAGTGCATCTTCATACCTTTGAAGATCGCGACGCGGAAGCGATGCAAGAACGCGGTTGGTGGAGTCGTACACGAAGCAATTCAGATCGCGGTCGCATCCAATCTAAGCGCCGAACAACGGCGCCTCCGCGTTCAACACACGTGCAGCCCGGTGACGTCTCTCGCGCCTTGATCCAGCAATGGGAGAGGGAGAGGTTGAGGAAGACTCCATCTAGCAGCAGCACGACGGGGTGGTGGTGGTGGAGGAGCATGGCTCTCTAGCAGGGCTTCGCCAAGCACTGCGAGAGACGAGGAGGGAGAGGTGTAGGCCTGCGCCAAGAGAAGAGGAGACTCGTGCATCTGGCAGCCCCGATACCCCACATATATGTAGGGGGAGGTGAGGGGCTGCGCCTCCATCTAGGATCCCCCCTAGGGGTGGAGGCAGCCCCAGATCCCATCTAGGGGGCGGCCAGGAGGGGGGACAGAGGGGGCGCCCCTAGGGTGGGCCTTAAGGCCTATCTGCACCTAGGGTTTGCCCCCTCTCCTATCCCCTACGCCCTGGGCCTTGGTGGGGGGTACACCAGCCCATCTTGGGCTGGTCCCTTCCCACAGATGGCCCACACAAGCCTCTGGGGCTGGTGGCCCCTCCCGGTGGACCCCCGGAACCCTTCCGGTGGTCCCGGTACGTTACCGATAACGCCCAGAACAATTCCGGTGACCAAAACGGGACTTCCCATATATAAATCTTTACCTCCGGACCATTCCAGAACTCCTTGTGATGTCCGGGATCTCATTCGGGACTTCGAACAACATTCGGTAACCACGTACTACATTCCCTATAACCCTAGCGTCATCTAACCTTAAGTGTGTAGACCCTACGGGTTCGGGAACCATGCAGTCATGACCGCGGCATATCTCCGGCCAATAACCAACATCGGGATCTGGAGACCCATGTTGGCTCCCACATGTTCCACGATGATCTCATCGGATGAACCACGATGTCAAGGATTCAATCAATCCCATATACGATTCCCTTTGTCTTTCGGTATAGCACTTGCCCGATATTCGATCGTCGGTATACCGATACCTTGTTCAATCTCGTTACGGCAAGTCTCTTTACTCATTCCGTACATCATCCCGTGACCAACCCCTTAGTCACATTGAGCTCATTACGATGATGTCTTACCGAGTGGGCCCAGAGATACCTCTCCGTCATACGGAGTGACAAATCCTAGTCTCCATTCGTGCCAACCCAACAGATACTTTCTGGGATACCCGTAGTGTACCTTTATAGCCACCCAGTTACGTTGTGATGTTTGGCACACCCAAAGCACTCCTATAGTATCCGGGAGTTGCACAATCTCATGGTCTAAGGAAAGGATACTTGACATTGGAAAAGCATAAGCATACGAACTACACGATCTTGTGCTAGGCTTAGTATTGGGTCTTGTCCATCACATCATTCTCCTAATGATGTGAAACCGTTATCAATGACATCCAATGTCCATGGTCAGGAAATCGTAACCATCTATTGATCAACGAGCTAGTCAACTAGAGGCTCACTAGGGACATGTTATGGTCTATGCATTCACACATGTATTACTGTTTCCGGACAATACAATTAAAGCATGAATAATAGACAATTATCATGAACAAGGAAATCTAATAATAACCATTTTATTATTGCCTCTAGGGCATTTTTCCAACAGTCTCCCACTTGCACTAGAGTCAATAATCTAGTTACATTGTGATGAATCGAACACCCATAGAGTTCTAGTGTTGATCATGTTTTGCTCGTGGAAGAGGTTTAGTCAACGGATCTGCAACATTCAGATCCGTATGCACTTTAGAAATATATATGTCTCCATCTTGAATATAATTTTGGATGGAGTTGAAACAGCGCTTGATGTGCTTGGTCTTCTTGTGAAACCTAGGCTCCTTGGCAATGGCAATAGCTCCAGTGTTGTCACAGAAGAGAGTCATCGGGCCGACGCGCTTGGAATAACTCCTAGGTCGGTGATGAACTCCTTCATCCAGACTCCTTCCTGCGCTGCTTCGGAAGTAGCTATGTACTCCGCTTCACATGTAGATGCCGCCACGATGCTTTGCCTGCAACTGCACCAACTGAGTGCCCCACCATTCAAAATATACACATATCCGGTTTGTGACTTGGAGTCATCCAGATCTGTGTCAAAGCTAGCATCGACGTAACCCTTTACAACGAGCTCTTCATCACCTCCATAAACAAGAAACATATCCTTAGTCCTTTTCAGGTACTCCAGGATGTTCTTGACCGCTGTCCAGTGCTCCATACCAGGATCACTTTGGTACCTCCCCACCAAACTTATGGAAAGGTTCACATCAGGTCTGGTACACAGCATGGCATACATAATAGAACCTATGGCCGAGGCATAGGGGATGACACTCATATTTTCTCTATCTTCTGCTGGGGTCGCGCATTGAGCTGTGCTCAATCTCATACCTTGCAATACAGACAAGAACCCTTTCTTGGACTGATCCATATTGAACTTCTTCAATATCTTGTCAAGGTATGTGCTTTGTGAAAGACCAATGAGGCATCTCGATCTATCTCTATAGATCTTGATACCTAATATGTAAGTAGCTTCTCCAAGGTCCTTCATTGAAAAACTTTTATTCAAGTAGGCCTTTATGCTTTCCAAGAATTCCATATCATTTCCCATCAACAATATGTCATCCACATATAATATGAGAAATGCTACAGAGCTCCCCACTCACTTTCTTGTAAATACAGGCTTCTACCCAAGTCTGTATAAACCCAAACGCTTTGATCACCTCATCAAAGCGAATGTTCCAACTCCGAGATGCTTGCACCAGCCCATAGATGGAGCGCTGGAGCTTGCATACCTTGTTAACATTCTTAGGATCGACAAAACCTTCCGGTTGCATCATATACAGTTCTTCCTTAAGGAAGCCGTTAAGGAATGCCGTTTTGACGTCCATTTTCCATATCTCATAATCATAGAATGCGGCAGATGCTAACATGATTCGGACGGACTTCAGCATCGCTACAGGAGAGAAAGTCTCGTCGTAGTCAATTCCTTGAACTTGTCGATAAGCTTTAGCGACAAGCCAAGCCTTATAGATGGTCACATTACCATCCGCGTCAGTCTTCTTCTTATAGATCCATTTATTTTCTATGGCTTGCCGATCATCGGGCAAGTCAACCAAAGTCCACACTTTGTTATCATACATGGATCCTATCTCGGATTTCATGGCTTCAAGCCATTTGTTTGAATTCGGGCCCGCCATCGCTTCTTCATAGTTCGAAGGTTCATCGTTCTCTAACAATATGATTTCCAGGACATGGTTGCCGTACCACTCTGGTGCAGAACGTGTCCTTGTGGACCTACGAAGTTCAGCAGTAACTTGATCTGAAGCTTCATGATCATTATCATTAACTTCCTCTCTAGTCGGTGCAGGCACCATAGAAACATCTTCCTACACTGCGCTACTTTCCGGTTCAGAAGGGGTGACAATCACCTCATCAAGTTCCACTTTCCTCCCACTTACTTCTTTTGAGAGAAACTCTTTCTTCAGAAAGGATCCATTCTTGGCAACAAAGACCTTGCCTTCGGATCTAAGGTAGAAGGTATACCCAATAGTTTCCTTAGGGTATCCTATGAAGACGCATTTTTCTGTTTGGGTTCGAGCTTTTCAGGTTGAAGTTTCTTGACATAAGCATCGCATCCCCAAACTTATAGAAACAACAACTTAGGTTTCTGCCCAAACCATAGTTCATACAGTGTCGTCTCAATGGATTTATACATTGCCCTATTTAAAGTGAATGTGGCGGTCTCTAAAGCATAACCCCAAAATGATAGCGGTAAGTCGATAAGAGACATCATAGATCACACCATGTCCAACAGAGTACGATTACGATGTCCAGATACACCATTACGTTAAGGTGTTCCAGGCGACATCAATTGTGAAACAATTCCACATTTACTTAGGTGTGTGCCAAATTCGTGACTTAAATATTCTCCTCCATGATCTGATCGTAAGAACTTTATTTTTCTGTCATGTTGATTCTCAACCTCACTCTAAAATTCCTTGAACTTTTCAAAGGTCTCAGACTTGTGTTTCATCAAGTAGATATACCCATATTTACTTAAGTCATCAGTGAGGGCGAGAACATAACGATAGCCACCGCGAGCTTCAACACTCATTGGACCGCACACATCAGTATGTATGATTTCCAATAAGTTGGTTGCTCGCTCCATTGTTCCGCAGAACGGAGTCTTGGTCATCTTGCCCAAGAGGCATGGTTCGCACGTGTCAAATGATTCATAATCAAGAGACTCCAAAAGTCCATCTGCATGGAGCTTCTTCATACGTTTGACACCAATATGACCAAGGCGGCAGTGCCACAAGTATGTGGGACTATCATTATCAACCTTACATCTTTTGGCATTCACACTATGAATATGTGTAACATCACATTTGAGATTCAACGAGAATAAACCATTGACCAGCGGGGAATGACCATAAAACATTTATCTCATATAAATAGAACAACCATTATTCTCGGATTTAAATGAGTAGCCATCTCACATTAAACGAGATCCAGATACAATGTTCATGCTCAAAGCTGGTACTAAATAACAATTATTGAGGTTTAAAACTAATCCCGAAGGTAGATGTAGAGGTAGCGTGCCGACAGCGATCACATCGACCTTGGAACCATTCCCGACGTGCATCGCCACCTCGTCCTTCGCCAGTCTACACTTATTGCGCAGCTCCTGCTTTGAGTTACAAATGTGAGCAACTACACTGGTATCAAATACCCAGGAGCTACTACGAGCGCTGGTAAGGTACACATCAATAACATGTATATCACATATACCTTTGACGTTTCTGGCCTTCTTTTCCGCTAAGTACTTGGGACAACTCCGCTTCAAGTGACCCATTCCCTTGCAATAAAAGCACTCAGTCTCAGGTTTGGGTCCATTCTTTGGCTTCTTCCCGGCAACTAGCTTATCGGGCACGGCAACTCCTTTGCCGTCTTTCTTGAAGTTCTTCTTACCATTGCCTTTCTTGAACTTAGTGGTTTTACCTCCGCTGATTTCAGCATTGAATATACCTCGGGAATGGACTTCTCCATCCCTTGCATATTGAACTTCATCACAAAGCTCTTGTAGCTAGGTGGGAGCTACTCAAGGATTCTGTCAACGACCGCATCATCTGGGAGATTAACTCCCAACTGAGACAAGCGGTTATGTAACCCAGACATTTTGAGTATATGCTCGCTGACAGAACTATTCTCCTCCATCTTACAACTGTAGAACTTGTTGGAGACTTCATATCTCTCGACTCGGGCATGATCTTGGAAAACCATTTTCAGCTCTTGGAACATTTCATATGCTCCTTGCTGCTCAAAACGCTTTTGGAGCCCCGATTCTAAGCTGTAAAGCATGCCACACTGAACTAGGGAGTAATCATCACTACGCGACTGCCAGGCCTTCATAACGTCTTGAGTTGCTGGGAAAACGGATGCATCACCTAGCGGTGCTTCAAGGACATATGCTTTCTTGGCAGCTAAGAGGATGATCCTCAAGTTACGTACCCAATCTGTATAGTTGCTACCATCATCTTTCAGCTTGGTTTTCTCTAGGAACGCGTTGAAGTTGAGGGCAACATTAGCGTGGGCCATTGGATCTACAAGACATATTGTAAAGATTTTAGACTATGTTCATGACAATTAAGTTCATCTAATTTTTTTTAATGAATCGACTAGGCCGTGTCCGATCATCACGTGAGACGGACTAGTCATCAACGGTGAACATCTTCATGTTGATCGTATCTTCTATACGACTCATGTTCGACCTTTCGGTCTTCCGTGTTCCGAGGCCATGTCTGTACATGCTAGGCTCATCAAGTCAACCCTAAGTGTATTGCATTTGTAAATCTGGCTTACACCCGTTGTGTGCGAACGTTAGAGCCTATCACACTTGATCATCACGTGGTGCTTCGGAACAACGAACCTTAGCAACGGTGCACAGTTAGGGGGAACACAATTCTTGAAATTTTAGTGAGAGAACATCTTATTTACTACCGTCAATCTAAGAAAATAAGATGTAAAACATGATAAACATCACATGCAATCAAATAGTGACATGATATGGCCAATATCATTTTGCTCCTTTTGATCTTCATCTTCGGGGCTCCATGATCATCATCGTCACCGGCATGACACCATGATCTCCATCATTGTGTCTTCATGAAGTTGTCTCGCCAAACATTACTTCTACTACTATGGCTAATGGTTAGCAATAAAGTAAAGTAATTACATGGCGTTTTCAATGACACACAGGTCATACAATAAAATAAGACAACTCGTATGGCTCATGTCGGTTGTCATACTCGTCGACATGCAAGTCGTGATTCCTATTACAAGAACATGATCAATCTCATACATCAATATATATCATTCATCACATCCTGTTGGCCATATCACATCACACGGCACATGCTGCAAGAACAAGTTAGACGTCCTCTAATTGTTGTTGCAAGTTTTCACGTGGCTGCTATAGGTTTCTAGCTGGAACGTTTCTTACCTACGCAAAAACCACAACGTGATATGCCAATTACCATTTACCCTTCATAAGGACCATTTTCATCGAATATGATCCGACTAAAGTGGGAGAGACAGACACCCACTAGCCACCTTATGCAACTAGTGCATGTCAGTTGGTGGAACCTGTCTCACGTAAGCGTACGTGTAAGGTTGGTCCGGGCCGCTTAATACCACGATGTCGTCAAATCAAGATAAGACTAGTAGCGGCAAGTAAATTGACATGATCTACGCCCACAACAATATTGTGTTCTCCTTGTGCATAGTAACTACGCATAGACCTAGCTCATGATGCCACTGTTGGAGATCGGTGCAGAAAATCAAAAAAATTCCTACGCATCACCAAGATCTATCTATGGAGATTACTAGCAACGAGAGGGGAGTGCATCTTCATACCTTTCAAGATCGTGATGCGGAAACATTGCAAGAACGCGGTTGGTGGAGTCGTACACAAAGCGATTCAGATCGCGGTCGAATCCGATCTAAGCGCCGAACAACGGCACCTCCGCGTGCAACACACGTGCAGCCCGGTGACGTCTCCCGCGCCTTGATCCAGCAAGGGGAGAGGGAGATGTTAGGGAAGACTCCGTCCATCAACAGCACGACGGAGTGGTGGTGGTGGAGGAGCGTGGCACTCTAGCAGGGCTTCGCCAAGCACTACGAGGGATGAGGAGGGAGAGGGGTAGGGCTGCGCCAAGAGAAGAGGAGACTCGTGCATCTGGCAGCCCTGAAACCCCACATATATATAGGGGGAGGGGAGGGGCTGTGCCCCCATCTCGGGTTCCCCCCTAGGGGTGGCGGCAGCCCCAGATCCCATCTGGGGATGGCTAGGAGGGTGGAGAGAGGGGGGCGCCCCTAGGGTGGGCCTTAAGGCCCATATGCACCTAGGGTTTGCCCCTTCTCCTATCCCCTGCGCCTTGGGCCTTGGTGGGGGGCGCACCAGCCCACCTAGGGCTGGTCCCTTCCCACACTTGGCCCATGCAAGCCTCTGGGGCTGGTGGCCCCTCCCGGTGGACCCCCGGAACCCTTCCGGTGGTCCCGGTACGTTACCGATAACGCCCAGAACAATTCCGGTGACCAAAACGGGACTTCCCGTATATAAATATTTACCTCCGGACCATCTCGGAACTCCTCGTGACATCCGGGATCTCATCCGAGACTCCGCACAACATTCGGTAACCACATACTACATTCCCTGTAACCCTACTGTCATCGAACCTTAAGTGCGTAGACCCTACGAGTTCGGGAACCATGCAGTCTCCGGCCAATAACCAACAGCGGGATCTGGATACCCATGTTGGCTCCCACATGTTCCACGATGATCTCATCGGTTGAACCACGATGTCAAGGATTCAATCAATCCCGTATACGATTCCCTTTGTCGTTCGGTATAGCACTTGCGCGAGATTCGATCGTCGGTATACCGATACCTTGTTCAATCTCGTTACGACAAGTCTCTTTACTCGTTCCATAACACATCATCCCGTGACCAACCCTTTAGTCACATTGAGATCATTACGATGATGTCTTACCGAGTGGGCCCAGAGATACATCTCCGTCATATGGAGTGACAAATCCCAGTCTCGATTCGTGCCAACCCAACAGATAATTTCGAGGATACCCGTAGTGTACCTTATAGCCACCCAGTTACGTTGTGACGTTTGGCACACCCAAAGCACTCCTACGGTATCTGGGAGCTGCACAATCTCATGGTCTAAGTAAAGTATACTTGACATTGGAAAAGCATTAGCATACACTACACAATCTTGTGCTAGGCTTAGTATTGGGTCTTGTCCATCACATCATTCTCCTAATGATGTGATCCCGTTATCAATGACATCCAATGTCCAAGGTCAGGAAACCGTAACCATCTATTGATCAACGATCTAGTCAACTAGAGGCTCACTAGGGACATGTTATGGTCTATGTATTCACACATGTATTACTGTTTCCGGACAATACAATTAAAGCATGAACAATGGACAATTATCATGAACAAGGAAATATAATAATAACCATTTTATTATTGCCTCTATGGCATATTTCCAATAACGTGGTCACGGGATCCTAATGCTTGAGTTAGTAAATTCGTTTAACCCGAATAGAAGAGATATCAGAATCCGAGAGTATAGACGAGGAATAAAAGATCCTAATACCACCAAATTGGAGACGTGGGCCCATGTTAGTAAATTAGTTTATCAAAGACTAGACCCAACTTTGGCCAAGGAGTTGGAAAGGGGGGTTCCTACAGGTAGTCGACTCTGATACCAACTTGTGACACCCCCGATTTGACCGTACACTAATCATGCACGCAAATGTGTACGACCAAGATCAGGGACTCACGGGAAGATATCACAACACAACTCTAGACACAAATTAAAATAAAACAAGCTTCATATTACAAGCCAGGGGCCTCGAGGGATCGAATACAAAAGCTAGAAAGCAACAGAGTTAGCGGAAGCAACAATATCTGAGTATAGACATAAGTTAAACAAGTTTTGCTTTAAGAAGGCTATCACAAATATCAACGATCGAAGAGGCAAAGCCTCCTGCCAGGGACCTCCTAACTACTCCTGGTCGGCAGCTGTCTCCTAGTAGTAGTAGGCTCCGTCGGGGTGGCAGCTGACTCCTGAGATCCGCCATCTGGTTGCAACAACCGGAAAGAAGAAAGAAGTGGTAAAGGGGGAACAAAGCAACCGTGAGTACTCATCCAAAGTACTCGCAAGCATCAGATCTATACTAAGTATGCATCAGAATCAAAGGAATGAGTTGTATCTGTGGACTGAACTGCAGAATGCCGGAATAGAGGGAAAGGCCTAGCCTATTGAAGACTAGCATCTTCAAGCATCTTCTGGAAACCACCATCTTGCAGCAGTAGAAGGGAGTACAAAATAGCATTTTAATTAACAAGCATGTTGTAACAATATCCATCACATATCTCAAGTATCCATTTGCAATTGTAATAGATCAGGATATAAGACTGAACGTCCATTACCATGGATACGGGTATTTGAATAGATAACTTCCCTGTAGGGGTGCACCATGTTACCCTCACGCTCGATCATCTCTGGCCGAACAAACTTTGTTGGGTCAATGCCCGGCCTCAGAAGATCGACACATCATAGGCCTACCTAGGCTCAGCAGAGAGGTCCCCGCCGGTCTATATCCTAAGCATTCCGGGGACATGGGCCATCGCCCGATGTACTCCAAGTCATTGCGAGCAGGGCGGACCCGACACCACCTCTATACTGGATGGCGCCGGCAAAGCCGTGCCACAATGCTGAACTGGACGGTTGACAAATCTTCAGCTGATACCACGACGCCGAGGCCTATAACTATTCTTGCGTGGCGGTTAGTGCGTAAAGGCCAGAGGCCGAGTCAGAAAAAATAACCAAACCAATAGTGTATTAGGAGCTCACGAAAACGAGCAGAGACTCACGATAATGTGACCCCGTCGCCTCGTCTCGAGGAAATACGACAAAGGCTAGCCCAGCCCACTCCGGGGTGGCATGCCTCCCGTGTCGTGCCCCGTAATTAACTCGCGGGTGCTCCACAGTCCCGCCCGACTCTCACATCAACTCGCGGGTACCCCTCAGGGCCGACCCGACTTCAACAGGTCTCAAGTAAAGTCCGGGTAACCGTGTGTCCAAAACATAAATGGGGAAAACCCGAGGAATCACCCTCGGTGGATTCTGCTCGATGTAATCATCAAGGCGAATGTAGGAGGAATCACCCTCGAGGTTCACACTTGAGGTGTTGCACGACAGAGTTGTATTAGGAATGGTGAAAGAGCAATCACCCTCGATGACCAAAACCGAGTAGCTACACTACAGTGTTATCATCATGAGTGCGTTACGAGGTATCACCCTCGACACTCGATAGTAACTATGCAGAGTTGTACAACTAAGGGGGCGAAGTGATGTGAGGTGTCGGGCACTGGTTGCCGATTATGCTGATCGAGTCGTCGATGATGAAGCAAGGGCAACAAGGACAAGGTGGGGGTCACTTATGGATCACTACCAACCTATACTAAGCAGTTTAGGATAAGCAGGTAGGAAACAAATAGCAGGTACAGAAATAGGCTATGCATCAGAGTAGGAGCAAACAATAACAGTAGCAAAATCTAATGAAAGCATGAGAGAGAACATAATGGGGGATATTGGGATGATCAAAGGGGGAGCTTGCAGAGGAGGCTGTAGCGGCGAGCTATGGCGCGGGGACGGTGCGTGCTAGGCTAGCCGGAGGTGCGCCGATGACCGGAGCCCGGTGGACACGGCTAGCATGGGTGGCTACGGTAGAAAAGCGTGGGCGGCGGCTCGGCAGAGGGCGCCATGCTGGGAGACGGCCGCGGTTGCAATGGTGGCAGAGGGAGGCAAGGGCGAGTGGGGCTGTGGTGCGGCCAGCGACGCCCGAGGACAGGGGGAACGCGGGAGCAAGGCGGGGTGCGGCGGGCGAGCTAGACAGCGGTGTGCGGGCACGCGGTCGATGACGAGTGAGGAGAGGCCGGGGCACGTGTGCAAGCCGGGGCGGTGAGCACGGAGAGGACAGCGGGTGAGAGCGAGAGGGAGAGGGGGGAAGCTCACGTCCGTGCAGGGGTTCGGGCGGCGAGGCTCGTAGGAGCCGAGTCGAGGGGGAGGCCGAGGCAGTCGCGGGCGGCTGTGTGAGGACGACGGAGCGGTGCCAGCAAACAGTGACGGTGAGGCGGACACTGGGCGCCTGACGTTGAGCGACGGCGATGGCGTCCACGGGCACCAGGGGTAGGGTGACGCGGTCGAGCCCCAATCCAAAAGGGGATCGGGGGAGTGGGGGGAGTGCGTGGGGAGGGTAGTGGGTTAGGTCACGGGGGGAGGGGCCATATAGGCCAGCGGGGAGAGGTGGGCCGACTGGCCTCCTGGACCTCGGCCCAGTTGGGCCAGGGTCCAGGGGTTTCCCCCTTTTCTTTTTCTTCTATTGTTTAAATTATTTTTCTGTCTTTAATTTATTTTGTGCGCTTAACCATATTATAAAAAGATGAACTCTCCACCAATATTATCAAATGAATAATTCCATCAACTTGAACATCTTAGTTTGCATGTTTGACCAAATTTGAATTTTGTATTTACATTTAGTTTTGAATTTGAACAAGGTTTGAATCAACGCAAGTTTATCAACAATAATCGAGGTGACGCGGCAACATTAGAAGAGGTTTATTGTAGCATAATTATCCGGGCGTTACACACGCCGCCCGCGTCTCGAATCCACTCGTCCCCGAACCTCGCCATCTCATTTCCCGCGAGGTGAAGTATGACTAAGTCCCAAGGAAATCTTTTCATATATGCATTTTGTGATGACCATATATATGCTCCTGTTCATCGGTTGGAAATGATTTGTATATGTAAATCTGTCTACTCTTTGTGCTCTCCATAATGGTGCCATTTTCTTGCATGATAGAGTGCATATTCATGTCTTAATCTTTGTTGCAAAAGTACATCATGAACAAATCTGTGAAACTTTTATAACATTCAAATTTGCAGGGATGTTTGCCACTCATCTAGAGCTCATATGCATGTGATTCCTTCGTGTGATTTTCTCTATGTGATGTACATGTACTTTGATGCCACGGCTTTGGTTGCAATGTAATCTTGTTGTAGCATGTCTCTTTCTTGCTTTAAACATGTCATCATGGAACTGTTGTCTGCCATGTCTAAATTTCACTAAGTTTGAAACTGCTGTGAGATAACTTTGCGTTTTGCGTTGATGCTAGCATCCAATCTGTTGCTCATATGAACATGTTCTGTAAGGATATTTTGTTAAGGGTAATTAGTACATGTTGTCCATGCTATTTGATGCCATCAAAGTTTCCTATAGCGTATAGTTTTGTTACCACAAAGTGTGCATCATGAATCTGTTTCTGCCAAGGTCTTTTTCACTAAGTTTAAGAATCTGTTATAACTTGCAAGTTTGTCTTGATGAATGCCATTGATCAAGAGGTTCTTTGAATTTTTTTAGTAAGCATGATTTTACAAGTGTTACTAGTACTTTCATGGTAAGCTTTTGGTTGCCATGATCTGGCACTGTACCATCCTTGTTTCATGCCTCCAACATGTCATCTTTATAACTCTGCTCACATGTATGCCAAGTTTTTCACTAAGTCCTAATCTGTGTTATAAAGTTGCGTTTTGCATGGATCATATTGACTTAATCCTGATGCCTATGAACCTGAACCTTAAAGATAATTGAAGTATGTTATTTGTACTTTAATTACATATCATGTTTGTGCCCATCTTTATCCTGGAGCATCTTGTCTTGTTGCTTGCAATATGCCTAGTTGCTGTTTTGGGCAGGTTGTTATTTAAACTTGCTTTGAATGTATGTGTTGAACCGTTGCTCCGTTTGGATCATACTCCCTATGAAACTTGCTTGGGTTTGCATGTAGTTTCATCATGTCATGTTGCATACTTGGTTTGAGTGTGTGTGCTTGATGTTTGCATGCAGGTTTCACCAATGTCAAGTTTAACTTGTGATGCTCATATCTTCTAGACCGTAGCTCCAAATTAAATGAACTTTATATGTAACTTCACTAAAAACGTATAGATCATCATGGTGCATGTTAACTTGCTGTTTAACAACCTTAAAATACTGTTTTATTCAGACCAGTACCAAATTCGAAATTTGCATATGGGAACTTTCCAGAATTGTTATGTGGATTCTTTTACGCATCATCTCTTGCCATGATTACACCATTTCATATTGTCATGCATCATCATGCCATGTTTATGCTTTTGTATTTACCGTGTCGTTTGCTTCTTTCTGGTTGTGCTTCTTCTCGATAGTTCCAGTTCCATTGCGATTGTGAGGAAGCGTTTGACTTCATTGGTTCGTCTACTTCATGGACTCGACCTTCTTCCAAGTAGGATTTCAGGCAAGATGATCGTTACCTTGGATATCACTACCATCTTTGCTTTGCTAGATGTCTTAGTGCTATCGCTATGTCGCGCTACCTACCACTTATTTGACAAGCCTTCCAACATGCCATGAAACAACCTCTATCCTTTTCCACCATTCCAGCAAACCGTTATTTGGCTATGTTACCGCTTTGCTTAGCCCCTCTTATGGTGTTGCTAGTTGCAGGTGCAGTGCCTATTGTTCCATGTTGAGACATGGACATCATGGGATATCATAATATCTCTTATTTAATGAATGCATCTATATACTTGGTAAAGGGTGGAAGGCCCGGCCTTTTGCTTGGTGTTTTGTTCCACTCTTGCGGCCTTAGTTTCCGTCTACCGGCATTATGTTCCTTGATGAGTGTTCCTAACACATGTAGGCTATTATGGGAACCCCCTGACCAATCACTTAGGAAAGAACTCTTCCAGCAAGCCCCAACATTGGTTTTACCATTTGCCTAATAACAACTAAAACTTGCATAGGGACTTTGCGGGCCCCGAGGATAATTAATCAACAACTAGGGCCAATGCTCCTCATGAGTGTTGATCCACCTACCTAGCAGTCGGCGGTGCCGCCTCGGGGCAACTCAATGGTATTTGGCTATCGTCCACTTAGCATGGACGGTGTTGTCCTGAGAAAGAGATACGCATGGCTCTTATCGGTGCGACACACCCGGTGGTCTTGCTGGATTAGTTTTTACCTTTGAGGAGATTCAGGTCCACCGGAATTCCTTACCGTGAGCATTTTGTTCTTCACATTGTGAGGATGTTCCATCGGATGCATGTGATAGTTTGTCATCGACTAAGTTGGGACACCCCTACAGGGTTAAATCTTATCGAAAGCCGTGCCCGCGGTTGTAGTGAACTTGACACTAAACCCCGAAATAAAATACACCAACTGCATGCATAACCGTGACTGTCTCTTTTCGAGGGAGTTCGGGTAGAGAACACGGTGTGGTTATGTTTGACTCGTAGATAGTTCAGGATCACTTATTGATCATTACTAATTTGCCACTGTTATGCGTAGTTCCTCTTCTTACTCTTGTGCTCGTAAGTTAGCCACCATACAATGTTTTGTGCTTACTGCAACCTCACCACTTATCCATTCCATACCCATTAAGATTTACTAGTCTTGATACCCATGTTAAAGGGATTGCTGAGTCCTCGTGGCTCACAGATTACTACAACAACAGTGGCAGGTATAGGTAATGCGATGTTATGACGTGAGAGCGATGATTGTTTGCTTGCCTGGAGTTCGTCTTCTTCTTCTTCTTCTTCGATCAGGGGATAGGTTCCGGGTCGGCAGCCTGGGCTAGCAGGGTCGATGTCGTTTGTTTTTCTCGTTTGATTTCATCGGTAGCCGAATGCCTCTCTTATCTATGATGTTTAATGTATTGATGTGGCACATGTATGCCTTTGTCTGTATCGCCATCTATTATGTAATGGTACGATGTAATGGTATCCACCTTGCAAATGCGTTCAAAATGCGATTATGCCCCAATCATGAGTTCATTACATGATTGGCATTACAACGTAGCTAGGGTTAGAGCATCTACCGTTAAGACAACAAAGGTCTCATCAACTAGTTTTGCTGCTTGTGGTGCACTTCCAGGGCAGGCCTAATGCCTTCTGAAGTGCTGTTTGTTTTGTATATATTTTTTGTCTGCACGTTATATGCGCTGGTGGCGACCTTTGATGCCTAGTGTACGTAATCCGTGGTCTCGTTGTGCATTATTATCACTGGTGGTGAACTATGATGCGTGATGGATGTAATATGCCATAATTTCTTTATCGTATATTCTAGGTTTATTCCTAGTCAGTATGTTGTAATTTAGGCCGGAAGCTTCAAAGGATCTCAATGGTGTCGGCCTTTAGTACGGCCCATAAATCGGTATGCATGGGCCGAAACACGGGCCTATAATCATCTTGGGCCATTAGCAGGTCTAAACGTATAATAGCTTTCCACCTTTAACAGGCCGAGTGAAGTTCGGGCCAGCTGGGCCACCATGGGCTTTTAACAGGCAAAAAACTGGATTGGGCTAGCGTCGCGCCAAAAAATTGACGGGCCAACACATGCCGAAACTGGTTTAGGCCCATGTTTGGCCCAAATAGCAAACGAGTAGTTAACATGCCAAAATATATCTCGGGCCCTATTTGGCCCAATAAATTAGGGGCTTTAAGCAGGCTGGCATCAACGCGGGTTGTAGGCCCAACTGTGTCACGAACCATTAATAGATGGGTTGTAAGCATGCCGGATTTAACGCGAGCTATAATTAGGCACAACTGTTACACGGGCCATTAACAGGCTGATAGGAACATTGGGCTGATATTTATCCACGAAGAATACGAGCCGTTAAGAGGCCTAAAGTCACTTCGGACAAGAAATAGCCCAGTTTCAGCACATGTCGTTAAATGACCTAAAGTGAAACCGGCCCATATGCACTAAGGGCTGCTAATAGGCCAAAAAAGTTATCGGGCCAAACTGGTAAACAAGCATTTAATAGGCTGAAATACAAACCCGGCTTAGAATGGGCCCAAAAGACAGTGGCCTATTAACATGCCTGGTCTGATATGGGCCTTAATTTGACCCAAAACATGGCAGGCTATTAAGGGGCTGGCCCACTAGTGTCTGAAAAAATACGGTGGGCCTTTAGCTGGGCTGACCTTTCTACCATAAATTGGCCACTGTTGGGTTGTGCCATGTGTCGACTTATCATAGGCATTTTCGTCCATTATAGGGATGACATCTGTCCCAACGGAGAGCCGACACGTGGTTCCTCCGACCAATGAGAATTTTACAAGTGGAAAATCGACATTGGTTGTGGATATTAACGGGTTATTGGATCCAAACCAGAATGCGATAGCTTAACAACGGCCCGTTACGGTGGATGCCAGGTGTCGGTCACCCTTGATGAAAACACTTCCGTGAAGCACCATTTATCGTCATGGAAGTGGACACTACCGTGATGATAATTTTGGTATTGGCATGGAACACTTCTAGAGTACCACATGTATGAATATCTTGATTCTGTCATAAAATTGTCATGGATGTACAAGCATGACAGAAACCGTGACCTAATGTGACAAACACGTATCATCACAGAAGGTTTTTTTAGTGACAAGCACCACGGGACGCTCACCACATAAGAAAGAAAACCGACGACCCAACACAAGCATGCACACAAGATAAAGCATACAAACATCTTCTTTAATTAGCAAGGAGGAAGCGGTTAGTTTTGAGATATACTTAGAAAGTAAACATATAAGATCAACAATAACATAAAAAAATCATAATCTAATTAACTGGTCGACAAGAGAAGCACCTGCGATCTATGTTAACAAACTTTAATTGATGAATTAGGGAGAGGTTCCATGTTTGCTTTTAGCAAGTTTAGCAAATGCTTTGTTGTACTGTATGTCAATGTTGAAGCTAGTAGCCTACAAATTAGTAGTAGCCATATATGTTTTTTAGGCGAAAGGGAAAAATAATATGAAAATCTTACTTGAAGGAACTCTTCCATCCAGATTTTACAAGAATCCTGTGATAACATTGGTGTTGTGTTGAGATTTAAACGACTCGGGTACCTGATGTGCACATACAATCATCATCATACCAAAGGCATCACATCACAAGTATAAGCATAATATTATGCTCTCAGGAGGCTCTCCCCTTGCCCAAATAGAAGAGCAATGAGCTAAGACCTCATTGATGAAGATTCTAAACCAGGAGTGCTAACTACCAACTGATGGCAATAAATAAACTACCACTATTTCCCCTCCACCCCCAAATATTTCATATACGCATCAAATTCGTCACACCAAATTTCCCAAAAAACAGCCACCTATAACTAACCTAATACATGAAATCAATGATGATTACGTCCAAGAATCAGAGCAACAATGAGGCAAACAAGCAGGAGCCACATACATGGCTGGGAGGAATTGGATGAAGATGCGGGAGCTCTTAGCTAAGGTGGACAGCCAGCCATGGCATCCCTGTCCATGACACCTCCCCTCCCCGTTCTCTGTCACCAGCCACAACGATGCGGTCGACCTTGTCCTTCACCAGCCGCCGCGTGATGGCCATGGGGAGCTCCTCCGCCTCAATCAGTCAATCATCAACGCATACTTGACCTTGGACCCCTACCCGTGGCTTCCCCTACCATATATCCCTATGCTACTCGTGGTGGTGGTTCGTGAGGCGAGGTGCGTCCTGGAGGAAGAGGAGGCGGCGTGCGAAAGACCGACGTGCGGGGGCCAGGGCCTAGTGACAAAAATTCCCACGGCGGCAAGGTAAAAAGCGAGGGATGGAAGCTTAAGCGCGGAGGCAGCGGGGTGGGAAGAAAGAAGACGAGGCGGTTGTGATTTTTTTCACCTCAGTCTGATCTATATTTTCACTTCCCACGCTCCTATCATGTCGATGAAATTTTTTCTCACCCCAAAACACCGCAACACCAAGGCATTTACCAGGCCCACATCAACGTGCCCCAGCTGGCATCGGCTGACGAAAGAGTTTCCTGCGTTTAACAGGGACCAAGATACTATGAGATGCCAACATATAAAATCGTACGAAGGCAAGAAGATCGAGCGTGTCAGCCCGTTGAGAGCTCGCAAGTTGCTTAGATGGGCGGGTAGCCTAGCGTCATTTATAGGAGATATACTCCTACCTTACAACGTAAGTAAGGAGTACATCTCTAACAATTGGAATTTTTTCAACCAGCAATGGTTCAATTCCAGTTCCAATTGGATTGCTTAGGACATGTCTTCCAATTGGATTAGTTATGCGGACCCTTGAACCAATCATAAGCATACAAACCATTCAATTTGCCATCTAACGCGGTACCCCATCAGTCCGCTGACGTGGCGTCGGACTATGGGGAAGGGGGGTTTGCAGGAGTCTTGACCACTGCCACGTAGGACTACGACACCCCTGATCCACTCAAATTCCCCTCGGAACACTTTTCTGCCAATCTGTCTGTGCTTCCCCTTACTTTGCATCCGCACCCTACGGCAACCGCCCAGGCATCATCGGCTATCCGCAGGCCCCACCGACGCGCTTGTGCACCTTGGTCTACGCTGGATCCACCTAGGATTCCTCCGGAACCAGGTACCCTCTGCCGCCCCCGCCGACAATGTCCATGGCGGACACCACACCCGACATGTGTTCGGACAAATATCATTGAGTTTTTTTGTTAAACCTTTTGTGGTTTTCTAGATTAATTCGATGGGCGGATAATCGGTGATTGAGGATGAGTTGTTGTATGATGCGTGGTTGGTCGTATCTTTGAATTTCATAGGTAGGAACTCAAGGGACTTTTGGTAGCGCGTGCTTGCTTCGTTGCATGAGCAAAAGACTTCACGCCCTACGACATGCATGTCATCCATGAACGCAATGTGAAGTCCATATTGCATCAATGGTACACCATCTGCAAGTCTGTTACGAAGTATTGCAATGCGATTCACCGTGGAGACAAGTAGCCATTGAGTTCATCAACCATGAAGATCCCATATTTTTCTTCTTGTTGCTCTATATGTTGGTTAATTCATTGATTCACTCAATGTTGCTCTATACGTTGTATAGCTTGCACGGGATGCCGTGCTGTACTACAGGACCGAGGGCAAACCATTCACACACACACACATTGTTGGATGAATCTTAAAGGGCAATATGTGTGGGACGACATATGCCGAGGAGTATAGTTGAATTCGAAAAACATGTTGAAATCTGGTTATCTTAGATGTACTACCTTTGAACTATCATTGTACTAATAATATTTGCATGTTATTTATGGATGAATTGGGCTATTTTTCATAATCATTTTGAGTGTCGCGGTTTTAGAAAAAATAGAGACGGACATTAGGATATAGGATTGGATGACTGGTTTCGAGTGTGTCTGTTTACAGAACCGTGTTGGAGATGATGCCCTTAAAGCACCTCTAGCAAATCCCGCAATCCGCCATCCCGAAAAAATCGTTTACGTTTTTTTTTGCAAGACGTGTTGCAAGAACAGATCCCGCATAGCGATCTTGCGTATTTAAACTAACTACTTCACACTAAAAACATCTTGTCAGAGTTCATCACACACATAATGTAGGAGAATTTTTAGTAGAAAGCATAATTAAACATAACTGAAATTTAAAACAACATAGCGTAGATCTACTCGTAGCCGGAGTCGATGGAGTCGGTGGACGGGGGATAGTTGCCATGCACAGCCTTGTACACCAGCATGGATCAGAGGGTGGCATGCAGCTGGAACACCTTTAGGTGCACCGGCACGCGTGTGGCCGCAACTACATCTCTGGCTACGACGGCCTCCTTCGCGTGGAACCACGCAAGCTTCGCATCCCTATGGGGCTGCAACGCCGATCGAAGATGTAGCCGAGGCGACGGAAGTTGGCCAAAACCCTCGCGCCGGCGCTGCGGGACTTGGCGCCGCGCTGGCCCGCCTCCTCCCTCTGCTTGTCCGACAAGGGCCGGCAGAGGCCTAAGCCGTCCGCCTCGTCATCGTTCCTACGCTTGCGGGCGGCGAACCGTCGTGGGCGTCGATCGCGACACAGAAGCCCCTGCGCTCTCCGAAACCCCTGCCGCCGCCACGCCCCACACCTATCGTCGCCATCTCCGCGAAGATTCACTCGAGCAAACCGTGGCAAAACGCTGCCGAGTAGGGATCGATTTGTTGCCGGAGATGAAGGATTTGCGGCGAAGATGGAAAGGGGAGAAAGAGGACAGATACTCTAAGGGGGTGTTTGTTTCTCTAGTCCTAGGACTTTTTCTAGTCCCTGGGAGTTTTTGAAAAAGACTCTCAAAGAGGTACTTCTAAGGCTTTTAGCAAAAAGTTCCAAAAAAGTCCCACCCTGTTGGGTTTGCTAGGGACTTTTTCTAGTCCCATCACAAAAAAGTCCCTGGAACCAAACACCCCCTAAATCGCCCTAGCGCCGACAAAATATACCAGATGCGAGGGTGGTTTAAGGTCCTACTATAAACTTTTTACGGGCCGAGCCATTTTTGCGCGATCCCCTCGGGCTGGATTTTTACGCTGTTCGGTAAATCGTTCGAAAAAGGATAATTCGCGGGGCGTTTAAGGGATCTGCTAGAGTTTTGCTCTTACATAGCAAAGATAAAAATGAAACTAGAATCTTTGCGTGTGATGAAGCAAAGAACTTCCTTTTCCTTCTCTTCCTCCCAACATGCACTTCTATCAGGAAGGTCATCTCAGCAGCAAGGAAGGAATTGATTCCAATCCAAGCTCTCACACTTTCGGCTACCTTCCTTATCCAATGTAACCCAGAGCATCTATAAAGTGACTCCATTCCCATTCTTGCGAGTGAATAGCATAAAACTACCACAATTCGCGTTAGGGTTGCAAAAAACTATCAAAATTTTGTTTGTGACTAATAACTACCAGAACGGGCGTCGGCTGTTTCAAAAAACCCAAATGATCGAGTACTTTACAATTATTCGCAATTATGACAATTGGGGCCCACATGTAGGAGAACTGATTGTTTGATCGTTTGTTTGACCGTTAACTGACATGTGGGGTCTACATGTCAGTGTCTTACTCCCTAATAAAAAAAATCTCATGTAATTTTTTTCTTCAACCCCTGGTTCTTTTATAAATTTAAAAGTGTGTCCCTATTTTTACGGAATAACCCCTACAAAGATTTAAAAAAAATCAATCGGGTCCCTCAATCATTTTTCAAAAAAGCAATCCAGCCCCGTATAAGCCGGCCGTGGCTGTGGCCGGCAGCCATGGCAGCGGCCAGGCCAGCCCAGCCCGTGGCTATGGCAGCCGTGACCGTGAGCAGTGGCCGGCCGCGAGCCCTCTTCTATCCCCCTAGAGCGGTCTGTGCACCCCCATGGCGGCGGCGTGGCCGACCTCGGCGCCAGGTCGAGGTGGTGGTCCATGGCGGCGCCGGCTCCAGGTGGTGGCACCGGCCTCGGCGTGGAAGCGGGCTCCTCCAGGTGGGTGACGACATCGGTCCAGGCGGAGCTCCTTGCCGACCACGCCTGCTGCTCGTATTTCTTCTTGCCGTCTGCGCTACTGCTCCTTGTCGGCCGCGTTCGTTGCTGGCCGCCTTTGCTGCTGCTCTTTGCCTTGCCGGCCGACGCAGAGGAGCGCACCGCTGCGCACTGGCGAGAGGGGCGCCGCCGTGTGCAATGGAGGGGCGCACCGCTGCCCTGCTGGAGGCCGTGCTCCGGCCAGAGGAGGAGAGGGAGGAGGAGGGTCGGCCGGGGGGAGGAGGGCTAGCTCACAGAGAGGGGGGGAGGGAGGAGGAGGGGCGGCCGGTGCATATCCGGCGGGCTCGCGCGGAGAGAGAGAAAGAGATACAGTTAACGGTCAAATAGATGGTTTGTTTAGGGGTGGGCCCGACCTGTCATAAACCGGTTTAATTTCTTAGCAACGGGGGTTTTCGGTTTTCTGAAACGGTCTACGCCCGTTTTGGTAGTTATTAGTCACAAATAAAATTTTGATAGTTTTCTGGAACCCTAACGTGAATTGTGGTAGTTTTATGTTATTCACTTTCACTCCATTTTTGCGTTTCAAGAATCAAACACAGAGGATGCACACCAACTCGTGTGTGCCGAGATGGAGAGAGGCGCGGGTGGCGGTGATGATTCGGCGAGGGCCGTCGGCATGTGTGACCGACTCCTGACCTTCCTAGCCAAGAACTTGTCGATGAACAGGCCGAGGAGCATCACCGAGGGGCCAAGAGACGCCGGAGCCGGCGCCGATCACAGAATCACGCAGAGGAGGAAGACGACGAGTTCGCTGTGAAGATCGAGAAGGCCGAGTTTGAGTTCAGCCACGAGGAAGAAGACCACAGGAGCTTCACGGCCACCATCCTAGAAGAGACAACTGTTGACGTGAACAGTTGTCTCTTCTAGGATGAAGGCCACAGGAACAACTGCATTTACGATACATGTGCACATCTCTTCATCTCCAATGCAGTTGTTCCTGTATACTAACCCGCTAATTATATTTTCTTGAATATAATAGTGACATTTGTCAGTCAAATGCTAGGGAAAGCTTCACCAAATCTTGAACAGATTGATAATAAAATAACCAAACTGGTTTATTGAAATGCATAAATTCTTTCAAATGCAAAAGATGGAAGTACTAAATCATCCATTTTTTCAGTTGCTGGACTTTTTTATTGCCATGTTTGTCTATTCTCCGTAATAGGAAAATGAAGTGCTAAATCATGTCACGTGGTTTATATATGGAGTTGTAAGACAATGCTAGGTACGGCGCCTGCTCCATACAAGCGATGGAGTATACGGTGGCGTGTTCCACGTGGCGGCACAACTGAGGAGATTCCCGCGTATCAGTGAGGGTGTACCCAACGGCACGTCCGCGTAGCGCCACGGTAGAGGTGGTATTCGCATTGTGAAGAACAGAGCTCGTGCATTCCCAGCGGAGGAGACGACTGATGACTCCCGGTGGCTGGATTATGATACGAAAGTTGGCGTGGTGTTTCGATGCTTCTGCAAAATTATAGCCTGAATCAAATGTGGTAAAATCAGGATTGAGGTGAAAATATCAGTAGCAACATGCTTGGAAATAAAGTGCCAGTAGAAGTATGCCCCACAATGACATGCGAGCAATAGCGTTGAGGCCTACCAAGAAGGAGATGAACAGATAAATCCCGCAGAAGCAAGTCCATGGTGGCATGCCATGCCACGTCTTGGCAAAGAAATCATCTAGAGGATCTGGGAGGGAGGCACTTGATTGGGACGACGGAGACCTGCTTGAGCCAAGAACATGTACCGTCGTACAAAGGACCGGTAGACTTTCGTTGTTTTGGACACGCATGCCGTAGTACTGGCCTAACCTCGCGGGTGGCGTGGTGGCAGCGCGCAGTTACACAACGGAGGGAGTGGCGAGGAGTCGTGTATCGTAAACACCATGAAGCCACCAATGGCAGCACCCGCTATTTAAAGTAGGTGAGGAGACCGATGCCATGAAAGAGGATTCACACGCTGGAAGCTATAGAGAAAAGAAACTGAAGGGATAGACCGTAGAGGAAACTAATCTATGGAAACGGATAGGTGAATGTCTAAGCTAGTTAGTTTCACATGCATTTGTGGTGGATAGAACATGGGTCATCATGGTGGAAGTGAAGAGGATAGTGGGGCTTCCGTGTGATGTTATGCAGGCAGAAACGGTAACGTACGCTGGTTAGCTGGTTCCTGAGCAAGGGAGTGCATGGCTTGAAATAAGGACGGCAATTTTACACATGAACACAAGTACCCGCGGATACCGTACTCGCACGGACATGGTATGAGCGCAATTTTATACTAATGGCTAGTACTCATACCTTACCCATTATTTCATGGATAGGATACGGTATAACCTTGTATCCATGGATATACCCATACCCTACCATGTATACTGAAATGTTGACCTTACTCATGGAGCTCCAACATATGCGCAAGGGTCAGTAGCGTCAAAAGATATAGGCCGCCCAACTAGTCCCATAATTAAGCCTAATATCATCATACGAAATCCCTTTGTCTCCATCAAATGTTTTTTTGTCAAATATGTTGTCGATGAATGTAGAATTGTGAATAACTTGTGTACTTTTTAATTTACCCGTTGGGTACCCAATGGATATAGGTACTCATCGGGTATGGGTACGAGTAAAGTTTCATACCCATGGGAACGAGTTTTTGGGTCCGTGGGACTGGGGGTACCCAGCCCCGTCTGTCTGCAGGCCAGAACGCGGCGCATGTCCTAGGCTCGACGGGCGGTCCAGCATGGAGCTTGATGAACAAGATTCTCGCGAGGCCCTCGCCTCATGTGGTACATGCCAGCAAGCGCCTCAGACACATAGGAGGCGCCGCCAGGAGCCTCGCGAGGCCCTATCAAGAGGCGGCCTCCCGAGGCGCCCTCCTGAGACAGCCTCCCAAAGCGCTAAGGTCAAGACCCGCCGAGCCCGGTAGCGCGGTCCAGAATCTTCACGTGGGTGACTGGTGCGGCGATAGGCTGCGCTAGAGGCCATGCCAGCAGGCACGGATGATGAGGTTTTCCTCTTTGGAGCTAAGGGAGCGAGCCAGCCACCGGTTCCCAAAGCAATCCACAAAGATTGCCCGATCGGTGCAAGATGACCAAGACAGCGGGCGCTAGGGAGGATGTCATTCCCGAGCCCACCAATGAGTCATGGCAGGAGGCTTTGTAGGTGAAGACCACCTTTAGTCAGGATAAGCTGCAACTTTGCCCCCCTTCAAACTGGCCGTTGTGGCAAGCCTTCCTGCCTTGTGTTTTTGGAGGATGAGGACCAGAGGCAGTATAAATAGGAAGCAAGGTGCTGCCATAGAGGGTGGGATTTCACACACTTGTACTCTTCCTCGCCAAGCAATCCCAAACAAGCAGGAGTAGGGTCTTACACCGCGATGTGGCATGAACCTGGATAACTGCCATGTTCGTGGTTCTTCTTCCTTATCTAGTGCTCGCCGCAGCGTCGTCGGGGGATTCTGAGAGTAGGGTAGAGCAGTAGGAACAAGCGCACCCCAAAGTTCGAACCTCTTGGGTCCCCGGAGCCCCGATTCTGACATTTGGCGCGCCAGGTAGGGGTGCGTGGTTGTGCTTCTGCTACTCTTCCACTCCGGTCCGGCCCCCCGCACCCTCATGACCTTCCTCTTGGTCGTTCCATGTATGTGGATTGGCACGACGTCTCTGCTTGGGTCCGTCCCTACAACGCTGGTAAATCTAAGAGATGGAGCTCTGGCTCGCGGGCCTGCCCCCGTGCACTTCACCCCACATAGATCCTTGGTGTCTCGCCCCCCATGGAACAAACATGAGTAAGTCGGGAAGTGCATGTCGCCCCGTGTCCCGAAATTTGCCAGCTCTTTGGTCATAATTTTTTTTGTTATTGAAAGCCTAATGTGTCCCCCACCGAGGGTGACGCGCGTCGGCGACCCCTCTCCTGACTGTTCATGGCTGGGGGCTAGGCACGGCGCCTGTGCTCGGGTTCGTCCTTGCATCGTCACCAAACCCAAGTGACCGACCTATGGCTCACTGGCCGGCTCCCGTGCACGTCACCTCGGTGGGTTCCTTGGTGCCTCATCCCCTCATGCAACGATCATGAGCGGGCCGGTAGGCGCGTGACGCCCCCTTCTTTTTCCGCAGAATTAGTCAAACATGTAGGTACCTGCGGAGACAATGTTTCGCGCGGCGACCAGCCATGGGTCACCCAAGGCCACCCGCATGGGAGAGCTCTAACAGACTTACCCATGGCTCCGAGCCTAACGCATTCTGACTGCAAATGGAGAATGGGGTCCGTGTGCTAAACGTCTGGAACGCCCAATACCTCCACTAGTTCTGCCGTGGCTCCCACGCGCATGGACTAAAGAGGGTTGTACATGCCCAAAGACTCTCGATAGAGCTCCCCTCATGCCCTAGTGGAAGCCCCATGCCCCGCGCTGGCGGAATGAACGAACCTCGATCATGCCCGCGCCTAGTGGAAGCCCCATGCTCCGCGTTGGCGGAATAATCAAGTGAGGCCGCCCCATGGGCCACACCGACCTCAGGCTGATCCGCGTCGGGTGCATCAGTCGTTCATCCTCTTGCTCAGCGCGCTCTCACGGTACCTTCCCAAGCCTCACGCGAGCGAGAGCTGAACATGGTGCCCGTGCTCGGGTCAGTCCCAGTAGCACTGGAAAATCCAAGCAGTCGGGCTCTGGCTGGTGGGCCTGCTCCCGTGCACGTCACCCCACCAAGGTCTTTGGTGTCCGGTCTCCTCGCATAACACCGTGAACAGACCAGTGAGCGCACGCTACTCCTTTAAGGTGGAATTCTTGTACGCACATCCGCTCAAGACCGGATAGCTCGAGAAACCTCGCGAGGCACACTATGCAAGCTGTGAGCTTTATGGCGCCAAAAAAATCTAAGTTTGAGCACTTTCGGAGGCAGCCTTGCTGATGGCGGCGATTTTCCTTCATGCAAGCCGCTTGGGCATCAAAGGCGGGCCCCCTAAGTATCGTGTCACATGGGCTCTTGCCAGCTCCAAGTGCCCCTCACGTCCTGGTCTTGTTTAGGCATTGCGACCTGACACCCCAGCGGAGGATGAGGTCGGCATAGGGGCTGGGCCCTGCCGACGTAGACCACAAAGGCAGGCAAAAAGGAAAAAGAAAAGCACGGAAAGGAAGCCTCAAAAGTGCACGAGCATTCATTACAAGCATTAAGAGTTCAGATAAATAAGGGCCATCATCTCACGCCTCTGTGAGGAAAGATCGGTCTATTGCGGGATGATAAAGGGGAACCTTAAGAAGAAGCGTCACCGCCACCATTGTCGTCATCCGCCATAGCCTCCCCGGAGCCTTCGCTACCGCTAAAGGAGCACTTCCCGAGTAGCGCGTCCACGTGACCCTCCATGGCCCTGATACGTCTCCAACGTATCTATAATTGTTGATTGTTCCATGCTATTATTTATTAAGTCTTGGATGTTTAATGGGCTTTATCATTCACTTTTATATCATTTTTGGGACTAACCTACTAACCCAAAGGCCCAGTCCAGATTGCTGTTTTTTGCCTATTTCAGGGTTTTGCAGAAAAGGAATATCAAACGGAGTCCAAACGGAATGAAACCTTCGCGAGAGATATTTTTGGAGAAAATCACGCCCAGGAAGCTTGAGAGCCACATCAGAGGATCGAGGAGCCGCCCTCGAGGGTGGAGGGCGCGCCCCCCTTCCCAGGGCGCGCCCCCTGCCTCGAGGCCTCCTCGTGTGGCCCTCGGTGCCCTCCTTCTTCCTATATAAGTCCACGTACCTCAGAAACTCCATACGCAGAGAGAAAACCATAATTCCACCGCCGTAGCTTCTGTTCCCGTGGAGATCCCATCTTGGAGCCTGTTCCGGAGCTCCAACAGAGGGGGATCCATCACGGAGGCCTTCATCATCATCATCATCGCCCTCACCATGAGTTGTGAGTAGTTTACCACAGACCTTCGGGTCCATAGCTAGTATCTAGATGGCTTCTTCTCTCTCTCTCTAGATCTCAATACAAAGTTCTCCTCGGTCTTCGAGGAGATCTATTCGATGTAATCTCTTTTTGCGGTGTGTTTGTCGAGATCCGATGAATTGTGAGTTTATGGTCAAGATTACCTATTAAAGATATTTGGCTCTTTTGTGAACTTTTTATGTGTGCTCATAATATACTTGCAAATCTCTTCGAATTATTGGTTTGGTTTGGCCTACTAGATCTATAGTTCTTGCAATGGGAAAAGTGCTTGGCTTTGGGTTCAATCTTGCGGTGTCCTTTCCCAGTGACAGTAGGGGCAGCAAGGCACATATTGTATTGTTGTCATCGAGGATATAAATATGGGGTTTTACATCATATTGCTTGAGTTTATCCCTCTACATCATGTCATTTTGCTTAATGCGTTACTCTGTTCTTATGAACTCAATACACTAGATGCATGCTAGATAGCGGTCGATGTGTGGAGTAATAGTAGTAGATGCAGGCAGGAGTCAGTCTACTTGTCTCGGACGTGATGCCTAATTGCCTATATACAATGATCATGCCTAGATAGTCTCATAATTATTCGCTTTTCTATCAATTTCTCGACAGTAATTTGTTTACCCGTCCAAGAATATCGCTATCATGAGAGAAGCCACTAGAGAAAACTATGGCCCCCGGGTCTATTCTCAACATATCAATCTACATCTACTTTACTTTTACTGCTTATATTTGCTGTTTTATTAAACAAAAAATACCAAAAATAAAACTATCATCTCTATCAGATCTCACTCTTGTAAGTGACCGTAAAGGTATTGACAACCCCTTATCGCGTTGGCTGCGAAGTTCTTATTTGTTTGTGCAGGTGCGAGGGACTCGCGCGTGGTCTCCTACTGGATTGATACCTTGGTTCTCAAAAACTGAGGGAAATACTTACGCTACTGTGCTGCATCTCCTTTTCCTCTTCGAGGGAATACAACGCAAGCTCAAGAGGTAGCAAGAAGAATTTCTGGCGCCGTTGCCGGGGAGGCTTACGCAGAAGTCATATACCAAGTACCTATCACAAACCCTTATCCTTCGCATTACATTTATTTGCCTCTCGTTTTCCTCTCCCCCACTTCACCCTTGCCATTTTATTTGCCCTTCTTCTGCCGTGTGTTTATTGTTCGCTTGCTTCTTGTTTGCTCATGTGTTGCGTGCTTGCTTGCCCTCATGTCTGAGATGGGGGACGATTTTATCGAGAAGGGTAACAATGCCGAGGGCAACGTTCATGTTGACCCCCCGGACGAAGCTACCACTTTACATGTTAAGAAGTTCCGGGTTGGTAGTGGTAATATTATTGGAAAAGGGGTTCTTCAAGACTTCTTTACTTCTGCCGGTGCTTTATCCACTATGGGTGGCTCTATTCTTCACAGAACTAGTAACCTTGTGGATGTTGTATCAATGCTCATAGTAGAAATTGAAAGGCATTTTATCCATATGCATCCCTGTATTCAGAGAGTATTTTTGGAGTTCTCCAATATTGAGCATTCTACCGTTAAGCGTGCAGCTACTATCTTTTTGGCTCATGAATTTAGATATATCATGAAAGAGACCAGAGAAATCTTTGCTCATTACGGAGTAGATGTTGGTCGACCTCCTATAGAGGCTATCTTGTTCAATCAAGAAGACCTTATGCGTTTGCGATCTCCTGATCATGTTACTTTTAATGAAAACATTAGAAAAAAGGTTCATGTGGAGATCTTGATTGATAGAATTTCTGAGATAAACGATGACTTTGCTGTTCAAAATCATGGGTTAGGCTTCTCTCTTGAACGAAGGCTTATGGCCTTCTGCCAAAAGAATGCCTATAATGATGAATTGGTCATCCACTAGAAAGGGCCAAAGTAGGAACCTGTTCCTCCCGAGATTGATGTAGGGAACTTTTGTCCCATTAAATCTAGCCCCTTTAATTACTTTTGCTTGCCACAAATGAAGTTTGATGCTGAACGTAGGGAATATGAGATGAGCTTTCGCGACATATCGTACCACTATGGCTATCCCTAGATCTATCTTGTATCGTGCCTAGCTAGGGGCGTAAAATGATAGCGCTTGTTGGGAGGCAACCCAATTTTTTGTTTTTTTGTTGCTGTTAGGGAATAAATATTGCATCTAGCCTCTGATTAGATGTGGTTTCGTGTTTTGTTTAGTGTTTGTGCCAAGTAGAACCTTTGGGAAGACTTGTGTGAAGTTTATATGATCTTGCTGTGAAAAACAGAATCGTTAGCGCTCGCTAAAGTAGTCGTGGAATTTTACTAGAGTGTTCTTTTTAGTTGATTGTTTTTGCTTCTGATTGGTAGACAAATTGCGCAAATTTACCAATTTAGTTTGAAGTTTTTGGATTTCCATAAATAGGAGAACCCTGCAGATTACTACAGACTGTTCTGTCTTTGACAGATTCTGTTTTTCGTGTGTTGTTTGCTTATTCCGATGCATCTATGAGTAATATTGGAGGATATGAACCATAGAGAAGTTGGAGTACAATAGTTTTAACACCAATATAAACAAAGAATGAATTCATTGATGTACCTTTGAGTAGTGGTTTGCTTTATCATACTAACAGAGCTCACGAGAATTTTTGTCTAAGTTTTTTGTTGTGAAGTTTTCAAGTTTTGAGTATTGCTTTGATGGACTATGGAACAAGGAGTAGCAAAGGCCTAAGCTTGGGGATTCCCATGGCACCCCAAGTAAATTCAAGATAATCAAAAGCCTAAGCTTGGGGATGCCCCGGGAAAGCACCCCCTCTTTCATCTTCATCCATCGGTAACTATACTTGGAGCTATATTTTTATTCGCAACATGATATGTGTTTTGCTTGGAGCGTCTTGTATAATTTGAGTATTTGCTTGTTAGTTTGCCACAATCATCCTTGCTGGACACACCTATTTGAGAGTGTCAAATATGGCCTAGAAATTATTAGAACACTCTATGTGCTTCACTTATATCTTTTGAGTTAAATAGTTTTTGCTCTAGCGCTTCACTTATATCTTTTAGAGCATGGTGGTGGTAATATTTTGTAGAAATTGTTGAACTCTCATGCCTCACTTATATATATTTGAGAGTCTATTAAAACAGCATGGTAAAGTGTTTAGGGTAAAGGAACTAGTCTTCACATGATAAACATCCAATGTCAATGAAGTAAAAAAAATCACACCAAGTGCATTGAATAGAATGAGCTGTTGGATGCTTGATAATTGCTTTGAGACATGAGGATAGTGATATTAGAGTCATGCTGGTGGAGTTATTATGAAACTGAGGAATACTTGTGTTAAGTTTAGTGATTCCCGTATCATGCACGTATGGTGAACCGCTATGTGACGAAGTTAGAGCATGAGGTATTTGTAGAGTGCCAACCTTTGTGTGGATGTCGGGGGCGCGCGATGGTTAACTCCTACCAACCTCCCCCCTAGGAGTATGCATTGATTGCTTTGTTTTGATGACTCGTAGATTTTTTCAATATGTATATGAGTTCTTATGACTAATGTTGAGTCCATGGATTATACGCACTCTCACCCTTCCACCATTGCTAGCCTCTCTTGTACCGCACAACTTTGGCCGGTGCCATAAACCCACTATATATCCTTCCTCAAAACAGCCACCATATTGTTCCTCAAAACAGCCACCATACCTACCTATCATGGCATTTCCATAGCCATTCCGAGATATATTTCCATGCAACTTTCCATCGTTCCGTTTATATGACACGCATCATATTGTCATAGTGCCGTGCATGATCATGTAGTTGACATCGTAGTTGTGGCAAAGCCACCATGCATAATTTCTCATATATGTCACTATTGATTCGTTGCATATCCCGGTACACCGCCGGAGGCATTCATGTAGAGTCATACTTGTTATAGTATCGAGTTGTAATTTCGAGTTGTAACAAAAAGTGTGATGATCATCATTATTAGAGCATTGTCCCATGTGAGGAAAGGCAATAAAAAAAGGAGATGGCCCAAAAAATAGAGAGGGGCTAATAAAAAAAGGAGAAAGCCCCTCCAAAAAATGAGAGAAAAGAGAGAAGGGACAATTGCTACTATCTTTTTCCACACTTGTGCTTCAAAGTAGCACCAAGTTCTTCATTGTAGAGACTCTCATGCTTAGTCACTTTCATATACTAGTGGGAACTTTCATTAAAGAACTTGGCTTGTATATTCCAACTTCCTCAAATGCCCTAGGTCTTCGTGAGCAAGCAAGTTGGATGCACATCCCCTAGTTTCTTTTATTGAGCTTTCATTCATATTTAGCTCTAGTGCATCCGTTGCATGGCAATCCCTACTCACTCACATTGATATCTATTGATGGGCATCTCCATAGCCCGTTGATACACCTAGTCGATGTGAGACTATCTCCCTCCTTTTTTTCTTCTCCACAACCACCTCTATTCCACCCATAGTGCTATATCCATGGCTCACGCTCATGTATTGCGTGAAAGTTGAAAGGTTTGAAAAGATAGAGTATGAAAACAAATGCTTGGCTGAAATCGGGGTTGTGCATGATATGAATATTTTGTGTGATGAAGAGGGAGCATAGCTTGACTATATGATTTTGTAGGGATAACTTTCTTTAGCCATAGTATTTTGAGAAGACATGATTGCTTTGTTAGTACTGCTTGAAGTATTGTTATTTCTTATGTCAATATAGACTTTTATCTTGAATCTTTCAGATCTGAACATTCATGCCACAATTAAGAGAATTACATTGAAAAACTATATTCGTTAGCATTCCACATCAAAAATTCTTTCTTTATCATTTACCTACTCGAGGACGAGCAGGAATTAAGCTTGGGGATGCTTGATACGTCTCCAACATATCTATAATTTTTTATTGTTCCATGCTATTATGTATGAAGTCTTGGATGTTTAATGGGCTTTATCATTCACTTTTATATCATTTTTGGGACTAACCTACTAACCCAAAGGCCCAGTCCAGATTGCTGTTTTTTTGCCTCTTTCAAGGTTTTGCAGAAAAGGAATATCAAACGGAGTCCAAACAGAATGAAACCTTCGCGAGAGATATTTTTGGAGAAAATCACGCCCAGGAAGCTTGAGAACCATGTCAGAGGATCGAGGAGCCGCCCTCGAGGGTGGGGTGCGCGCCCCCCTTCCCAAGGCGCGCCCCCTGCCTCGAGGCCTCCTCGTGTGGCCCCCGGTGCCCTCCTTGTTCCTATATAAGTCCACGTACCCCAGAAACTCCATACGCAGAGAGAAAACCCTAATTCCACCGTTGTAGCTTCTATTCCCATTGAGATCCCATCTTGGAGCCGGTTCCGGAGCTCCATCGGTGGGGGATGCATCACAGAGGCCTTCATCATCGTCATCATCGCCCTCACCATGAGTTGTGAGTAGTTTACCACAGACCTTCGGTTCCATTGCTAGTATCTAGATGGCTTCTTCTCTCTCTCTAGATATCAATACAAAGTTCTGCTCGGTTTTTGAGGAGATCTATTCGATGTAATCTCTTTTTGCGGTGTGTTTGTCGAGATCCGATGAATTGTGATTTTATGGTCAAGATTATCTATGAAAGATATTTGGTTCTTCTTTGAACTTTTTATGTGTGATCATAATATCCTTGCAAGTCTCTTCGAATTATTGGTTTGGTTTGGCCTAATAGATCTATAGTTCTTGCAATTGGAGAAGTGCTTGGCTTTGGGTTCAATCTTGCGGTGTCCTTTCCCAGTGACAGTAGGGGCAGCAAGGCACGTATTGTATTGTTTCCATCGAGGATAAAAAGATGGGGTTTACATCATATTGCTTGAGTTTGTCCCTCTACATCATGTCATCTTGCTTAAGGCATTACTCTGTTCTTATGAACTCAATACACTATATGCATGCTGGATAGCGGTCAATGTGTGGATTAATAGTAGTAGATGCACGCAGGAGTCGGTCTACTTGTCTCGGACGTGATGCCTATATACAATGATCATGCCTAGATAGGCTCATAATTATTCTCTTTTCTATCAATTGCTCGACAATAATTTGTTTACCCGCTGTAGAATATCGCTATCATGAGAGAAGCCACTAGAGAAAACTATGGCCCCCGGGTCTATTCTCAACATATCAATCTACATCTACTTTACTTTTTCCGCTTTTATTTTCTGTTTACTAAACCAAAAATACCAAAAATATAAACTAACATCTCTATCAGATCTCACTCTCGTAAGTGACCGTAAAGGGATTGACAATCCCTTATAACGTTGGCTGCGATGTTCTTATTTGTTTGTGCAGGTGCGAGTGACTCGCGCGTGGTCTCCTACTGGATTGATACCTTGGTTCAAAAGTTGTGAGGTGCTGTCCAGGAAACAGATTCTATCCTTGGATAGAAAAATTCGTATAAAATCACCAGATCATCTTTTTGGTCTGAATTTTTTCGACAGCGTTCTTGAAAGTGCAACTAATCCCCGGGTGGTTTTGGTAATTAATAACAACATATATATCATTGAACTAATAGTTACTTGAGAATCATTTCAGAGAAGTTCAGTGATATGGGTATGGCAAGGACTGAAGAAGTGGACCCCTCAAAATGCTAAGGCAAGCATTGGCAAAAGCTCAAGACTCCATTTTTGGTTTAGTGATCAAAGATCACATTGAGTCCATAGGAAAAGCCAATACTATTAAAAGGGGATGAGGTTATGATGATGATCTGGTTGCTCAAGTGCTTAGTGATACAACTCCTAAACTATCAGCAACTTTCACTGCCATATACACTCATAAGTAATCTTGGTCCCACCGATATTCCAAACTCAGTCACACCGAGATGAACCACCTCAGCCATAAGCCAAACCCTAGTAAACTCGGATATTCCGATTCTGAACTCGGTTTCACCGAAACATGAGTTGCCAAGCTTCTGTAACCTTCTGTCATCAAATCGGTGTCACCGAGATGATGAAGTCGGTCCCACCGAAACTGGCATGCTCTTGTCATTGCACGAATCGGACTAACCGAGATTGTATATTCGGTCCCACCGAAAACCCCAACGTTCACATTATTTGAACTTTCGGTCTCACCGAGTTGTCCACTTCGGTCCCACCGAGATTGCTCAAATGTGTGTAACGGTTGGATTTTGTGTGGAGGCTATTTATACCCCTCCACCCCCTCTTCATTCGTGGAGAGAGCCATCAGAAAGAACTACCACTCCTACCTTACATTTCTGAGAAGAGAACTACCTACCCTTGTGTTGAGATCAAGTTGCTCCACTCCCACCATATGAAGCTTGATCTCTAACCTTCCCAAGTTGCTTTCCACTCAATCCTTTCTTCCACCACAGCCAAATCAGTGAGGAGAGTTGAGTGTTGGGGAGATTATCATTTGAAGCACAAGAGCAAGGAGTTCATCATGCTCTACAACATCTATTACCTTTTAGAGGGTGGTGCCTCCTAGATTGGTTAGGTGTCGATTGGGAGCCTCCGTAATCGAGATGTGGAGTTGAACCAAGAAGTTTGTAAGGGCAAGGAGATCGCCTACTTCGTGAAGATCTACCCCGAGTAAGGCTAGCCCTCCGTGGGCGTAGGCCATGATGGAATAGACAAGGTTGCTTCTTCGTGGACCCTTCGTGGGTGGAGCCCTCCGTGGACTCTCGCAGCCGTTACCCTCCGTGGGTTGAAGTCTCCATCAACGTGGATGTACGATAGCACCACCTATCGGAACCACGGGAAAAATCACCGTGTCTCCAAAATTGCGTTTGCTCTTCTCCACCTCTCTTTACTACATGTGCAATTTACTTTCCGCTACCTATACTCAAGAATTGCATGTGTAGGGTAATGCTTGACTTGATCAAAACTGTGAATCTGCCAAAAACTGTTCTTTGTCAAAAGGCAGAATTTTTATACTTACAAGTAGTCTAATCACCCCCCCTCTAGACATACTTTCGATCCTACAAGTGGTATCAGAGCTTTGGTCTCCATTGTATTGGTTTCCATTGCATTGGACTCCATAAGCTTGGTTTCACAACCTAGGAGAGTATGGCGTCTAGTGAGGGTAATTTTCGTAGAGGTCCTTACTTTGATGGTACAAATTTTGCTAGTTGGAAGCATAAAATGAAAATGCATATTCTTGGTCATAACCCAGCCGCATGGGGCATTATTTGTGTTGGTATGCAAGGTGAATTCTTCGAGGAAGGAAAAGTTCCGGATCGCGAAGCTACACCGGAAGAATTGCGGATGTTGCAAAACAATGCTCAAGCTTGTGACATTCTCTTCAATGCCTTGTGTCCCGAGGAGTTCAACAAAATCAGCCGTCTTGAGAACGCAAAAGAGATTTGGGATACTTTGGTTGAAATGCACGAAGGTACCGAGTCTGTGAAGGAATCAAAGCTAGATATTCTTCAAGGTCAACTTGACAAGTTCAAGATGAAGGATGGTGAAGGAGTCGCTGAAATGTACTCTAGGCTTGCTCTCATCACAAATGAGATTGCCGGCTTAGGAATCGAAGAAATGACCGACCGATTCATCATCAAGAAGATTCTCAGAGCTTTGGATGGAAAGTATGACACCGTGTGCACTTTGATCCAAATGATGCCAAACTACAAGACTCTCAAGCCAACTGAAGTCATTGGAAGAATTGTTGCTCATGAGATGACACTTAAGGATAAGGAAGAGCTTCACAACAAGTCGAGTGGTGCTTACAAAGCTACAAGTGATGCTCCCACAACCTCAAGTGACAAGTTAGTTTCCAATGAAGAGATAAGCCTAATGGTTAAGAACTTCAACAAATTCTACAAGAATAGAGGCAAAGAGAGAAGCTCAAAGTCTAGATCATATGATGAAAAGAGATCTTCTAGTCGTGATCGAAACTGCTACAATTGTGGAAGACCCGGACACTACTCAAATGAGTGTACGGCTCCCCACAAGAGAAGAGAATAATCTCCAAGAAGAAGAAGTTCAAGAGATGAGTCACCTCGGAAAGAGAGAAGGAGTAGAGATGATCGTTATGAACGAAGACCCTCTCGGAGAAGCAAGGATTCGGAGAGGAAAGACAAGTCATCAAGGAGCTACACAAGAAGAAAATATCAAGCTCATGTAGGTGAATGGGTCTCCGGCTCCGACTCTGACAATCAATCCGATGGAAGCTATCACTCCGACTCCGACTACAGTCAAGATGAAGGTGTTGCCGGTCTTGCTCTCGTATCCTCCAACTCCAACTCCTACGACTTATTTGATTTACCAAATGAGGGAATTGGAAGATGCTTCATGGCTAAAGGCCCCAAGGTATCACACCCTGAATTCATTGACTTCAATAGTGATGAGGATGACTTGCTTGGTGAAGATGAGCTCTTGCATGATAAATCCAGTGAGCCTAGTAACGATGAACATGCTAGTAGTCTTTATAGTCAAGAAGAGTCGAATGACAATGCTATGAAGGAGATTGAGCGTCTAACTAAAGAACTAAACACTCTTAAGTTAGCTCATGAAATAACTCAAGAAGATCATAGAGAGCTCCTAAGATCTCATGAGAAGCTACGCTTCGAGAAGCTCACTCTAGAGCAAGAACATGAGTTTCTAAAAGCAATCAATGACGATCTTCGAAAGAAGAGTTCTTCATATCTTGCCAAACGACTTCTCTTGTCTAATTTCTTGCCACCCATTAAGACTAAGCATGACAAGCATAAAAAAATTCTTCTTCTAGCAATAACAATAACCATGCTAAATCCAATGTTGTTGCTTCTAGTAGTTCTCTTGATTCCACTAACAATGTTTCAAGCCAAGTTACACTTGAGCAAGAGAATAGTTTATTGAAAGGGATCATAGAGAAAGGTGTCTACAAGAGCCTTGCCGGAAGCAAGAACTTTGAGGAAATTGTTCGCAAGCAAGGAAGGCACCGGAAGAATCAAGGAATTGGTTTTGAGCGAAAGTTCAACGCCGAAGGTGTTGAGTGGGAAGAAGGTCAATATCCTACTCCACAGTTTGTTTCTCAAAAGGAGAAGTATGATCCTACTTCTTCCAATGTGGAACAAGCTCAAGATGACCTTCCACCACAAGACCACAAGCTAAAAGCCAAGGACAAGCTTCAAGAGGAGATTGATGCATTCGTTGAAGCACCTCAAGCCATGGTCAAGTGGGTTCCCAAGGAAACGTCAAGTTCTACTTCGTCAAGCTCAACTACAACCCCAAGGATTCCCATCAAGATGATGTGGATCCCGAAGAAGAAGAACTAGAAAGTTCTTGAGGGTGACTCCGCCAACATACTTCACTCACATTCATTTTGGCAAAGAACTTGTGCAATCAACTTCCATATCGTGCACTAGTTCATGGAGTCACAAACCCTCTTGTTGGTAAGTCAAGGGACAAGGTAATCATTGCTTTCATGGACATCATCTATTATGAACTTCAATCTATGTCCATGGATATCCTTGTTTGTTCCTTGTGGGACTAACCCATGTAGGTATTGAAAGTGCCCGAATCCAAAGAATAGCTCCCAACTCTTGATGATCTCCATCAACATTGAGCATCCACTTCTTCAACATCTACATGAAGTCTTCTAGGACAACCCAAGGTTAGTTTGACCCTTTAAAAGGGGTTCTCACATCTAGAGGGAGCTTTGCTCTAAAAAATTGATCTAAAGCATCTTCAAATGATGTGAACACATCAATGCTTTATGTAAAAGTGGTAACCCCACTTGTGCTTAAACGATGAGTATGACCTATGATCAAATGTTCTCATTTGGCTCCTAAGTCAAAATACTCATATAAAGATGACCTAGTCATCGACAAATTGTGTGTTAGTTGCTAGAGTTTTGGTTGTGCATGTTTGACACATATTTCATTTGCTATCTTATTGTGTGAGCATGTTGGATGCATGATTTTATCCATTCGAGGACATCCATTTGTTGTTTTGGTCGTTTTGATTTTTCTGACCAAATGGATGGACAAGAATGCCTAAGTACCTCCCCTAGCTATCTATGCTTTCTTGTCTCAAATTCTATTCATGCTTACATCACAAACTTTGAACAAGTCATTTTCGGACCCTCCGGGTGAGGAGCACCCGGAGCCACCGATCCGTCTAGGGTTAATCTCCAAAACCTTCTAATTGATTTCGGTCAGACCAACTCACTCAAACTCGGTCGAACCGAAAGCATTTAGACTGATCTAGGTTTTCATCTCGGTGAAACCGAGTTGTCATTTTCGGCGTGACCGAAGTGCATAACTGCCTAGCAGTTATCCATCTCGGTGCCACCGAGTTTTACAACTCGGTCCCACCGACAGCAAAGGGGTATATATTCCAAGGGCCGCGCGCGTTGATCCCTCCTTCAAACGTTTTCGCCCCCACATCCCTTGCTGCCGTCGCCTTGGTCTCCGGATCGTCGCCGTCGTCGCCTGTGCACCCTCGCCGCAGGTCTCCATCGCCGTCAACAGCCATCTCCTCCACGCCATTGCCGCCGTAGAAAAACTCCACCAAGTTAGGGTGAGTTTTGATCCCACTCGTGCTCCCATCTCCGATTCAATGCACGTTTGGATTGCCTAGTATCTTGCCACGATTGAAATCCTCCTGTACACCAGATTGGTTCGTTTGAACTAGATTCGAGTAAATTTTTTAGGGTTAGGTTTCCACGGAACACATCTCGGTGAAACCGATTTTATAATTTCGGTGTGACCGATTTGGCCTATGGCCATTGCACTGCACCCTTCGGTCCAACCGAGTTGTGCAAAATCGGTGTGACCGAAATGAAGTTTTTGTGAAACCCTAGTGTTTTCGGCAGGACCGAAACCCACTTCGGTCAAACCGAAAGTGGTGTGCCAAGCTCCTGTTTAACACTTCGGATTCACCGAAACTTAAACTCGGTCTGACCGAAATGCCTTCTGTGAAAACTTAATACTAGAATTTGAACTCATTTTTTGCAAAAACTTCTGCAGTTTGTGATAACTCTTCTTCTCTGCCTATACCTTATCTATTCACAGGTTGTCAGCCATGTCAGATACGAGTGACAGTCAGAACAGGTCAGAGATACCCATAGCAGACATTCCAGAGGCAGACACTAATCCTGATAGCTCATCTGATGATGGTGAGAGGAGTACACCAAGTGGCATGCCTCCTGCAGCCACCAGAGCTAGAAAGGAGAAGAATTCCGATGATGAGGATTCAGATTTTGTTGTTGAGGAAGAAGTGACCTCCAAGCCTAAAAGGAAGGTTGTTGCCAAAGAGCAACAAGGTCAACAATCCAAGAAGGGCACCAGCAAAGTCAAGCAGTCAACTGTTGCTAAGAAGCTGAATTTGGGAGAGGCAGCTCCAAGCAAAGTGAAGAAAACCACCAAGAGAAAGAGGGTAGTGCATGTATCAGAAGCTCGAGCAGAAATGTATATTGATTCTCATGCAGATGCAGCAGTAGAAGATGAGGATGAGGAAGCACCCCAGCCTCCTCCTCAGAAGCAGAAGCTCATGGGTGATGCCATTAAGGCTGGAGCCACATCAAAGCCCAAGAAATCTGCTCCAGCTAAGGCAGCTCCAGCAAAGCCTGCTGCCAAGCCCAAGAGGACCATCAGAAACATTCCAGCGTCTGAAAAGAACAAGGATGATGTGCCACCAGCTGAGTCTGACGAGGAAGGACAAGTTTTGCTGAAACTTCGTCCAAAACTGCCACTCCATAATGATGCTCATCCTCAAGCTGAGGATATGAAGGCAAGGAAAGATAGAGGTCTCAGGCTATGGAGACAAACTGACCCATATGCCGTGAGGAGCAGAACTGCTGTAGATCCCAGATTTCACACCAGAGAGCAGCAGGACTTCTATGAGACCGTGCTGATGGACAAGAAGCCAATAGTCGCTGACACCAGGACTACAGCTTCAGCACCTCCCACAGTTCCAGCAGTTACTCCAGCTCCAGCTCCAGTGTCCACTCCTCCAACACAGACATCAGCTGAAGTCTTCGCCGATGCTGTCATATCCACTCCGACATCAACCCAGACGGGAGCCGCCAGCAGAGTCCACAGTGACGTTTAGCTCTATGCTTTTTCGAACTTTTTGGTAACTTGTTGCCAAAGGGGGAGAAATTGTATAGATCTTAGGGCTTCGACAGAGAGAGTGCTGTTGTCTTTGCGCTTTTGCTCTTTCGTTCTTTTGCGGTTTCTTTGAGATACTTTTGGTTTTCGAGACATTCAGTGTGCTTGATACTCCGTTTGATGCTACCTTAATGAGTGCTTGGTCGTACTATGCTTTAATGTGTGCTTAATGCTTATCATATGCCATTCCTATCTTGTATGACTATTTACTCATGTCTTGGTGATTGGGTGCATGATGTTCATTCTTATCATTTTGTGCGCTCCACCAAAATGTATGTGACATGGGAGAGTGACCCAATCCTAATCGATTGTGCATTTGCATTCAAACGCAAATCTTAAATAATGCACAAATTTAGGGGGAGCTCTTGCTTATCACATACTTCTCAAAGCGACGATATTATTCTTTGATTATATCCTTTGTCGAAGCTTTGATCTATATGTTGTCATCAATTACCAAAAAGGGGGAGATTGAAAGTGCAATTAATCCCCGGGTGGTTTTGGTAATTAATAACAACATATATATCATTGAACTAATAGTTACTTGAGAATCATTTCAGAGAAGTTCAGTGATATGGGTATGGCAAGGACTGAAGAAGTGGACCCCTCAAAATGCTAAGGCAAGCATTGGCAAAAGCTCAAGACTCCATTTTTGGTTTAGTGATCAAAGATCACATTGAGTCCATAGGAAAAGCCAATACTATTAAAAGGGGATGAGGTTATGTTGATGATCTGGTTGCTCAAGTGCTTAGTGATACATCTCCTAAACTATCAGCAACTTTCACTGCCATATACACTCATAAGTAATCTCGGTCCCACCGATATTCCAAACTCAGTCACACCGAGATGAACCACCTCAGCCATAAGCCAAACCCTAGTAAACTCGGATTTTCCGATTCTGAAATCGGTTTCACCGAAACATGAGTTGCCAAGCTTCTGTAACCTTCTGTCATCAAATCGGTGTCACCGAGATGATGAAGTCGGTCCCACCGAAACTGGCATGCTCTTGTCATTGCACGAATCGGACTAACCGAGATTGTATATTCGGTCCCACCGAAAACCCCAACGTTCACATTATTTGAACTTTCGGTCTCACCGAGTTGTCCACTTCGGTCCCACCGAGATTGCTCAAATGTGTGTAACGGTTGGATTTTGTGTGGAGGCTATTTATACCCCTCCACCCCCTCTTCATTCGTGGAGAGAGCCATCAGAAAGAACTACCACTCCTACCTTACATTTCTGAGAAGAGAACTACCTACCCTTGTGTTGAGATCAAGTTGCTCCACTCCCACCATATGAAGCTTGATCTCTAACCTTCCCAAGTTGCTTTCCACTCAATCCTTTCTTCCACCACAGCCAAATAAGTGAGGAGAGTTGAGTGTTGGGGAGATTATCATTTGAAGCACAAGAGCAAGGAGTTCATCATCATCTACAACATCTGTTACCTTTTGGAGGGTGGTGCCTCCTAGATTGGTTAGGTGTCGCTTGGGAGCCTCCGTCATCGAGATGTGGAGTTGAACCAAGAAGTTTGTAAGGGCAAGGAGATCGCCTACTTCGTGAAGATCTACCCCGAGTAAGGCTAGCCCTCCGTGGGCGTAGGCCATGATGGAATAGACAAGGTTGCTTCTTCGTGGACCCTTCGTGGGTGGAGCCCTCCGTGGACTCTCGCAGCCGTTACCCTCCGTGGGTTGAAGTCTCCATCAACGTGGATGTACGATAGCACCACCTATCGGAACCACGGGAAAAATCACCGCGTCTCCAAAATTGCGTTTGCTCTTCTCCACCTCTCTTTACTACATGTGCAATTTACTTTCCGCTGCCTATACTCCAGAATTGCATGTGTAGGGTGATGCTTGACTTGATCATAATTGTGAATCTGCCAAAAACTGTTCTTTGTCAAAAGGCAGAATTTTTATACTTACAAGTAGTCTAATCACCCCCCCTCTAGACATACTTTCGATCCTACAAGTGGTATCAGAGCTTTGGTCTCCATTGTATTGGTTTCCATTGCATTGGACTCCATAAGCTTGGTTTCACAACCTAGGAGAGTATGGCGTCTAGTGAGGGTAATTTTCGTAGAGGTCCTTACTTTGATGGTACAAATTTTGCTAGTTGGAAGCATAAAATGAAAATGCATATTCTTGGTCATAACCCAGCCGCATGGGGTATTATTTGTGTTGGTATGCAAGGTGAATTCTTCGAGGAAGGAAAAGTTCCGGATCGCGAAGCTACACCGGAAGAATTGCGGATGTTGCAAAACAATGCTCAAGCTTGTGACATTCTCTTCAATGCCTTGTGTCCCGAGGAGTTCAACAAAATCAGCCGTCTTGAGAACGCAAAAGAGATTTGGGATACTTTGGTTGAAATGCACGAAGGTACCGAGTCTGTGAAGGAATCAAAGCTAGATATTCTTCAAGGTCAACTTGACAAGTTCAAGATGAAGGATGGTGAAGGAGTCGCTGAAATGTACTCTAGGCTTGCTCTCATCACAAATGAGATTGCCGGCTTAGGAAGCGAAGAAATGACCGACCGATTCATCATCAAGAAGATTCTCAGAGCTTTGGATGGAAAGTATGACACCGTGTGCACTTTGATCCAAATGATGCCAAACTACAAGACTCTCAAGCCAACCGAAGTCATTGGAAGAATTGTTGCTCATGAGATGACACTTAAGGATAAGGAAGAGCTTCACAACAAGTCGAGTGGTGCTTACAAAGCTACAAGTGATGCTCCCACAACCACAAGTGACAAGTTAGTTTCCAATGAAGAGATAAGCCTAATGGTTAAGAACTTCAACAAATTCTACAAGAATAGAGGCAAAGAGAGAAGCTCAAAGTCTAGATCATATGATGAAAAGAGATCTTCTAGTCGTGATCGAAACTGCTACAATTGTGGAAGACCCGGACACTACTCAAATGAGTGTACGGCTCCCCACAAGAGAAGAGAAGAATCTCCAAGAAGAAGAAGTTCAAGAGATGAGTCACCTCGGAAAGAGAGAAGGAGTAGAGATGATCGTTATGAACGAAGACCCTCTCGGAGAAGCAAGGATTCGGAGAGGAAAGACAAGTCATCAAGGAGCTACACAAGAAGAAAATATCAAGCTCATGTAGGTGAATGGGTCTCCGGCTCCGACTCCGACTATCAATCCGATGGAAGCTATCACTCCGACTCCGACTACAGTCAAGATGAAGGTGTTGCCGGTCTTGCTCTCGTATCCTCCAACTCCAACTCCTACGACTTATTTGATTCACCAAATGAGGGAATTGGAAGATGCTTCATGGCTAAAGGCCCCAAGGTATCACACCCTGAATTCATTGACTTCAATAGTGATGAGGATGACTTGCTTGGTGAAGATGAGCTCTTGCATGATAAATCCAATGAGCCTAGTAACGATGAACATGCTAGTAGTCTTTATAGTCAAAAAGAGTCGAATGACAATGCTATGAAGGAGATTGAGCGTCTAACTAAAGAACTAAACACTCTTAAGTTAGCTCATGAAACAACTCAAGAAGATCATAGAGAGCTCCTAAGATCTCATGAGAAGCTACGCTTCGAGAAGCTCACTCTAGAGCAAGAACATGAGTTTCTAAAAGCAATCAATGACGATCTTCGAAAGAAGAGTTCTTCATATCTTGCCAAACGACTTCTCTTGTCTAATTTCTTGCCACCCATTAAGACTAAGCATGACAAGCATAAGAAAAATTCTTCTTCTAGCAATAACAATAACCATGCTAAATCCAATGTTGTTGCTTCTAGTAGTTCTCTTGATTCCACTAACAATGTTTCAAGCCAAGTTACACTTGAGCAAGAGAATAGTTTATTGAAAGGGATCATAGAGAAAGGTGTCTACAAGAGCCTTGCCGGAAGCAAGAACTTTGAGGAAATTGTTCGCAAGCAAGGAAGGCACCGGAAGAATCAAGGAATTGGTTTTGAGCGAAAGTTCAACGCCGAAGGTGTTGAGTGGGAAGAAGGTCAATATCCTACTCCACAGTTTGTTTCTCAAAAGGAGAAGTATGATCCTACTTCTTCCAATGTGGAACAAGCTCAAGATGACCTTCCACCACAAGACCACAAGCTAAAAGCCAAGGACAAGCTTCAAGAGGAGATTGATGCATTCGTTGAAGCACCTCAAGCCATGGTCAAGTGGGTTCCCAAGGAAACGTCAAGTTCTACTTCGTCAAGCTCAACTACAACCCCAAGGATTCCCATCAAGATGATGTGGATCCCGAAGAAGAAGAACTAGAAAGTTCTTGAGGGTGACTCCGCCAACACACTTCACTCACATTCATTTTGGCAAAGAACTTGTGCAATCAACTTCCATATCGTGCACTAGTTCATGGAGTCACAAACCCTCTTGTTGGTAAGTCAAGGGACAAGGTAATCATTGCTTTCATGGACATCATCTATTATGAATTTCAATCTATGTCCATGGATATCCTTGTTTGTTCCTTGTGGGACTAACCCATGTAGGTATTGAAAGTGCCCGAATCCAAAGAATAGCTCCCAACTCTTGATGATCTCCATCAACATTGAGCATCCATTTCTTCAACATCTACATGAAGTCTTCTACGACAACCCAAGGTTAGTTTGACCCTTTAAAAGGGGTTCTCACATCTAGGGGGAGCTTTGCTCTAAAAAATTGAGCTAAATCATCTTCAAATGATGTGAACACATCAATGCTTTATGTAAAAGTGGTAACCCCACTTGTGCTTAAACGATGAGTATGACCTATGATCAAATGTTCTCATTTGGCTCCTAAGTCAAAATACTCATATAAAGATGACCTAGTCATCGACAAATTGTGTGTTAGTTGCTAGAGTTTTGGTTGTGCATGTTTGACACATATTTCATTTGCTATCTTATTGTGTGAGCATGTTGGATGCATGATTTTATCCATTCGAGGACATCCATTTGTTGTTTTGGTCGTTTTGATTTTTCTGACCAAATGGATGGACAAGAATGCCTAAGTACCTCCCCTAGCTATCTATGCTTTCTTGTCTCAAATTCTATTCATGCTTACATCACAAACTTTGAACAAGTCATTTTCGGACCCTCCGGGTGAGGAGCACTCGGAGCCACCGATCCGTCTAGGGCTAATCTCCAAAACCTTCTAATTGATTTCGGTCAGACCAACTCACTCAAACTCGGTCGAACCGAAAGCATTTAGACTGATCTAGGTTTTCATCTCGGTGAAATCGAGTTGTCATTTTCAGCGTGACCGAAGTGCATAACTGCCTAGCAGTTATCCATCTCGGTTCCACCGAGTTTTACAACTCGGTCCCACCGACAGCAAAGGGGTATATATTCCAAGGGCCGCGCGCGTTGATTCCTCCTTCAAACGTTTTCGCCCCCACATCCCTTGCTGCCGTCGCCTTGGTCTCCGGATCGTCGCCGTCGTCGCCTGTGCGCCCTCGCCGCAGGTCTCCGTCGCCGTCAACAGCCATCTCCTCCGCGCCGTTGCCGCCGTAGAAAAACTCCACCAAGTTAGGGTGAGTTTTGATCCCACTCGTGCTCCCATCTCCGATTCAATGCACGTTTGGATTGCCTAGTATCTTGCCACGATTGAAATCCTCCTGTACACCAGATTGGTTCGTTTGAACTAGATTCGAGTAAAAATTTTAGGGTTAGGTTTCCACGGAACACATCTCGGTGAAACCGATTTTATAATTTCGGTGTGACCGATTTGGCCTATGGCCATTGCACTGCACCCTTCGGTCCAACCGAGTTGTGCAAAATCGGTGTGACCGAAATGAAGTTTTTGTGAAACCCTAGTGTTTTCGGCAGGACCGAAACCCACTTCGGTCAAACCGAAAGTGGTGTGCCAAGCTCCTGTTTAACACTTCGGATTCACCGAAACTTAAACTCGGTCTGACCGAAATGTCTTCTGTGAAAACTTAATACTAGAATTTGAACTCATTTTTTGCAAAAACTTCTGCAGTTTGTGATAACTCTTCTTCTCTGCCTATACCTTATCTATTCACAGGTTGTCAGCCATGTCAGATATGAGTGACAGTCAGAAAAGGTCAGAGACACCCATTGCAGACATTCCAGAGGCAGACACTAGTCTTGATAGCTCATCTGATGATGGTGAGAGGAGTACACCAAGTGGCATGCCTCCTGCAGCCACCAGAGCTAGAAAGGAGAAGAATTCCGATGATGAGGATTCAGATTTTGTTGTTGAGGAAGAAGTGACCTCCAAGCCTAAAAGGAAGGTTGTTCCCAAAGAGCAACAAGGTCAACAATCCAAGAAGGGCACCAGCAAAGTCAAGCAGTCAACTGTTGCTAAGAAGCTGAATTTGGGAGAGGCAGCTCCAAGCAAAGTGAAGAAAACCACCAAGAGAAAGAGGGTAGTGCATGTATCAGAAGCTCGAGCAGAAATGTATATTGATTCTCATGCAGATGCAGCAGTAGAAGATGAGGATGAGGAAGCACCCCAGCCTCCTCCTCAGAAGCAGAAGCTCATGGGTGATGCCATTAAGGCTGGAGCCACATCAAAGCCCAAGAAATCTGCTCCAGCTAAGGCAGCTCCAGCAAAGCCTGCTGCCAAGCCCAAGAGGACCATCAGAAACATTCCAGCGTCTGAAAAGAACAAGGATGATGTGCCACCAGCTGAGTCTGACGAGGAAGGACAAGTTTTGCTGAAACGTCGTCCAAAACTGCCACTCCATAATGATGCTCATCCTCAAGCTGAGGATATGAAGGCAAGGAAAGATAGAGGTCTCAGGCTATGGAGACAAACTGACCCATATGCCGTGAGGAGCAGAACTGCTGTAGATCCCAGATTTCACACCAGAGAGCAGCAGGACTTCTATGAGACCGTGCTGATGGACAAGAAGCCAATAGTCGCTGACACCAGGACTACAGCTTCAGCACCTCCCACAGTTCCAGCAGTTACTCCAGCTCCAGCTCCAGTGTCCACTCCTCCAACACAGACATCAGCTGAAGTCTTCGCCGATGCTGTCATATCCACTCCGACATCAACCCAGACGGGAGCCGCCAGCAGAGTCCACAGTGACGTTTAGCTCTATGCTTTTTCGAACTTTTTGGTAACTTGTTGCCAAAGGGGGAGAAATTGTATAGATCTTAGGGCTTCGAGAGAGAGAGTGCTGTTGTCTTTGCACTTTTGCTCTTTCGTTCTTTTGCGGTTTCTTTGAGATACTTTTGGTTTTCGAGACATTCAGTGTGCTTGATACTCCGTTTGATGCTACCTTAATGAGTGCTTGGTTGTACTATGCTTTAATGTGTGCTTAATGCTTATCATATGCCATTCCTATCTTGTATGACTATTTACTCATGTCTTGGTGATTGGGTGCATGATGTTCATTCTTATCATTTTGTGCGCTCCACCAAGATGTATGTGACATGGGAGAGTGACCCAATCCTAATCGATTGTGCATTTGCATTCAAACGCAAATCTTAAATAATGCACAAATTTAGGGGGAGCTCTTGCTTATCACATACTTCTCAAAGCGACGATATTATTCTTTGATTATATCCTTTGTCGAAGCTTTGATCTATATGTTGTCATCAATTACCAAAAAGGGGGAGATTGAAAGTGCAATTAATCCCCGGGTGGTTTTGGTAATTAATAACAACATATATATCATTGAACTAATAGTTACTTGAGAATCATTTCAGAGAAGTTCAGTGATATGGGTATGGCAAGGACTGAAGAAGTGGACCCCTCAAAATGCTAAGGCAAGCATTGGCAAAAGCTCAAGACTCCATTTTTGGTTTAGTGATCAAAGATCACATTGAGTCCATAGGAAAAGCCAATACTATTAAAAGGGGATGAGGTTATGATGATGATCTGGTTGCTCAAGTGCTTAGTGATACAACTCCTAAAGTATCAGCAACTTTCACTGCCATATACACTCATAATTAATCTCGGTCCCACCGATATTCCAAACTCAGTCACACCGAGATGAACCACCTCAGCCATAAGCCAAACCCTAGTAAACTCGGATATTCCGATTCTGAACTCGGTTTCACCGAAACATGAGTTGCCAAGCTTCTGTAACCTTCTGTCATCAAATCGGTGTCACCGAGATGATGAAGTCGGTCCCACCGAAACTGGCATGCTCTTGTCATTGCACGAATCGGACTAACCGAGATTGTATATTCGGTCCCACCGAAAACCCTAACGTTCACATTATTTGAACTTTCGGTCTCACCGAGTTGTCCACTTCGGTCCCACCGAGATTGCTCAAATGTGTGTAACGGTTGGATTTTGTGTGGAGGCTATTTATACCCCTCCACCCCCTCTTCATTCGTGGAGAGAGCCATCAGAAAGAACTACCACTCCTACCTTACATTTCTGAGAAGAGAACTACCTACCCTTGTGTTGAGATCAAGTTGCTCCACTCCCACCATATGAAGCTTGATCTCTAACCTTCCCAAGTTGCTTTCCACTCAATCCTTTCTTCCACCACAGCCAAATCAGTGAGGAGAGTTGAGTGTTGGGGAGATTATCATTTGAAGCACAAGAGCAAGGAGTTCATCATCATCTACAACATCTGTTACCTTTTGGAGGGTGGTGCCTCCTAGATTGGTTAGGTGTCGCTTGGGAGCCTCCGTCATCGAGATGTGGAGTTGAACCAAGAAGTTTGTAAGGGCAAGGAGATCGCCTACTTCGTGAAGATCTACCCCGAGTAAGGCTAGCCCTCCGTGGGCGTAGGCCATGATGGAATAGACAAGGTTGCTTCTTCGTGGACCCTTCATGGGTGGAGCCCTCCGTGGACTCTCGCAGCCGTTACCCTTCGTGGGTTGAAGTCTCCATCAACGTGGATGTACGATAGCACCACCTATCGGAACCACGGGAAAAATCACCGCGTCTCCAAAATTGCGTTTGCTCTTCTCCATCTCTCTTTACTACATGTGCAATTTACTTTCCGCTGCCTATACTCTAGAATTGCATGTGTAGGGTGATGCTTGACTTGATCATAATTGTGAATCTGCCAAAAACTGTTCTTTGTCAAAAGGCAGAATTTTTATATTTACAAGTAGTCTAATCACCCCCCCTCTATACATACTTTCGATCCTACACTCCACTAGTTCTGCCGTGGCTCCCACGCGCATGGACTAAAGAGGGTTGTACATGCCCGAAGACTCTTGCTAGAGCTCCCCTCATGCCCTAGTGGAAGCCCCATGCCCCGCGCTGGCGGAATGATCGAACCTCGATCATGCCCACGCCTAGTGGAAGCCCCATGCTCCACGTTGGCGGAATAATCAAGTGAGGCCGCGCCATGGGCAACACCGACCTCAGGCTAATCCGCGTCGGGTGCATCAGTCGTTCATCCTCTTGCTCAGCGCGCTCTCACGGTACCTTCCCAAGCCTCACGCGAGCGAGAGCTGAACATGGTGCCCGTGCTCGGGTCAGTCCCAGTTGCACTGGAAAATCCAAGCAGTCGGGCTCTGGCTGGTGGGCCTGCTCCCGTGCATGTCACCCCACCAAGGTCCTTGGTGTCCGGTCTCCTCGCGTAACACCGTGAACAGACCAGCGAGTGCACGCTACTCCTTTAAGGTGGAATTCTTGTACGCACATCCGCTCAGGACCGGATAGCTCGAGAAACCTCGCGAGGCACACTATGCAAGCTGTGAGCTTTATGGCGCCAAAAAATCTAAGTTTGAGCACTTTCGGAGGCAGACTTGCTGATGGCGGCGATTTTCCTTCATGCAAGCCGCTTGGGCATCAAAGGCGGGCCCCCTAAGTATCGTGTCACATGGGCTCTTGCCAGCTCCAAGTGCCCCTCACGTCCTGGTCTTGTTTAGGCATTGCGACCTGACACCCCAGCGGAGGATGAGGTCGGCATAGGGGCTGGGCCCTGCCGACGTAGACCACAAAGGCAAGCAAAAAGGAAAAAGAAAAGCACGGAAAGGAAGCCTCAAAAGTGCACGAGCATTCATTACAAGCATTAAGAGTTCAGATAAATAAGGGCCATCATCTCACGCCTCTGTGAGGAAAGATCGGTCTATTGCGGGATGATAAAGGGGAACCTTAAGAAGAAGCGTCACCGCCACCATTGTCGTCATCCGCCATAGCCTCCCCGGAGCCTTCGCTGCCGCTAAAGGAGCACTTCCCGAGTAGCGCGTCCACGTGACCCTCCATGGCCCTGATACGTCTCCAACGTATCTATAATTGTTGATTGTTCCATGCTATTATTTATTAAGTCTTGGATGTTTAATGGGCTTTATCATTCACATTTATATCATTTTTGGGACTAACCTACTAACCCAAAGGCCCAGTCCAGATTGCTGTTTTTTGCCTATTTCAGGGTTTTGCAGAAAAGGAATATCAAACGGAGTCCAAACGGAATGAAACCTTCGTGAGAGATATTTTTGGAGAAAATCACGCCCAGGAAGCTTGAGAGCCATATCAGAGGATCGAGGAGCTGCCCTCGAGGGTGGATGGCGCGCCCCCCTTCCCAGGGCGCGCCCCCTGCCTCGAGGCCTCCTCGTATGGCCCTCGGTGCCCTCCTTCTTCCTATATAAGTCCACGTACCTCAGAAACTCCATACGCAGAGAAAAAACCATAATTCCACCGCCGTAGCTTCTGTTCCCGTGGAGATCCCATCTTGGAGCCTGTTCCGGAGCTCCAACGGAGGGGGATCCATCACGGAGGCCTTCATCATCATCATCATCGCCCTCACCATGAGTTGTGAGTAGTTTACCACAGACCTTCGGGTCCATAGCTAGTATCTAGATGGCTTCTTCTCTCTCTCTCTAGATCTCAATACAAAGTTCTCCTCGGTCTTCCAGGAGATCTATTCGATGTAATCTCTTTTTGCGGTGTGTTTGTCGAGATCCGATGAATTGTGAGTTTATGGTCAAGATTACCTATTAAAGATATTTGGCTCTTCTCTGAACTTTTTATGTGTGCTCATAATATACTTGCAAGTCTCTTCGAATTATTGGTTTGGTTTGGCCTACTAGATCTATAGTTCTTGCAATGGGAAAAGTGCTTGGCTTCGGGTTCAATCTTGCGGTGTCCTTTCCCAGTGACAGTAGGGGCAGCAAGGCACATATTGTATTGTTGTCATCGAGGATATAAATATGGGGTTTACATCATATTGCTTGAGTTTATCCCTCTACATCATGTCATTTTGCTTAAGGCGTTACTCTGTTCTTATGAACTCAATACACTAGATGCATGCTAGATAGCGGTCGATGTGTGGAGTAATAGTAGTAGATGCAGGCAGGAGTCGGTCTACTTGTCTCGGACGTGATGCCTAATTGCCTATATACAATGATCATGCCTAGATAGTCTCATAATTATTTGCTTTTCTATCAATTGCTCGACAGTAATTTGTTTACCCGTCCAAGAATATCGCTATCATGAGAGAAGCCACTAGAGAAAACTATGGCCCCCGGGTCTATTCTCAACATATCAATCTACATCTACTTTACTTTTACTGCTTATATTTGCTGTTTTATTAAACCAAAAATACCAAAAATAAAACTATCATCTCTATCAGATCTCACTCTTGTAAGTGACCGTAAAGGTATTGACAACCCCTTATCGCGTTGGCTGCGAAGTTCTTATTTGTTTGTGTAGGTGCGAGGGACTCGCGCGTGGTCTCCTACTGGATTGATACCTTGGTTCTCAAAAACTGAGGGAAATACTTACGCTACTGTGCTGCATCTCCTTTTCCTCTTCGAGGGAATACAACGCAAGCTCAAGAGGTAGCAAGAAGAATTTCTGGCGCCGTTGCCGGGGAGGCTTACGCAGAAGTCATATACCAAGTACCTATCACAAACCATTATCCTTCGCATTACATTTATTTGCCTCTCATTTTCCTCTCCCCCACTTCACCCTTGCCATTTTATTTGCCCTTCTTCTGCCGTGTGTTTATTATTCGCTTGCTTCTTGTTTGCTCGTGTGTTGCGTGCTTGCTTGCCCTCATGTCTGAGATGGCGGACGATTTTATCGAGAAGGGTAACAATGCCGAGGGCAACGTTCATGTTGACCCCCCGGACGAAGCTACCACTTTACATGTTAAGAAGTTCCGGGTTGGTAGTGGTAATATTATTGGAAAAGGGGTTCTTCAAGACTTCTTTACTTGTGCCGGTGCTTTACCCACTATGGGTGGCTCTATTCTTCACAGAACTAGTAACCTTGTGGATGTTGTATCAATGCTCATAGTAGAAATTGAAAGCCATTTTATCCATATGCATCCCTGTATTCAGAGAGTATTTTTGGAGTTCTCCAATATTGAGCATTCTACCGTTAAGCGTGCGCTACTATCTTTTTGGCTCATGAATTTAGATATATCATGAAAGAGGCCAAAGAAATCTTTGCTCATTACAGAGTAGATGTTGGTCGACCTCCTATAGAGGCTATCTTGTTCAATCAAGAAGACCTTATGCGTTTGCGATCTCCTGATCATGTTGCTTTTAATGAAAACATTAGAAAAAAGGTTCATGTGGAGATCTTGATTGATAGAATTTCTGAGATAAACGATGACTTTGCTGTTCAAAATCATGGGTTAGGCTTCTCTCTTGAACAAAGGCTTATGGCCTTCTGCCAAAAGAATGCCTATAATGATGAATTGGTCATCCACTACAAAGGGCCAAAGTAGGAACCTGTTCCTCCCGAGATTGATGTAGGGAACTTTTGTCCCATTAAATCTAGCCCCTTTAATTACTTTTGCTTGCCACAAATGAAGTTTGATGCTGAACGTAGGGAATATGAGATGAGCTTTCGCGACATATCGTACCACTATGGCTATCCCTAGATCTATCTTGTATCGTGCCTAGCTAGGGGCGTAAAATGATAGCGCTTGTTGGGAGGCAACCCAATTTTTTGTTTTTTTGTTGCTGTTAGGGAATAAATATTGCATCTAGCCTCTGATTAGATGTGGTTTCGTGTTTTTTTAGTGTTTGTGCCAAGTAGAACCTTTGGGAAGACTTGTGTGAAGTTTATATGATCTTGGTGTGAAAAAAAGAATCGTTAGCGCTCGCTAAAGTAGTCGTGGAATTTTACTAGAGTGTTCTTTTTAGTTGATTGTTTTTGCTTCTAATTGGTAGACAAATTGTGCAAATTTACCAATTTAGTTTGAAGTTTTTGGATTTACAGAAATAGGCGAACTCTGCAGATTACTACAGACTATTCTGTCTTTGACAGATTCTGTTTTTCGTGTGTTGTTTGCTTATTCCAATGCATCTATGAGTAATATTGGAGGATATGAACCATAGAGAAGTTGGAGTACAATAGTTTTAACACCAATATAAACAAAGAATGAATTCATTGATGTACCTTTGAGTAGTGGTTTGCTTTATCATATTAACAGAGCTCACGAGAATTTTTGTCTAAGTTTTTTGGTGTGAAGTTTTCAAGTGTTGAGTATTGCTTTGATGGACTATGGAACAAGGAGTAGCAAAGGCCTAAGCTTGGGGATGCCCATGGCACCCCAAGTAAATTCAAGATAATCAAAAGCCTAAGCTTGGGGATGCCCCGGGAAGGCACCCCCTCTTTCATCTTCATCCATCGGTAACTATACTTGGAGCTATATTTTTATTCGCAACATGATATGTGTTTTGCTTGGAGCGTCTTGTATAATTTGAGTCTTTGCTTGTTAGTTTGCCACAATCATCCTTGCTGGACACACCTATTTGAGAGTGTCAAATATGGCCTAGAAATTATTAGAACACTCTATGTGCTTCACTTATATCTTTTGAGTTAAATAGTTTTTGATCTAGCGCTTCACTTATATCTTTTAGAGCATGGTGGTGGTAATATTTTGTAGAAATTGTTGAACTCTCATGCCTCACTTATATATATTTGAGAGTCTGCTAAAACAGCATGGTAAAGTGTTTAGGGTAAAGGAACTAGTCTTCACATGATAAACATCCAATGTCAATGAAGTAAAAAAAATCACACCAAGTGCATTGAATAGAATGAGCTGTTGGATGCTTGATAATTGCTTTGAGACATGAGGATAGTGATATTAGAGTCATGCTGGTGGAGTTATTATGAAATTGAGGAATACTTGTGTTAAGTTTAGTGATTCCCGTATCATGCACGTATGGTGAACCGCTATGTGACGAAGTTAGAGCATGAGGTATTTGTAGAGTGCCAACCTTTGTGTGGATGTCGGGGGCGCGCGATGGTTAACTCCTACCAACCTCCCCCCTAGGAGTATGCATTGATTGCTTTGTTTTGATGACTCGTAGATTTTTTCAATATGTATATGAGTTCTTATGACTAATGTTGAGTCCATGGATTATACGCACTCTCACCCTTCCACCATTGCTAGCCTCTCTTGTACCGCACAACTTTGGCCGGTGCCATAAACCCACTATATATCCTTCCTCAAAACAGCCACCATATTGTTCCTCAAATCAGCCACCATACCTACCTATCATGGCATTTCCATAGCCATTCCGAGATATATTTCCATGCAACTTTCCATCGTTCCGTTTATATGACACACATCATATTGTCATAGTGCCGTGCATGATCATGTAGTTGACATCGTAGTTGTGGCAAAGCCACCATGCATAATTTCTCATATATGTCACTCTTGATTCGTTGCATATCCCGGTACACCGCCGGAGGCATTCATGTAGAGTCATACTTGTTATAGTATCGAGTTGTAATTTCGAGTTGTAACAAAAAGTGTGATGATCATCATTATTGGAGCATTGTCCCATGTGAGGAAAGGCAATAAAAAAAGGAGATGGCCCAAAAAAATAGAGAGGGGCTAATAAAAAAAAGGAGAAAGCCCCTCCAAAAAATGAGAGAAAAGAGAGAAGGGACAATTGCTACTATCTTTTTCCACACTTGTGCTTCAAAGTAGCACCAAGTTCTTCATTGTAGAGACTCTCATGCTTAGTCACTTTCATATACTAGTGGGAACTTTCATTAAAGAACTTGGCTTGTATATTCCAACGACGGGCTTCCTCAAATGCCCTAGGTCTTCGTGAGCAAGCAAGTTGGATGCACATCCCCTAGTTTCTTTTATTGAGCTTTCATTCATATTTAGCTCTAGTGCATCCGTTGCATGGCAATCCCTACTCACTCACATTGATATCTATTGATGGGCATCTCCATAGCCCGTTGATACACCTAGTCGATGTGAGACTATCTCCCTCCTTTTTTTCTTCTCCACAACCACCTCTATTCCACCCATAGTGCTATATCCATGGCTCACGCTCATGTATTGCGTGAAAGTTGAAAGGTTTGAAAAGATAGAGTATGAAAACAAATGCTTGGCTGAAATCGGGGTTGTGCATGATATGAATATTTTGTGTGATGAAGAGGGAGCATAGCTTGACTATATGATTTTGTAGGGATAACTTTCTTTAGCCATAGTATTTTGAGAAGACATGATTGCTTTGTTAGTATTGCTTGAAGTATTGTTATTTCTTATGTCAATATAGACTTTTATCTTGAATCTTTCAGATCTGAACATTCATGCCACAATTAAGAGAATTACATTGAAAAACTATATTCTTCCACATCAAAAATTCTTTCTTTATCATTTACCTACTCGAGGACGAGCAGGAATTAAGCTTGGGGATGCTTGATATGTCTCCAACATATCTATAATTTTTTATTGTTCCATGCTATTATGTATGAAGTCTTGGATGTTTAATGGGCTTTATCATTCACTTTTATATCATTTTTGGGACTAACCTACTAACCCAAAGGCCCAGTCCAGATTGCTGTTTTTTTGCCTCTTTCAAGGTTTTGCAGAAAAGGAATATCAAACGGAGTCCAAACGGAATGAAACCTTCGCGAGAGATATTTTTGGAGAAAATCACGCCCAGGAAGCTTGAGAACCATGTCAGAGGATCGAGGAGCCGCCCTCGAGGGTGGGGTGCGCGCCCCCTGCCTCGAGGCCTCCTCGTGTGGCCCCCGGTGCCCTCCTTGTTCCTATATAAGTCCACGTACCCCAGAAACTCCATACGCAGAGAGAAAACCCTAATTCCACCGTTGTAGCTTCTGTTCCCGTTGAGATCCCATCTTGGAGCCTGTTCCAGAGCTCCATCGGTGGGGGATGCATCACAGAGGCCTTCATCATCGTCATCATCGCCCTCACCATGAGTTGTGAGTAGTTTACCACAGACCTTCGAGTCCATTGCTAGTATCTAGATGGCTTCTTCTCTCTCTCTAGATATCAATACAAAGTTCTGCTCGGTCTTCGAGGAGATCTATTCGATGTAATCTCTTTTTGCGGTGTGTTTGTCGAGATCCGATGAATTGTGATTTTATGGTCAAGATTATCTATGAAAGATATTTGGTTCTTCTTTAAACTTTTTATGTGTGATCATAATATCCTTGCAAGTCTCTTCGAATTATTGGTTTGGTTTGGCCTACTAGATCTATAGTTCTTGCAATTGGAGAAGTGCTTGGCTTTGGGTTCAATCTTGCGGTGTCCTTTCCCAGTGACAGTAGGGGCAGCAAGGCACGTATTGTATTGTTTCCATCGAGGATAAAAAGATGGGGTTTACATCATATTGCTTGAGTTTGTCCCTCTACATCTTGTCATCTTGCTTAAGGCATTACTCTGTTCTTATGAACTCAATACACTATATGCATGCTGGATAGCGGTCAATGTGTGGATTAATAGTAGTAGATGCACGCAGGAGTCGGTCTACTTGTCTCGGACGTGATGCCTATATACAATGATCATGCCTAGATAGGCTCATAATTATTCTCTTTTCTATCAATCGCTCGACAATAATTTGTTTACCCGCTGTAGAATATCGCTATCATGAGAGAAGCCACTAGAGATAACTATGGCCCCCGGGTCTATTCTCAACATATCAATCTACATCTACTTTACTTTTTCCGATTTTATTTTCTGTTTACTAAACCAAAAATACCAAAAATATAAACTAACATCTCTATCAGATCTCACTCTCGTAAGTGACCGTAAAGGGATTGACAACCCCTTATAGCGTTGGCTGCGATGTTCTTATTTGTTTGTGCAGGTGCGAGGGACTCGCGCGTGGTCTCCTACTGGATTGATACCTTGGTTCTCAAAAACTGAGGGAAATACTTACGCTACTGTGCTGCATCTCCCTTTCCTCTTTGAAGCAATACAACGCAAGTTCAAGAGGTAGCAGGCCCCTGCGAGGCCGTCGCATAATTCTTCTGGGACAAGACTGATCACCTTGTTGAAATCTAAATCAGGGTCATGGAGAAGATGGTTGAAGACGCGGGTCGCCGCCAAGGAGAAGAGATTGCGACACACCTCCTCCAAGATGTTGTCCACCTTCCGAGCCCCATCTTCGTGTTTCTCCACGAGCTTGGAAGAAAATTTGGCATAGTCAACCTCGGGGGGCACCAAACGATTCTCGAGCTTCTCCCTACAGATGGAGCGGAGGGCATCACGGGCTCGAAGCTCGAGAGAGGAAATCACCATAGGGGGTCCGGGTTGCCACCCATGTGTGCATTAAGAACCATATTGAGCTCGCTGATTTTTCGCTAGAGCTTCTCATGCTCTTCCCCAAAGGTGTTTTCCTGCAGCTTAAGCTCCTTGCTGTTCTATCCAGCGAGCCTCAAGCGCTCGGCAGCTGCCTTGGCCTCAACATCTGCCTGGATCTTCTTCTCCTTAGCCTCCAGCTGGGTGACGGCCTTAGGGACATGCTTTGCATGGGCCTGTTGGGCATCAGTGACCTTGTGCCCCAGTGTCTCTAGGTGCTTCCGTTCAGCGACCTACTTGGTCAACGCCTTTGCCAAGTGCGATTCATGATACGCAGGCCGCCTTCGCATCGGCAACCTCCTTCCTGCTCTCTGTGCGTATCGCCACATTTTGGCAATGGCCATCCTTCGTGGCTACGTCGACATGGCGCCACCCTTTAGAAAACCTCATGTGTTCCCCGATGAGGCACATCTCAACGTCCTGGAAGTCTGCCTCGAGCCGATCGAGCGCGGCCCGAGCGTCGGTCAAGGCCCCATGCCTGAGCATGGCGTTGCAGCTCACGAGCGCGAGGGTCCTGCCAGGGTTTGGCGCCCCTGTACGCACGGCCGCCACGATCGAGGAGGACCCGACGATGTTCGCCTAGGGCAGGGGGAGCTCCCAGTTATCTCCCGCGTTTGGCAGCTGTGCCGCACCATGGGAATTCGCCGCGTCGACCTCTAGGGATGCGTGTGTGGGAGCAGCCTGGGCGTGCCCTGTGTCCGCCCCATGCTTCCCTCCACCGCGAGGGTACGGGTGGCTAGAGGGCGCTGGGGCACATCCTCCTTCCCCTTCGCCACATCTTCCTCTATGGCAGGCCTTGCGGGAGGCGCGCCGCCGCCCCGGAGGGTACCTCCTGGGGATGGACTGTCGCGGCCTTGGCGGTCGAGCCCCACATGGCTCCGGAAGGGTAATGTGTGCCCCCTCGGTACCCGAGCGACCCGTTTCGGCACTGGAGCGGTGCAAGGCCCCCATGTGCTTCTCGGGGCTCCGGTTGGATGTCGTGGTGGCCTTCTGGCCGGAGGCCCCCTTCGTATCATTCATCTTTGTCTTCTTCTTCTTCTTATTCTTCTTCTTCTTCTTCTTATAGTTATCACCCTCATGCCTGCTCAAACAAGGAGTCACATCGAGAATGACGGACTCACAGGTGCGTGATGTAAAAATGGGCCAGCATACTCACTCATCTCGCGCAGCCCACTTCCTCTCCTTCTCCACGGAGGCCGACGCGTTTCCGCTGTCTTCTGGCACGTCCAGGCGTTGTGCTATGGGCCTATGGGAGATCCCCGACAAGCCCAGCAACACTGTCGCTCTCCTCGAGGACCTGGGAAGCCCCCCAGAGGGTCTCAGCTAACGGTGCCTCCGCCACACCCTCACTGTGACGCCTAGGTAATCAAGCTACAGTAACTCTCTGGTAATGATGCTACGTCACCTCGATTATTGTTGGTAATCTCGCGTTAGTTCAAAACCAGTTCAAATCTAAATTTGAATTAAAGTCAAACAATAAAAGTTTAAAATTGTCAAATAAAAAATGTTCAAATTGTAGCAAATAAATCATAGATGATTATGGTGGTGAAACCACACCTTTATAAAATAAATAAGTATTATTTCATTAATAAAACAGTAGCAAAAACTCTTATCTAAATACTTTTAAATTTTCAATAATTAATAAAGTAATTTAGTTTGGTTAACAAGTTAGTGTGGTAGTGGCATTTTTGGTAACATCAAATTAGGTGCCTTTTGGTACCTAAATAAGAAGAAAAGGGAACCCCCCCCCACTGGGCCAGTTGGCCTAGCTGCTAGCCAGGCCGGCCCAAACCGGCCCAGGCCGCCCCCTCGCTCCTCCATAACCCCCACCCTGGTCAAACCCTAACCCACTACCCACAACCACTCCCCTCTCGCTCCCTCGTCTCCTCCCCTCGTCCCGATCTAGATCGGGGCGCTACGCCCGCCTCCGCCTCCACTGTCGCGGCGAGGCCATTCCCCGCCGGCGTATCGCCGGCCCAACCACGTCCTCCACTGCTCCCAGCAGCCCCGAAGAGCGCGCCCGAGGACTGCCTCCATCACCCCGCCGAGCCCGCCGTCCCAGACCTCCCCTGCACCGCGGCAGCCCCGCGCCGTCCTCTGCTCGTCGGAGGGCCATGGCGCCGCCCGCCTCCTCGAACGCCTCCCCGAGCACGCTGCCTAACCCTACAACGTTGATGTGAGCCCCATCCATCGATTCCCCCATTTCTCTTTCCTTTCCCAACGCAATAGGTCGTCGACCTCGTCGAACCAGCGCTCACGGCGAGCGTGCACCCCGGCGCCCCTGAACGCGCCCACGGACGTAGCCCCTCCCTCGTGCGCCCCTAGCAGCGTCAACCCCTCCAGCCGTCGCCGCCCGTCGCCGGAGCCCTTCCCCCGCTGGCGCCTCGGCGTCCCAGCCGCGTTCACCGCATTCCCCGCGGCCCCGGCGAGCACGCCCCGTCGCCCGAGGACCTCGTCGACGCACGCCGCTCCGCCGACTCCTGCTGCTCGCTGGCCCGGCGGCCTACCCCTACGCCGCCCGCACGGCTACTGGCCGCTGGCACGTCCGGCCGCCGTGCCCGCCCGTCTGCCCCGCTCTGTCGCCACCCTGCTGCATTGCGCCGCTGCCACCGGCAGCTCAACCCGGCCGGCGCCCGGGACCAGCCCAGCCGACGCCCACGCGCCCGCGCATTGACGGGACCCCGCCCCGACAACCATGCGTGTTAAACCGCACCGCGCGGTGCCCGCTTAGGCTCGGCGTGTGGCAACCGGGCTCCGCCCAAAGAACTTATAAAAAAAGAAATAAATAATAACAATATATATATATATATATATAATAATTAATTAATTAATCTAAAAGTTAATTAACTCTGCTTAATTAAGCTAAGTAACCTAAATAGCTAATTAACCTAATTAATCTGTTAACTAGGTTAATGAGATTATGTCAAGTGGGGCCCACGTGTGAGTTTGACGAGTCAATGGTCGGAGCTGACCGCTGATGTCATGCTAACGTCATAAATGCATTTGTGAATTAAATTAATTCTGTTAATTCTAGAAAACATTTTAAAACTTTAAGAAATTAATATAAAATAATCCGTAACTCGGATGAAAATACTTTGTACATGAAAGTTGCTCAGAACGACGAGACGAATCCGAATACGAGGTCCCTTTCTACGCCACACATCTCTAGCATAACAAACATGCAACTTTTCGCCTCTGGGTTGTCTGTCCGAAAACGTCAAACACCGGGAATATTTTCCCGGATGTTTCCCGCTTTCGCCAGTAGCACCCGGTACTGCGTTAGGTCACACGTAGCACCGCGTATTGCAATGTTATGCTTTGTGATGCGATGTTTGCTTTATATTTATTGTTTCTTCCCCCTCTTCTCTCCGTTAGACACCAAGACTGAGACCGCTGACGGTGCCACTATGATCGACTACGTCGACGACGACCCCTCCTTCTTGCCAAAGCAACCAAACAAGCCCCCCCTTGATCACCAGATATCGCCCATTCTCTTCTCTCTTATTCTTGCATTAGATTTTCTACTGTTGATGATTCGATAGCTCCTATTCTGTTTCATATCCTGTCATTGTTGCTACCACTGTTGATACCTCACCTGCTATCCTAATGCTTAATATAGGATGCTAGTTTTCCATCAGTGGCCCCACACCCTTGGCCGTCTGCCATGCTATACTATTTGGCCGTGATCACTCGGGAGGTGATCACGGGTATATACTATATTACTACATACTCATGATGATGATTCAGATATGGGGCTGAAGGGGCAGGTGGTTCCACACAGGTAGTGGTGGGCCTGGGTTCCCGACTGTCCCTTGATGGTTACTTTGTGGCGGAGCGATAGGGCGGGTTGCGACCACCTAGGTGACAGGTGGGCCTGGCCATAGTCGTTGTCCGCGGTTATTTCATAATAACACACTTAACGAGATCTTGGTATTTGATCTGAGTCTGGACATTGGCCTATACGCACTAACCAGCTACGAGGCAATAGTTATGGGCACTCGACGTCGTAGTATCAGCCGAAGCCTTCTTGACGTCAGTGACTTAGCGGCACGCGCCGAATTGGACTGGAACGCCGCTCTGATATTAGGAGCGGCTAGGTCTGCTTACCTGCCGCCCTCGCAACGTGAAGGTGTGCATTGGGCGATGGGCCAAGACCCCTGTGCGCTTAGGACATAGACCGGCGTGCTGACTCTATGCCGTTCTTAGGTAGGGCTGCGACGTGTTGATCTTCCGAGTCCTGGTATGACCCCGAAAAGTGTGTCCGGGCAAATGGGATCGAGCATGCTGGGTAATGTGGTGCACCCCTGCAGGGAAGTTAATCTATTCGAATAGACGTGTCCGTCGGTAAAAGGACGACCCGGAGTTGTACTCCGACCTCATGATAACTAGAACTGGATACTTAATAAAACACACCCAAACAAGTTCCAGATACAACCCGGTGATCGCTTTCCCACAGGGCGATGAGGGGAGGATCGCCGGGTAGGTTTATGCTATACGAGGTTACTTGGTGAACTTACCATCTATTCTATTGTAACATCCCAAAATTTCAATTTGGAATGTTATACATTAGATCATTATGCATATCATATTTTCTCGCTTTTGGTGATCCAAGAAAATCCTAAGCAACTCAAGGACCCTCGGAGAGAGTTGAGGATTTCAATATTTTCATATTTGAGGTTTCTCAAATTTTGAAAATAGGATCATTTGATTTTATTTATTTTATTTTCAAGTATTTCTATCATAAATATATGAGAGACGGTGTAAAATGACTCTCCAAAAAATAAGAAATACGGAGGATTTAATAGAAAAATCAAAGAAGTTTGTTTTATTTGGAGTTTTATTTGAATTAGGAAAAATTGCATGTTTTCAAAAATGCATTTTAGTGCCAAGAAAATGTTCATCTTGTTCTAAATATTCCATTTAGACGGTGAAAATTTGTTTTGGCAATTTTAGATTTTTATTTTATTTTCTAGATTTTTTTTCGTAAGCGCCGGCGTTAATTAAAAAAAAAACGGACCCGACCCGACTGGGCCGAAGCCGAGCCGAGCCAGGTCCAACCGCCGCCCACCGCCTTCCCCCACGCAGCGCGCCCGTGCCCGCGTCGGACTCCGGCCGCCGCCGCCGTGGCTTGCCCCCTCCCGCAAGCTTCTACCCTCCCCCTATATATATAGCTACCCCCTGCCACAAGCCACCGCCCGCCGCAACCACCGCCCGCCGCCAGCCGCCGCCGCGACGCCGCAGCCGCCGCCTCGCCGCCCGCCGCTGCTGCTGCTCGCCGCCCGCCGCTGCTGCTGCCCGCCGCCGCCGCTGTTGTCGCCCGCCCCGCCACCACCGCCGCCGCGGCCGCCTTGCCGTCGTCGCCGCCGCCGCCGCCGGTCATCGACGAGGTAGCCGCCCGGTTTTCTTTTAGAAGACCGTTGGTTTTTTTAGAACCCTAGTCGGTTTTTCTTTAGATCGGTTTTATTATATCTATTTTCTGTTTTTTCCCGGTTTAGTTAATTAGAAAACGTTCACCCGTTCGTTCGTTCTAACGAACGAATTCGTCGTTTAGTCTCACCTGACGAACGTCCGTTCGTTAAGCTGTTTTCTTTTTCTTTTTTTTAGTTTATTTTCTGATCGCGATCTCTGATCCGATCTTTGTTTTAATTTATCTTTTCGCTCGTTTATCGAAATCAGGTGATTCAAGCGCCTGGAGTTTCATCTCAAAATTCTCTTTCCGTTTAACCTAGTCACTCAAGCATTTTCCTCTGCTAAATTTGGACTTAGGTCCAGATTGGTTCGGTAGTTATTTTTCTTTCGCCGTTTGTCTTTCGTTGCTTTTTCTTTTGCCGTTTCTTTTGCAAGCCAGAGTTCTTAAGTTGAACCTTCTGGTTAGATCTCTTATTTGAGTTTTACCCATGCATTAGTTAAGTTCTTGTTGTGTGCTTGTTTGTTTGCGATAGAGTACCCGGAGTGCGCCGCTTGCTACTTTGAATCTCTAGGTTTTGCGGATCATCGGCAAGGCAAGTAACACTTTGATCATACTTTCCAATTACCCAGTTTTCATTGCATTAGTCATACCCTCACACATTGCATGAGTAGGATTAATTAACTTGTGGGACTGGGAAGTAGATTGAGGTAGTACCTATTACCTGCATTACATTCAAACCTTTGGGAGTTACTTCTGCGTTTGCTGTTAGGCCATGCTATGCTCGTAGACGTGGATTGGGTAAGGGTATTTCATGACAGATGTGAGTTTGTTAATTAATGGTTCAAATTAAGGTGGAAACATTAATACACATCTGGGTGGATTGAGACACCTGGGTATTCCAGCGATTGCATGTTTTTCTTTTGGACCGCCACCCAGGCTCAAAGGGATCATGAGATTATTCATACTAGAAACTTCCGTGTGCAGCCACAATGCTATTATGGGCTCTAGAATAGTTGACTAAGTTGTGCGAACTCTTACAGTGGTGGATTAGCAGATGTAGGGGATGTAGGTTGGTACGGTCCACCCGTTTGTAAGGTGCGAGTACTTCCGAAAGACTGTGTCTCGGTCATCCGTTTCTCAAACACCCTGCAGTGCGAGAAACCAAACGGAGGCAATCGAGTCTTCTGGGGAAAAGTGCACAAACCTCTGCAGAGTGTACAAACTGATCATGATTAGCCGCGTCCTCGGTTACGGACGTCTTCAGTATCTAGTACTTGGATATCATGTGAATCTCATCATGTTACTCTAATTTAATATTGTTGGGTTAAATGAAGATTTTTAATTGGGGTTGAGAGGATGTCTATCTTCTCAACGATGTTTCAACTACCATGATAGTTAAATTAAAATATATTCCTTTGAAGTAGGGAAAAATTGGCTTTACGCAAAAACTGTAACCATAGAGCTTTCCACCAGCCATATTGCATATAGTATAGCTGTACTTTCATTGCTCTCTTGTGTTACTTTGCCAGCATATTCCATGTGCTGACCCGTTTTCGGGCTGCAACGTTCATGTTGCAGACTTTTCAGACGACGAGTAAGGTGCCTTTTAGGTCGTGGTTCTATACTCAGTGATCCCGTTGGAGTTGATGGACTCACTTATCTTCCAAGCCTTCCGCTATTATCGTGTTAGATGGCATTAAGCCATTTTATTGTAGAAGTTCATCGTTGGAACTATCGATGTAATAAGTGTGTGATTGCTACTCTGTTATAAATCCTTCAAGTACTGTGCGTGTCAGCATTACTGATCCAGGGATGACACTGATGCACAGAGAACAAACTGTTTGAGGTCTGGTCGCTACAAGATGGTATCAGAGCACACGCTGACTGTAGGACACGGCCACTAAGTTAAAGCCCTAGAGCACTATTCACTCTTCTCTTTTCTGACTCCTCATCTTTTCTACTCTTTTAGGATGGTGGATGCAAAGAAAAAGTTCACGCAACCGGGTGAAGATACACCATTTGGACGACACCTGAAGGAAGTCACCAGATATCTAAACATTGGACTACCAAGTTTCACCGGAACCTACAATGCCACTCTACCTGAGGAGGAGCGTTGGTTGATTCAAGCTCAAGTTCCAGGAAGGACGTTCAATCCCGTCACCGCACTCATAGCATTTTCCTTTAATGCGCCTAAATGGAGCTTAGGCAGGAGCATGGCAGCCCACATCGCTATGGGAAGGATTGGAGAAGTCTACAAACAGGAGCTAAAGGACACTATCTACCAGATTTGTGGACGCCGAGATGAGAATTAGGATATGATCAGCACCCGGAAGGATAGATCCATTGCAGCCTTCATCCAGGAGTTGAACCATCACATTCGTCGCCAGGAACACCAGATGTGTGCAGGGATGATAGATTTGAAGAAAGCACTAAATAGGAATTTGGTGCTAGAGGAAGAACTCAAGTCTACACGCGACGGATACGAGGAGGAGATGCTAATACTTGTGGAGAAGAATGATGACTTGACACGGAAGTTAGGGATACTCATGGGAGAAGAAGAAGAGGAAGAAGAAGAACCCAAGGAGATTCCACTAGAAGACTACATCATTATTGACGACACGGATTCGGAACCCGATGATAGCAAAGACGAAGACTATGAAGATGAAGCTGGAGCAGATATCATGGAATCCTCTGTCGATCAAAATTTCTAGAAGACCTTCCTATGACTAGTAGTTTTTCCATTTAGTAGACTTAGAGCACTTTTGTAACGATTAGATCCATGTAAGCCCTTGTTTGAATTGATTTTGGTGTGATGAATTGTGTGTTTGCCTCATGTGCATATGGGTAGTGATTTTTCCTTAGACCTCTTTTCTATTCTAATCTCTTCCCTCTACACCCATCAGATGCCTCCAAGACGTGAGCCCGGTTTTGTGTTTCCCCCTGAGCTCACCTAGTTGATCCAGCAGCAGAACACCCTGATGCAACTACTTGTCCAGAATACTCAGAACAACCAGAACAACAACAACAACCCTCCACCACCACCACCACCCGTGGACAACCTGACACGTTTCTTAAGGTTGCAACCACCAGTGTTTGCTAGCAGCATTAAACCAATAGTCGCTGACGACTGGCTGCGCAAAATTGGAAGGGATTTGACCACTGCTAACTGCTCAGATGCTGAGAAGGGGCGTTTTGCCGCACACCAGTTGTCTGGACCAGCCGCAGCATGGTGGGAGAATTACACAGCCACTTTCACCATAGCCAATGTGACTTGGGATCAGTTTCAGCAAGCTTTTCGTACCGCCCATGTCTCGACTGGAGCTATGAGTATGAAGAAGCAGGAGTTTCGTAATTTGCGCCAAGGCAACCGTACTGTGGCCCAGTACGTGGATGAGTTTAGTACCCTATCTCGTTATGCCCCAGATGATGTGGCCACAGATGCCGCTAAGTAGGAGAGATTCATGGAAGGGCTGAATGATGAGATGAGTGTACAGTTGATGGTGGCAACTTTCAATGACTACCAGGAGCTGGTTGATCGCGCCCTAATGATTGAAAGGAAGCAACAACAGATTGAAAGTCGCAAGAGGAATTATGGACAAGGAAAGTATAATTCTGGAGCACAATAGAAGCCCCGTTTTACCCCTAAAACGGTAGGACAGTTTCAGCATACCCATGGAGGAGGTAGCTCGCACAATCATAATGGCCCCAAGAATGGAAATGGAAATGGAGCAAATGGTAACCAGAGCCGCCCTACCCCGTCCACACCCACCAAGAAGGATTTCAGCCATGTCACTTGTTACAAGTGCGGGAAGAATGGACATTATGCCAATGACTTCCTAGAAGCTAAGAATGGGAACGACAATGGAAGCACCACGAAGAAGCCCAACCCCTTCAACAAAGGACAAGTGAATCACGTTAGCGTGGAGGAGGTTGAAGCTCAGCCAGATGCAGTAATAGGCAAGTTTTTAGTTAAGTCCTTTACTGCACTCGTTCTTTTCGATACTGGTGCATCACATTCATACATTTCAAGGGGATTTTTGGATAAGTATAAGCTGCCAACCCAAGCCCTTAGGTCGCCCATGTTAGTAACCTCACCAGGAGCTGAGTATATGGCTAAGTTATGGTGTGATCAGTTGCCATTAAGGATTGGTAACTACATTTTCCCTTCGGACCTAATAGTATTGGAATCTCAAGGATTGGATGTGATGTTAGGCATGGATTGGTTATCTAAGTATGAAGGGAATATTGAATGCGCCAGTAAGTCAATTTTGCTTACTACGCCAGAAGGAAGAAGGATCAAGTATGCATCCCGGCATGAGCCAAAAAGGAACAGATTAAATTCCCTATCAGGAGTTATTCAGGAGGAAGTACCAGTGGTGAAAGATTTACCTGACGTATTTCCAGAGGAACTGCCAGGAATGCCACCTGACAGAGATATATAATTTTTTATTGAGCTTTTGCCAGGCACCGGGCCAATTTCTAAGAGACCATATAGGATGCCCGCAAAGGATTTGGAGGAAATTAAGAAACAGATTAAGGAGTTACTGGATAAAGGATTCATACGCCCAAGTTCTTCGCCTTGGGGTTCGCCAGTACTTCTAATGGAGAAGAAGGATGGATCGTTAAGAATGGTTGTTTATTACCGAGGATTGAACGAAGTAACGATCAAGAACAAGTACCCACTACCAATGATCAATGATCTGTTCGATAGATTGCAAGGAGCTAAGGTATTTTCCAAGATCGATCTGCGATCAGGGTACCATCAATTGAAGATTCGAGAGCAGGATATACCTAAGACGTCCTTTACCACTAGGTATGGGTTGTGCGAGTATACCGTTATGTCTTTTGGTCTGACTAACGCACCGGCATACTTTATGAGCCTGATGAACAAAGTATTTATGGAGTATTTGGATAAGTTCGTCGTAGTGTTCATAGATGATATATTGATCTTCTCGAAGGATGAAGAGGAGCATGCAGAGCATTTGAGTTTGGTATTGGAGAAGCTCCGAGAACATCAGTTATATGCCAAGTTTAGCAAATGTGAGTTTTGGTTGAAGGAAGTCGGATTTCTCGGACACGTTATATCTGGAGAAGGAATAGCAGTAGATCCCGCCAAGGTGGACACTGTGACCAATTGGAAAGCACCGACAACAGTTGGAGAGATCCGAAGTTTTCTTGGACTTGCAGGATACTACCGGAGATTTATTGAGAATTTCTCGAAGATTGCAAAGCCAATGACGGAGTTGTTAAAGAAGGAAACCAAGTTCATTTGGACAGAAGAATGTGAGGCCAGTTTCCAGGAATTAAAGAAAAGGTTGGTCTCATCCCCTGTGTTGATTCTGCCAGATCAACATAAGGATTATGAGGTATACTGTGACGCTTCACGTCGAGGACTTGGAGCAGTTCTTATGCAGGAAGGAAGAGTTGTTTCGTATGCTTCACGACAACTGAAACCTCATGAGTTGAACTATGCCACTCATGATTTGGAGTTAGCAGCCGTAGTGCATGCATTGAAGACGTGGAGGCATTTTCTCATCGGAAACCATTGTGAAGTATATACGGATCACAAGAGTTTGAAGCATATATTCACTTAGAAGGAGCTGAATCTCAGGTAAAGGAGATGGCTGGAACTCATTAAGGACTATGTCATGAGATTGCATTATCATCCCGGAAAGGCCAACGTAGTAGCCGATGCGCTAAGCCGAAAGAGCCATGTCAATACTCTAATGACGGAAGAGTTTCCAAAGGAGTTAGCCGAGGACTTACGAGAATTACATTTGGAGATAGTTCCGAGAGGCTACGTAGCAACACTAGAGATCCAGTCTACTCTGTTGGATAAAATCAGAGAAGCTCAGAAAACTGACGAGGAGGTTGCCTCTATAAAGGAGAGGATGAGCGAAGGAAAAGCTAAAGGATTTCGTGAGGATGAACACGACACCTTATGGTTGAGGACCGCATTTATGTGCCTAATGACCCGGAGATCAGGAAGTTGATTCTACAGGAGGCCCATGATTCACCATACTCGATTCGCCCAGGAAATACTAAGATGTATTTGGATTTGAAGGACATTTTCTGGTGGACCGGTATGAAGAAAGATATTGCGGAGTATGTAGCAGTTTGTGATGTATGTCAGAGAGTGAAGGATGAACATCAGAAGCCGGCAGGATTGTTACAACCATTGCCAATACCCGAATGGAAGTGGGATAAACTAGGTATGGATTTTATTACGGGATTACCCAGAACTCGTTCGGGCTATGACTCGATTTGGGTCGTAGTGGATCGTTTAACAAAGGTAGCTCATTTCATCCCTGTAAAGACTACTTATACCAGTGCAAAGTTCGCAAAGATATACATGACCCGAATTGTATGTCTGCATGGAGTTCCGAGGGGCATTTTATCAGATAGAGGAACCCATTTTACTTCAAAGTTCTAGAATCAGTTACATGAAACTTTGGGTACTAGACTAGAGTTTAGCACAACTTTTCACCCACAAACAGATGGACAGACTGAAAGAGTCAATCAGATTTTGGAGGATATGCTGAGAGCCTGCGCACTAGATTATGGATTTAGTTGGGACGACAATTTGTCGTACGCCGAATTTTCTTACAACAACAGTTATCAATCCAGTTTGAAGATGTCCCCTTTTGAAGCGTTATACGGAAGGAGATGTAGGACTCCGTTGTCGTGGGACGAAGTTGGAGACCGCAAGCTGTTCGGGCCAGAGTTGATCAAGGAATAGGAACATAAGGTGAAGTTAATTCGCGATAGGCTCAAGATAGCCCAGTCCAGGCAGAAGAGTTACGCAGATTCAAAACACAAGGAGATCGTTTACGAGGTTGGAGATAGAGTTTATCTTCGAGTATCTCCGCTTCGAGGAGTTAAGCGCTTTGGAGTTAAGGGAAAACTAGCGCCCCGTTTTTGTAGGACCCTATAAGGTTATGGAACGCATGGGAGAAGTAGCCTACAAGTTGGAACTGCCCGAAGGATTGTCAGGAGTTCACGACGTATTCCACGTTTCCTAGTTGAAGAAATGCCACGCAGAGATGACCCACATACCGCTGAGGGATACTGTGCCATTGGAAGCTATTCAGTTGGACAGCGATTTGACCTATGAAGAGAAACCAGTCAAGATTCTTGAGTATGCCAGTCGAGTCACCCGCAGCAAGGTTATCAAGTTTTGCAAAGTTCAGTGGAGCCACCACACCGAGGATGAAGCCACCTGGGAAAGAGAAGAAGATCTGCAGAAGGACCACCCTCACCTATTTTCTAGCCAACCAGAATCTCGAGGGCGAGATTCATCTTAAGGGGGGTAGGTTTGTAACATCCCAAATTTTCAATTTGGAATGTTATACATTAGATCATTATGCATATCATATTTTCTCGCTTTTGGTGATCCAAGAAAATCCTAAGCAACTCAAGGACCCTCGGAGAGAGTTGGGGATTTCAATATTTTCATATTTGAGTTTTCTCAAATTTTGAAAATAGGATCATTTGATTTTATTTATTTTATCTTCAAGTATTTCTATCATAAATATATGAGAGAGGGAGTAAAATGACTCTCCCAAAAATAAGAAATACAGAGGATTTAATAGAAAAATCAAACAAGTTTTATTTGGAGTTTTATTTGAATTAGGAAAAATTGCATGTTTTCAAAAATGCATTTTAGTGCCAAGAAAATGTTCATCTTGTTCTAAATATTCCATTTAGACGGTGAAAATTTGTTTTGGCAATTTTAGATTTTTATTTTATTTTCTAGGATTTTTTCGTAAGCGACGGCGTTAATTAAAAAAAAAGAGGACCCGACCCGACTGGGCCGAAGCCCAGCCGAGCCAGGCCCAACCGCCGCCGACCGCCTTCCCCCGCGCAGCGCGCCCATGCCTGCGTCGGACTCCGGCCGCCGCCGTCGTGGCTTGCCCCCTCCCCCAAGCTTCTACCCCTCCCCCTATATATATTGCTACCCCCAGCCACCAGCCACCGCCCGCCGCAGCCACCGCCCGCCGCCAGCCGCCGCGATGCCCCAGCCGCCGCCTCGCCGCCCGCCGCTGCTGCTGCCCGCCGCCGCCGCTGCTGCCGCCCGCCCCGCCACCACCATCGCCGCAGCCGCCCCGTCGCCTTGCCGCCGGTCATCGACGAGGTAGCCGCCCGGTTTTCTTTTAGAAGACCGTTGGTTTTTTTAGAACACTAGTCGGTTTTTCTTTAGATCGGTTTTATTAGATCGGTTTTTTGTTTTTTTCCTGGTTTAGTTAATTAGAAAACGTTCACCCGTTCGTTCGTTCTAACGAACGAATTCATCGTTTAGTCTCAGCTGACGAACGTCCGTTCGTTAAGTTGTTTTAGTTTAATTTTTTTAGTTTATTTTCTGATCGCGATCTCTGATCCGATCTTTGTTTTAGTTTATCTTTTCGCTCGTTTATCGGAATCAGGTGATTCAAGCGCCTGGAGTTTCATCTCGAAATTCTCTTTCCGTTTAACCTAGTCACTCAAGCGTTTGCCTCTGCTAAATTTGGACTTAGGTCTAGATTGGTTCGGTAGTTGTTTTTCTTTCGCCGTTGGTCTTTCGTTGCTTTTTCTTTTGCCGTTTCTTTTGCAAACCGGAGTTCTTAAGTCTAACCTTCTGGTTAGATCTCTTATTTGAGTTTTACCCGTGCATTAGTTAAGTTCTTATTGTGTGCTTGTTTTTTTGCGATAGAGTACCCGGAGTGCGCCGCTTGCTACTTTGAATCTCCAGGTTTTGCGGATCATCAGCAAGGAAAGTAACACTTTGATCATACTTTCCAATTACCCAGTTTGCATTGCATTAGTCAAATCCTCATGCATTGCATGAGTAGGATTAATTAACTTGTGGGACTGGGAAGTAGATTGAGGTAGTACCTATTACCTGCATTATATTCAAACCTTTGGGAATTACTTCTACGTTTGCTGTTAGGCCATGCTATGCTCGTAGACGTGGATTGGGTGAGTGTATTCCATGACAGATGTGAGTTTGTTAATTAATGGTTCAACTTAAGGTGGCAACATTAATACACATCTGGGTGGACTGAGGCACCTGGGTATTCCAGCGATTGCCTGTTTTTGTTTTGGACCGCCACCCAGGCTCAGAGGGATCATGAGATTATTCATACTAGAAACTTCCGTGTGCAGCCACAATGCTATTATGGGCTCTAGCATAGTTGACTAAGTTGTGCGAACTCTTACAGTGGTGGACTAGCAGATGTAGGGGATGTAGGTTGGTACGGTCCACCCGTTTGTAAGGTGCGAGTACTTCCGAAAGACTGTGTCTCAGTCATCCGTTTCTCAAACACCCTGTAGTGCGAGAAACCAAACGGAGGTGATCGAGTCTTGTGGGGAAAAGTGCACAAACCTCTGTAGAGTGTACAAACTGATCATGATTAGCCGTGTCCCCGGTTACGGACGTCTTGAGTATCTAGTACTTGGATATCATGTGAATCTCATCATGTTACTCTAATTTAATATTGTTGGGTTTAATGAAGATTTTTAATTGGGGTTGAGAGGATGTCTATCTTCTCAACGATGTTTCAACTACCATGATAGTTAAATTAAAATCTATTCCTTTGAAGTAGGGAAAAATTGTCTTTACGCAAAAAATGTAACCATAGAGCTTTCCACCAGCCATATTGCATATAGTATAGCTGTACTTTCATTGCTCTCTTGTGTTACTTTGCCAGCATATTCCATGTGCTGACCCGTTTTCGGGCTGCAACGTTCATGTTGTAGACTTTTCAGACGACGAGTAAGGTGCCTTTTAGGTCGTGGTTCTATACTCATTGATGCCGTTGGAGTTGATGGACTCACTTATCTTCCAAGCCTTCCACTGTTATCGTGTTAGATGGCCTTAAGCAGGCCATTTTTATTGCAATAAGTTCATCGTTGGAACTATCGATGTAATAAGTGTGTGATTGCTACTCTGTTATAAATCCTTCAAGTACTGTGCGTGTCAGCATTACTGATCCAGGGATGACACTGATGCACAGAGAACAGACTGTTTGAGGTCTGGTTGCTCCATCTATTCTACTGCTGCAAGACGGAGGCTGCGAGAAGCGAGGATACTTGTTACTTTCCAGCCACTCTCATCTACTGCCGCAAGATGGAGGTGGCCAGAAGCATAGTGTTCGATTGGATTAGCAATCCCCCTCTTATTCTGGCTTTCTGTAGTTTAACCCACAGATATTACCCCTTTACACAGATATCATTGCATATGTAGTGTAGATCCTTGCTTGCGAGTACTTTGGATGAGTACTCACGGTTGCTTTGCTCCCCCTTTTCCCCCTTTTCCCTCTTTTCTTGGATGATGCAACCAGATCGGTGGAGTACAGGAGCCAGAGGATCCCGAGGATATTTCTATGTGGAGTTCGGCTTCGAGGAGTAGTTAGGAGGTCCCAGGCAGGAGGCCTTGCCTTTTCGATCGTTTCTACTTTTGTGCTAGCCTTCTTAAGGCAAACGTGTTTAACTTATGTCTGTACTCAGATATTTTTGCTTTCGCTGACTCTTGTGTATTCGAGCTTATGTATTCGAGCCCTCGAGGCCCATGGCTTGTTGTGTCTAGAGTTGTGTTGTGATATCTTCCGGTGAGTCCCTGATCTTATTCGTACACATTTGCGTGCATGATTAGTGGACGGACAAATCGGGGGCGTCACACTCACCAAGGCTGGCGTCAACTAGCGGATGAGCGGTTGTGGAGTTAGACCCCACCACATCCGTAGATTGAGGGTACGCCTCTGGTGGTAGCTCATTGGTGGCACCGTCATCCCCGAAGGCGCAAAGGAGCTTGCGGTGAGAGAGCGGAGGTGCCCGGCCGACATCATCTTTCTATGTGGTATCCTCTGAGTCATCATCGCCGTGGTCGTCTGACGCAAGCCCCCATTGGTCAAAAATGGGCATCACAGCGACCAGCTCAGCACTTTAATGGTAGCGGTACAACGGAAGCGCGCCCTCGGGAGGGTCCTGTGTGGCGCCGCTCAACAGGGCCGTAAGGGCCCCATCCAGGTCCTCAAGCATTAGGTCATTGGCGTGCAGCCTCATCGCATCCTTCGCTCTGGAGTACTCCCACAATGGTTGTGAGTGCTCCTGGAGTGGTAAATGCGCCGCTGCAGGTACACCTTGACAATCATCGGCCTTGTCAGTCCCGCGGCCCCAATGCATGGCCATCCGTTCTAGGACGGGCTCCACACTCGGGTTTGTAAGCTTCTCGTGCCCCCACATGGGGCTCTGCTTGGGCCGGTCTACCGGAATCATAAGGAGCGGGCTAGTCCGCCATGCGTCCATGAAGATCCAGCGCTGCCTGTAGCCTTCCACCTTCTTACCAGCCTTTAAGCATATGGTATCATCCTCCATCGCCTTAACAACAACGAAGGAGATGCACGCGGAGCTGGTCCGCGGTGGTGAACCGTAGGCTGAAGAGTTGGCGAAAGAGTTCCACCGAGGGCCTCACGCCCATGAAGGCCTCGTGCCCACGAAGGCCTCGCAGTAGAAGGTAAATATGACGATAATGAGGACAGAATTTGGTTGAAGATGGAGGGCATGAATTCGATAGTGGGAAATGATGGAAAAAAAGTACTCGGAGAATGGCGGGACCAACTGTGACGCCCGAAGACCGACGTCCCAGAAGATTACAGATGTTCCGAGTTCTCCCGTGTCTTTCATTTGTGCTTGTGTTATTTTTTTTTTGCATTGCATCATGTCATCATGCCATCATGTCATTAATCTTTGCATCTCAACTTAAATAAGTCGTGTGGACCTTCGGTCCATTTAAATCGAGGGAAGGATGACTTCTCTTTATAACATATCCTCCTAATATATGGAGCTATATAATTATTCCATTGCTTCGGAATCACCAACACACACTTGCATATCTTCCCCTATTTTGTTGGGACCACATTTGTTGGGTTGGTATTATTCCATAAAGCCTTACAAAAATGTTCCATCATTTTATTCTTGTTCATGGCCTCTTTTCTTAATAATTTTTTGAACTCTCTCTATTTTTTTCCTGCTAAGAAATAAAGAGGGAAATAGAGATGACCTCACAGCCGCAGCCCAGCCTCATCAGCCTCCAAGCCGGCCCGAGGCCCAGCCTCCCTCTCCCCCTCGCAACCCTAAGCCCGACCTCCCACAGCGACCTCTCCCCTCGCTCTCTCCCTACACCGCCGCCACCCCTCGTTCCCTCGACCCTGCGCCCCCGCACCATCTCCCCTCGACTCCGCTCCCTCTTCCTCGGGCGACGCCTGCCTCCTCCCGATCCCCTCTCTCTCCCAGGGTCCTCGTCGCCCGAACCTCGCCCTCGCCTCCATGGCTCCAGCGCCCCTCCGCCCCGTCAACTCTCCTCTGCAGCCTCGCCTCCTCCAGGGCCACCCCGCGCCGGAGCAGCCAGGGGATGCCGCATTCCCGCCCGGCCTCGTCCAGTGCGCGCCGTCCTTCTCCCCATCGCCGTTTCCCTCCAGCGCAGCGCGCCGCGCCCCTCCATCTCCAGCCCGGCCAGCCAGAAGCCCTCCAGCCTCGCCCAAGCGCCCTCCGGCCTCCTCCGCGCTTCCACGGCAACCGGCGCCATCAAGTTCAGCTGCTGCCGCTGCTCTGCCTCCATCTACCCGTCGTCCTCGACCGCGCCAAGCCTCCAGTTCGGCCTCGATGGAAGGTGGCATGGCTGTGACCGAGACCACCCGTTGCATCGTTGCTGCCATGGGATGCCAAGACAACCACCTCCCGTGCACGACTTAATGGAATCGCCAAGGCCTGCAAGTACAACGACGACCCCCGAAGATTTCGGACCCGTCAAGTTACACCACCACCGACATGTACGGCTACCTCCGGGTTTTCGTCAAGTTCAACGACCTAGCACCAAGTACCTCTACAACAACCCGAACATCTACAAAACGAGTACCACTATGACGCGACGAGTACCACGACGACCGTTGTTCGCCAAGTACCCCTACGGCAAGTACCTCAACGACCTTTGCGCCAAGTACCACCATGCCCGGAGCACTCGGAACCCTCAAGTACCTCTACGGAACGTGTACGACGACCGTCGCCGAAGAACCGTGTACCACTACCGTTGCCCCGAACATCTTCGGAAACATGAACAGCTACGAAACGTGTACCACGACCCACGAGAAAGCCTACTTCCACTACGAATCGCGAGAACGACTACTTCCTCTACTTTCCTCGAACCGCCCCGAAACAAATGTTTCGAAGGTATAACCCCGAGACGATGACCCGTGGAATGCATGTGTTGTATGAGTTGTTTCCCTTGTGTGCACCGTGCCGTTTCGTCTTTTGTCATGCTCCTCGTTTGCCTTGGCGGCAACCCGTGGGAACCCGGTGACAGGATCACCCCACCTTTCATCTTGTTCGGCTCGTTCATGCCGCCCTTCATCTTTTGCGCCGGTCACTCAACGGGTTACCGGAACCGAGATGTTGCCGTTGCATCATTTTCGGATCGTTGCCGTGGCACCCTTTCCTTCCACCACGATGACAAATACTCCTTATCATCTTCATGTCAACTTTTAATAAAAATTGCATAAAACTTGATCATGTCATCCGCATCATGTTAACAACTTTTAAAATGTGTGAATTGTTGTTTGCTTAAAATTGCTGAACATGCATATGGGGATTTTCCCGGAATTGTTGTTTGTCATTCCGGCCTCATTTAAACTTGCCTAGATACGTAGTTTACTTTTGTTTCACCTCTTGCTATGTTAAAAACATTTAATCTTGTCTTGTAAATAAACGAGAGTCAACTAAATAAATAACATGTGGTGTTTCGTCAATATGCAACTCGTTGCATATTGAGCTCCACTTAACTTGTAGTTTTGGGTGTGCACATTGCCATGCCATGCATATTTAAACCGGACATGCATCATACTTGGATGTGCATCGTATGCCATGTTTATGCTTGTGTGTTTACCGTGTTGTTTGCTTCTTTCCGGTTGCTTCTCTTGTTAGCTTCGGTTTCGTTCCGGAGTTGTGAGGTTCTGTTCGACTACTTCATGGATCCGTTCTTCTTCCTTGTGGAATCCCAGGCAAGATGATCATACCCTTGGATACCTTTACTACCATTGCCATGCTTAGTTGTCTCGATGCTATCATTACATGTCGCGCTACCCACCTTTTATTGTCAGCCCTCTCCTTGTTGCCATGAAACCTTTAACCTTTTGACACCTTCCTAGCAAAACCACTGTTTGGCTATGTTACCCGCTTGCTCAGCCCCTCTTATAGCGTTGTTAGTTGCAGGTGAAGATGAAGATCGTTCCAGGAGGGAACTTGTTGTTGGAATATCACAATATCTATTATTATTATTGTTAACACACCTATATACTGGGCATGGGTGGAAGGCTTGGCCTTTTGCTCGGTGTTTTGTTCCACTCATGCCACCTTAGGCGCCGATAAACCGACATTATGTTTCTTGATTTTGCGTTCCTTACACGATGTGTGGATGGGGACCCCTTGACAATTCGTCTTTGAATAAAACTCCTCCAGCAAGGCCCAACATTGGTTTTAATTTGCCTCATAATAACAACTTAATTAACTATTTAAAATTGCATAGGGGGTCGCGTCCCCGGGTATTCTTTCTACATAGCCGGGGGGCCCAGTGTTGATGGTGTCGGTCCCAAACGGGGGTCCTGCGGGGCCACCACTGGGAAACTCGAGGATTGGTTTTACTCGTAGCATCGCCCATCCGGTCGTGGCCTGAGACGAGATACGCGCGGCTACTATCAGGGTGTCGACACACCGGGAGGTCTTGCTGGACTTGTTTTACCACTGTCGAAATGTCTTGTGCACCGGGATGCCGAGCCTGATCGGGTTTCCCTAAGATAAGGGGTGATGATATTATATTTATCACTTCAGCTAATCCTGAGAGCTTGTGATGGGATAAGTTGGGACACCCCTGCAGGGTTATAATCTTTCGAAAGCCGTGCCCGCGGTTATGTGGCAGATTGGAATTTGTTAATGTCCGGTTGTAGAAAACTTGACAGAGGATCCGAAGTAAAACACACAACTGTGTGAGTAACCGTGACTGTCTCTTTTCACTTTGAGAAGAGAACACGGTGGGGTTATGTTTGATTCGTATGTAGTTCAGGATCTTTAGCGATCACCACTAGTTGCGGCCGTTTGCGTAGATGCTCATCTTACTCTTGTACTCGTAAGTTAGCCACCATATTATGCTTAGCCGCTGCTGCAACCTCACCACTTTACCTCTTCCTACCCATAAAGCTTTGCTAGTCTTGATAGCCATGGTTATGGGATTGCTGAGTCCTCGTGGCTCATAGATACTACAACACCAGATGCAGGTTCAGCCGAGAATGATGCAGAAGATGGATCAGAACTTCTGGGAGTTCCATGAAGAGTGGCCGTATGCTTGTGACATTTTCGACGATCAGTAGTGGTTTCTACTAGGGGCGATTCGGACCTGTGGCTTTATGTTTTGGTATCTTTCTTTTGTATCTTCGCCCGTAGTCGGGTTGTGATGTTTTGAATGATGTTTTGCTTATGTACTGTATTGTGTGAAGTGGCGAGTGTAAGCCAACTATCTCCTTTTGCATTTTCATCCCTCTTTTACATGAGTCGTGCAAAGATACCAAACTTGAGATCATTCCAGAATGGGCTTATACCTTTAAGTCGTGCCTCGACACGTAGGAGGTATAGTCCCATCCTGGGCATTACAAGTTGGTATCAGAGCCTTCTCCGACCTAGGAGCCTCCACTGATTGATCGAATCGTTGACAGTTGAGTCTAGGCACACACTTGAAAATGTTTTGAGTCCTATATATATATATATCAGAGAGTAGGATTTCTTATGCTCCTCATCTCTTTTCACTCTGGTGAGGACTCCTGACGATTACTCTTATCTCTTCTACTCTAAAAAATGCACCAATTTTTTTTAGGATCACGCGAGTATTGTTTGGATTGTTCCGATGTCTTTGTGACGAGAACATTGTTCTCGATGCCTCCTGTCATTAGGGGTTGTGGCAGTGTCCCGGGGAGTTGAGCTCCGAGGTGTTGTCGTCACAAATATATTGCAGCAGTTCTGGAATACTTAAGACGGCCGAGATCGAAAACTCTCCTATGCGGTTAGTGGCAAGATAACCCCGACATCACCCAGTACTGGGGAGGTAGTTCGGGAGTATTGCCATAGCTTGTATAGCAGATGCGTTTCGAAGGTCCGAGGTAAACGGTTTCCGGAGATAACTGGTTATGTGTTGAAGGATGGATACAGCTGGATGTAGGATTAGAGTTGAGTGCGCGGTGCTTCCCCTGTATCCCCAACACCTGATTGCATAACTGGAAACATTCGGAAATTAATAGGTGGGTTCATCTAGTAGTTCTAGGCATTCTTCCAACGAATGCATGATATGGAGTTCGGGGTTCTACATTGAGTGAAGTAGTTTTATGGGCTTGTTCCGATCGGGAGTTGCATCTTAAAGGGTCCTTGGCTATGCTGATCCGGGGATTGCAAAACCCTTTTGTAACACGTTCCATGAGCTTTCAGCACGAATATGTCGAACGAAGCTTCTATCTTGTAATTGTTCTTCTGCTCCTTCTTGTTTTCTTTACCTTTTGTTCTTCCAAGTGGCTTCTCGACAAGTTGATGTAACTGCGGAATTCATTCGTTCAATTCTCTGTTCGAATGATATTGTGAAGATTATGCTGCAACATATCTATCCTTTGTTTTTGTTTTGATTCTGGTATTCGAGTTGCTTCGATGTCAAATGTTGATTCCATACCTTCCTACTCGGTGTTCTCATATTTCTATGGGGGTGCTAATTCTTCTTGACCATTGAGATTTTCATGTTAATCCTTTTTCAACCGGTGTGCCTTCTCTTCAAGTTATTCCATACGGACGCCGTTGAGAAATCTGAAGATTTGTCTGTTTCATTCATCCCAAGTTGTCTTTGTTTTCCCCACCCTCCCACCCTTCTTCTTCTCGGAGCCAGAAATTCTAAAATGAGATATCCATTTTATTCATGTGAGGTTTCTTCATTCATTTCCTCTATGTTCTTATCCGGTGATTTATCGTGAAGATGCTCAAGAGCTTCAAGTTCATCATTCTTTTGTTCTCAAATTCTGCCGTTGGATGTAATTCAAGAATTCGGTGTTGATCTTATCCTTTTCCTCATTTCATAATGCTTTCTTATTCCGGTGCACCAATTAATCATTCTCCTCTTGCTATTCATATCTGGAGAGGTGAAGGTATCTCAGAAGATTTGTGTTTCAATTCTTAATCCATTCAAGCTATTTTGAGGATTGTCATCTTACTCAAGCCATTTAATTCAACCGGTGCAATATCTCTTAAGCAATCTTTTCCAACAGTGATTTCTTTTCAGTGGGCCCTAACCCACAGGTCTTTTCCCAGGATCTTACCTGACTCTTCTAATTTTTCTGGAGTTATACTCAAATTCTCTTTAAAGTGTGACGTAAGAATGATTCCCATCAGTCACATGCCTTCTGCAAGATCGCTTTCAAATTCTTCTTCATCATTGGTTCAACCTTTTAATTCTTCATTACGGAGTGCCTATACAACTCATGGTGGTGTATCTCATCGTCTTCTCATATTTTAAAGACCTGAAGACGAGTTCCTCTTGAATCCTTACCCGGTCTTCTAAAGATTCATGGTTCTAGCTTCTTGCCATCCTCATTATTGTTTTGATTGTGAGGAATTATTGTCTTAACCATCCGAAGCATTTCATGAATTCTTCCTATTGTGATCCTCCGAAGGCCATCATTTCAGAAGATTCTTCGTTCTCAGTTTTCAACTTCGTCCTCCAAATATTCTTCATTGATGCCTCTTCGTTCGTCTCCATATTCTTACGATGGTTCATTCAAGTTTACTCTTCCTTGTTTTCGTATTAATTCACTCGTTCTCTCATAATCCTACCGGTGGTTCGTTGAAGAGTTACCCAAGCTTGTGCGAGATCTCCCTTTAATTCTTTGCAACGGGAATTAGTAGTATGCCAAATCCGTTTGCTTGTCATCAATTTAATTTGGTGAAGGATATGCATAACATAAATCTTATTGTAGTTTCTTCCAAGAGGTTAATCCATTCCTTCGGAGTTCGTCCAGAAGGAATATATCCTTGGATCTAAGTTGTTCGTCTTGTTCCCCGGTGCTCTAAGCTCTCTCAATTATCTTGTCACGGAGCTCTATCTGAATTCAACGCAGGCCTTGAATCTTATTCTTTTCATCTTTCACTTCTCATGCTTTCATTACCGGAGTTTTCATGGTGGTTCATCAAGATTTAATTCATCCTTGAAGTCTTCATCAAGATTCTTGTTGGAGCTCAAGCATTATTTATCATGCTTTCCAAGTGTCATTCTTCTACCTTATCTTTTGAGGTGGTGTTATGTCATTTTTGACAATTTCCATTCATGTTTCATGATTCACAAGTTGTCAGGAATGAGATATTTAAAACCATCATTTTCCTTGTTCAGGAGATCTTTTCAACCCTTCAATTATTCGTTGGAGTTATCTTGGGTTATAATTCACCTAAAAGCTTTCCCTAAGAATTTTTGCTATTATGGTGCTTATAAATGACCCAAGTTCTTCATTAATCATTCCGGTGAAATAAGTTTATCGTCTCCTTGTTGATCTCAATCCAATCAAATGTTTTAGTAGGTGGCTGGTTATCACCTCTTAATTTTGCGATGTTTTCCATAAGCCCACATCAAGCTTATTCGTTTTCGTTGTTCATTTTTCCATCAACTCCATTCAACCCTTCTTCGTAAGGAGGATTTTTCCTAATTCATTCATGGGAGAAGTTGTCATTTTCTTCTCCATTCTTTTCTTTCATTGATTTTTATGCTATTCTTTCATTCCGGAGGCATTGTGATGTTGATCTCAATCCAAACCATCATATCGTTTTATCGATATCATGTTTTTTCCCTTACTTATCATTTAACCGGAGTGTTGTATTCTTCATTCAAGTTCCCTCATCTTATCAAGTTTTTCCTATCTTCTCAACCGGAGTGCTATCTGAAATCTTTCTTACCCCTTGTGCCATTCTTTCCATTGTTTCGGAGGCAATATGCTGTTGATTTCATCAAGTATCATTCCATCTCCTCAAGTTCTTGTTAATTCCTTCCATTTTCAGACGGAGTGCTGCCCAAATTATGTCATTCTTATTCCTTGGCTATACCGTTGCGGTTTCATATTCTTGTGATTCGTTAGCTCTTGTTTCATGTCTTTCAACCTACAAGGTTCTCATAATGTTCCTTGTTCCTCTTTTCTAACGGAGTTTTCATATTCGTTCATCTCCGTTGTATTCTTCTTTCATTTTGGTCAACCTCTCAGGTTCGTGGTTTCACTCGTCTGTCAAAGAAGCAACTTTGTTTTACCTCTTCTTTTTTTCGTTTCTACCCGGTGCCATCTCTAGGATCTCGGGTCGAGATCCTCTGTTAGTGTGGGAGAATTGTGACGCCCGAAGACCGAAGTCCCAGAAGATTCCAGATGTTCCGAGTTCTCCCGTGTGTTTCATTTGTGCTTGTGTTTTTTTTTGCATTGCATCATGTCATCATGCCATCATGTCATTAATCTTTGCATCTCAACTTAAATAAGTCGTGTGGACCTTTGGTCCATTTAAATCGAGGGAAGGATGACTTCTCTTTACAAGTATCCTCCTAATATATGGAGCTATATAATTATTCCATTGCTTCGGAATCACCAACACACACTTGCATATCTTCCCCTATTTTGTTGGAACCACTTTTGTTGGGTTGGTATTATTCCATAAAGCCTTACAAAAATGCTCCATCATTTTATTCTTGTTCATGGCCTCTTTTCTTAATAATTTTTTGAACTCTCTCTATTTTTTTCCTGCTAAGAAATAAAGAGGGAAAGAGAGATGACCTCACAGCCGCAGCCCAGCCTCATCAGCCTCTAGGCCGGCCCGAGGCCCAGCCTCCCTCTCCCCCTCGCAACCCTAAGCCCGACCTCCCACAACGACCTCTCCCCTCGCTCTCTCCCTACACCGCCGCCACCCCTTGTTCCCTCGACCCCGCGCCCCCGCACCATCTCCCCTCGACCCCGCTCCCTCCTCCTCGGGCAATGCCTGCCTCCTCTCGATCCCCTCTCTCTCCGAGGGTCCTCGTCGCCCGAACCTCGCCCTCGCCTCCATGGCTACAGCGCCCCTCCGCCCCGTCAACTCTCCTCCGCGGCCTCGCCTCCTCCAGGGCCACCCCGCACCGGAGCAGCCAGGGGACGCCGCGTCCCCGCCCGGCCTCGTCCAGTGCACGCCATCCTTCTTCCCATCGCCGTTTCCCTCCAGCGCCGCGCGCCGCGCCCCTCCATCTCCAGCCCGGCCGGCCAGAAGCCCTCCAGCCTCGCTCAAGTGCCCTCCGGCCTCCTCCGCGCTTCCACGGCAACCGGCGCTGTCAAGTTCAGCTGCTGCCGCTGCTCTGCCTCCGTCTACCCGTCGTCCTCGACCGCGCCAAGCCTCCACTTCGGCCTCGATGGAAGGTGGCATGGCTGTGACCGAGACCACCCGTTGCATCGTTGCTGCCATGGAATGCCAAGACAACCACCTCCCGTGCACGACTTCATGGAATCGCCAAGGCCTGCAAGTACAACGACGACCCCCGAAGAGTTCGGACCCGTCAAGTTACACCACCACCGACATGTACGGCTACCTCCGGTTGGTTTTCGTCAAGTTAAACGACCTAGCACAAAGTACCTCTACAACAACCCGAACATCTACAAAACGAGTACCACTATGACGCGACGAGTACCACGACGACCGTTGTTCGCCAAGTACCCCTACGGCAAGTACCTCAACGACCTTTGCGCCAAGTACCACCATGCCCGGAGCACTCGGAACCCTCAAGTACCTCTACGGAACGTGTACGACGACCGTCGCCGAAGAACCCTGTACCACTACCGTCGCCCCAAACATCTTAGGAAACATGAACGGCTACAAAACGTGTACCACGACCCGTGAGAACGCCTACTTCCACTACGAATCGCGAGAACGACTACTTCCTCTACTTTCCTCGAACCGCCCCGAAACGAATGTTTCGAAGGTATAACCCCTAGACGATGACCCGTGGAATGCATGTGTTGTTTCCTTTGTGTGCACCGTGTCGTTTCATCTTTTGTCATGTTCCTCGTTTGCCTTGGCGGCAACCCGTGGGAACCCGGTGACGGGATCACCCCACCTTTCATCTTGTTCGGCTTGTTCACGCCGCCCTTCATCTTTTGCGCCGGTCTCTCAACGGGTTACCGGAACCGAGATGTTGCCGTTGCATCATTTTCGGATCGTTGCCGTGGCACCCTTTCCTTCCACCACGGTGACAAATACTCCTTATCATCTTCATGTCAACTTTTATTAAAAATTGCATAAAACTTGATCATGTCATCCGCATCATGTTAACAACTTTTAAAATGTGTGAATTGTTGTTTGCTTAAAATTGCTAAACATGCATATGGGGATTTTCCCGGAATTGTTGTTTGTCATTCCGGCCTCATTTAAACTTGCCTAGATAGGTAGTTTACTTTTGTTTCACCTCTTGCTATGTTAAAAACATTTAATCTTGTCTTGTAAATAAACGAGAGTCAACTAAATAAATAACATGTGGTGTTTCGTCAATATGCAACTCGTTGCATATTGAGCTCCACTTAACTTGTAGTTTTGTTTGTGCACATTGCCATGCCATGCATATTTAAACCGGACATGCATCATACTTGGATGTGCATCGTATGCCATGTTTATGCTTGTGTGTTTACCGTGTTGTTTGCTTCTTTCCGGTTGCTTCTCTTGTTAGCTTCGGTTTCGTTCCGGAGTTGTGAGGTTCTGTTCGACTACTTCATGGATCCGTTCTTCTTCCTTGTGGAATCCCAGGCAAGATGATCATACCCTTGGATACCTTTACTACCATTGCCATGCTTAGTTGTCTCGATGCTATCGTTACATGTCGCGCTACCCACCTTTTATTGTCAGCCCTCTCCTTGTTGCCATGAAACCTCTAACCTTTTGACACCTTCCTAGCAAAACCACTGTTTGGCTATGTTACCCGCTTGCTCAGCCCCTCTTATAGCATTGTTAGTTGCAGGTGAAGATGAAGATCGTTCCAGGAGGGAATTTGTTGTTGGAATATCACAATATCTATTATTATTATTATTGTTATTATTATTATTATTAACACACCTATATACTGGGCATGGGTGGAAGGCTTGGCCTTTTGCTCGGTGTTTTGTTCCACTCATGCCACCTTAGGCGCCGATAAACCGGCATTATGTTTCTTGATTTTGCGTTCCTTACACGATGGGTGGATGGGGACCCCTTGACAGTTCGTCTTTGAATAAAACTCCTCCAGCAAGGCCCAACATTGGTTTTAATTTCCCTCATAATAACAACTTAATTAACTATTTAAAATTGCATAGGGGGTCGCGTCCCCGGGTATTCTTTCTACATAGCAGGGGGGCCCAGTGCTGATGGTGTTGGTCCCAAACGGGGGTCCTGCGGGGCCACCACGGGGAAACTCGAGGATTGGTTTTACTCGTAGCATCACCCATCTGGTCATGGCCTGAGACGAGATACGCGCGGCTACTATCAGGGTGTCGACACACCGGGAGGTCTTGCTGGACTTGTTTTACCATTGTCGAAATGTCTTGTGCACCGGGATGCCGAGCCTGATCGGATTTCCCTAAGATAAGGGGTGATGATATTATATTTATCACTTCAGCTAATCGTGAGAGCTTGTGATGGGATAAGTTGGGACACCCCTGCAGGGTTATAATCTTTCGAAAGCCGTGCCCGCGGTTATGTGGCAGATTGGAATTTGTTAATGTCCGGTTGGAGAAAACTTGACAGAGGATCCGAAGTAAAACACACAACTATGTGAGTAACCGTGACTGTCTCTTTTCACTTTGAGAAGAGAACACGGTGGGGTTATGTTTGATTCGTATGTAGTTCAGGATCTTTAGCGATCACCACTAGTTGCGGCCGTTTGCGTAGATGCTTATCTTACTCTTGTACTCGTAAGTTAGCCACCATATTATGCTTAGCCGCTGCTGCAACCTCACCACTTTACATCTTCCTACCCATAAAGCTTTGCTAGTCTTGATAGCCATGGTTATGGGATTGCTGAGTCCTCGTGGCTCATAGATACTACAACACCAGATGCAGGTTCAGCCGAGAATGATGCAGGAGATGGATCAGAACTTCTGGGAGTTCCACGAAGAGTGGCCGTATGCTTGTGACATTTTCGACGATCAGTAGTGGTTTCTACTAGGGGCGATTCGGACCTGTGGCTTTATGTTTTGGTATCTTTCTTTTGTATCTTCGCCCATAGTCGGGTTGTGATGTTTTGAATGATGTTTTGCTTATGTACTGTATTGTGTGAAGTGGCGAGTGTAAGCCAACTATCTCCTTTTGCATTTTCATCCCTCTTTTACATGAGATCATTCCAGAATGGGCTTATACCTTTAAGTCGTGCCTCGACATGTAGGAGGTATAGTCCCATCCTGGGCATTACACCAACCCTACGTAGACGATGTGGAGGAAGAAGGGATAGGTGGACGTCCCCAGGCTGGCCCGTGCTCGCGAGCCAGACCACTTCTTGGTCACATGACCTTCGTTCTGGTTGCTGGCCTCTAGTGGGAGTATCGGGTCTAAGTCCTCCGCCTTGGCGAAGGAGGAGGTGACAAGCGCCACCCCGATGGTGGGCGGGCCCACAGCCGGAGCCGCAAGCTTCGCCTTCTTCCTGGCGGGAACCGTTGGCGCATCATGGAGTTGCAAGCAAGGGTTGTGAGGTGCGTGAGATTGGATTGCAAGGAGTCGTGCACGAGAGGAGAGGCACAGGAGGGCGGCTGCAAGACAAGGGGTGTAGTGATGACCTTGAGCCCTACGCGAGAAGGCTTCATGTCCGCCCTGGCGGTTGCCGAGGCGTCGTGGTTGGAGTGGGGGTGTCCCCCGCTCCCTTATGCACCACACATCAGGCATAGCCCGCAAGTGGTTGGAGCCTGCACCGCTTTGTCCCCCGCTTAACTAGCGGGGTCATGGGCGCCGCAGGCCCGGTGGCTACTATCGGGCCTGTTGAAGGAAATATGCCCTAAAGGCAATAGTGAAGTTATTATTTATTTCCTTATATCATGATAAATGGTTATTATTCATGCTAGAATTGTATTAATCGGAAACTTAGTACATGTGTGAATACATAGGCAAAACAGAATGTCCCTAGTATGCCTCTACTAGACTAGCTCATTGATCAAAGATGGTTGTGTTTCCTAACCATAGGCATGTGTTGTCATTTGATCAATGGGATCACATCATTATGAGAATGATGTGATGGACCAGATGTAGGATCGAAGAAGGTGAGAGTGTC
>LR738712.1:235069018-235099882 GCA_902687465.1 Secale cereale
GGGGTGATTAGACTACACGACAAGATAAAAATTCCGCCTTTTAACAAGAACAGATTTTGGCAGTTTTTGCATAACACACAAGTCAAGTGGCCTACTACACATGCAATTCTATAGTATGGGCAGCGGAAAGTAAATTGCACAAGTAGTAAAGAGAGGTGGAGAAGATCAAACGCAATTTGGAGACACGGAGATTTTTGTCGTGGTTCCGATAGGTGGTGCTATCGTACATCCACGTTGATGGAGACTTCAACCCACGGAGGGTAACGGCTGCGCGAGTCCACGGAGGGCTCCACCCACGAAGGGTCCACGAAGAAGCAACCTTGTCTATTCCATCATGGCCTACGCCCACGGAGGACTAGCCTTACTCGGGGTAGATCTTCACGAAGTAGGCGATCTCCTTGCCCTTACAAACTTCTTGGTTCAACTCCACATCTCGAAGACGGAGGCTCCCAAGCGACACCTAACCAATCTAGGAGGCACCACCCTCCAAAAGGTAATAGATGTTGTTGATGATGATGAACTCGTTGCTCTTGTGCTTCAAATGATAATCTCCCCAACACTCAACTCTCCTCACTGATTTGGCTGTGGTGGAAGAAAGGATTGAGTGGAAAGCAACTTGGGAAGGTTAGAAATCAAGTTTCTTATGGTAGGAATGGAGCAACTTGATCTCAACACAAGGGTAGGTAGTTCTCTTCTCAGAAAGTGTAAGGTAGGAGTGGTAGTACTTTCTGATGGCTCTCTCCACGAATGAAGAGGGGGTGGAGGGGTATATATAGCCTCCACACAAAATCCAACCATTACACACATATTTGAGTAATCTCGGTGAGACCGAAGTGAAAACTCGGTCAGACCGAAAGTTCAAATATAGTGAACGTTGGGGTTTTCGGTGGGACCGAAAATACCATCTCGGTGAGACCGAAAGTGCAAATGATATGAATGTTGGGATTTTCGGTGGGACCGAGAAAGAAAACTTGGTTAGACCGATTTGAGAAAAGACAGGAACATGCCAGTTTCGGTGGGACCGAAAATGCAATCTCGGTGAGACCCATTTGAGCCAAGACAGAAGCTTGCCAATCTCGGCAAGACCGAAAAAGCAATCTCGGTTATTCCGATATGATGTCAAATGGTTACAGAAGGTTGGCAGTCCAGTTTCGGTGAGACCGAACTCAAAATCGGATAGACCGAAATTTCTAGGGTTTGGCTTATGGCTGAGGTGGTTCATCTTGGTGGGACTGAGTTGGAAGAATCGGTTTGTCCGAGATTACTTATGAGTGTGTATAGTAGTGAAAGTTGCTGATAGTTGAAGGAGCTAAATCACTAAGCACTTGAGCAACCAGATCATCAACACAACCTCATCCCCTTTTAATAGTATTGGCTTTTCCTATGGACTCAATGTGATCTTAGATCACTAAACCAAAAATGGAGTCTTGAGCTTTTGCCAATGCTTGCCTTAGCATTTTGAGGGGTCCACTTCTTCAGTCATTTCCATAGCCAATGTGATTGGATTTCCTGAAACATACTTGATAAAAGCATTAGTCCAACCACAAAGTATGTTGTCATTAATTACCAAAACCACCCGGAGAGCAAATGTGCTTTCAATCTCCCCCTTTTTGGTAATTGATGGCAACACAATAAAATCACACTAAACAAGACATCAAAGCTTATTGAAAGAAAGACAGAATTATCACGAAAGCTTTGACAAGCATGTAGTACACAGGCTCCCCCTACAAGTGTGCAAGATTTTCATAAATTTTGGTTTTGGACTACCACAAGCACACAAGAGAGATAAGCAAGATGTGCTACATGCAGCTTGGCTATATGCATCAGAGCAGAAGAGAAAGAAGTGAGTGATAATACGTATGTGCATGGTGATTTCTTGCAAACAAGTATTTACAAGCAAGTCACCATCATGCACATTCTGCAAGATGCATATACTTACCTTGAGATTCCTTGACATTATACCTGAAGGGATAAACTTGAGAAAACAAGGTTAGATAACACAAGAGTATTCCTTCAACCAACTGCAAGAACATCAAGAGTACCAAGCCAGGGAGGACATGTATAAAGAGTGTCTCATATTGAGCACAAGCTTGAATTAGCAAACATGTCTCCGAAACTAAAAGATTTTCAATGAACTCTGAGAGATTTTGCTTTCCATAAAGATATCAATTGTGAAAATTACTCTCCCTTTGAGTTCTCTCAGAACAAGGGGTTTGATGGAAATAGCAAAATCAAAAGAATGATGCCAAAAGAGAATGATGTCCAATGTAAAACACGACAAAGCTTTGATGTGATTCTCTCCCCCTTAAGATAAGATTGCTTTTCTTCTCCCCTAAGTGTTCTCTTCTCCCCTACTCCCCCTAAGTCTTCTCCCCCTTTGACATCAAGTGCCGAAAAGGACAGCAAACTAGGAAGGACAGGAAAGATGGAAGGAAAGAAGTGGGATCCTTAAGAATCACAACAGGGCAAATAAGAACATTCCAAGAGAAACAATGAGTGGAGCTGCAGGAGATGATATCCTGGAGGAAATAAATCAGTGACACCGAATGGAGTTAGGGTAGACCCTTTTCGGTTAGATCGAAATAAATAAATCGGTGACGCCGAGTTTAATTCCAAGGAAATACCGAAATAATTCAGCTCACTTTGCGAGGAATGTTTCAAAGGATTTGCAAAGAATTTGTAAAAGATTTTCGGGGAATTAATCAGAGCCAGAAGGATATTCACAAAGACATAAGAAAAGAAATGAAAAAGATTCCTAGATGAAGTTTTTTTTTGTTTTTTTATGTTTAAAGAAAACTCAATGAGAGAACACAAGAGAAAACAGAAAGACTTCAAAAGCATATGTACTTCATCTAGATAAAGGTCGGCGACAAGGTCACCTATGTTTGAGTATGTTGACTTAGGAGTCAAATGAGGACATTTGATCATAGGTCATACTCATCATTTAAGCTCAAAATGGGGTTGCCATTTTTCGATTAAGCATTTGATGTGATCACATCTTATGAAGCTGCTTGTACTCATGACTTTGAGTAAAGCTCCTTAAAGATGTGAAGAACATACCTTGGGCTTGTTGATGCTTTGCTCATGTAGGTAAGCTCGATGTAGGTGCTCATTGAATGTGAAGTTGGAGCGCCATTTCTACTTGTGTAGTTCATCTTCCTACATGGGTTAGGCAAGCAAGGAAATACTCGAGGATATCCAAGATGACAAGAGTGAAATACTAGATGTATAAGATGTCAAAAAGGATATGTGGAATTTTGTTCCTTGAACTCAACATCCCAAAGGGCTAGATACTTGGTCAATGACAAGATTACTCATGAATTGAGTGTGTGGTAATCTTGTGGAATGTAGATCATCCAAGTACCTGCAAAGAGTTAGATGCAATACAAGGAGGCAAATGTGTCCAAGACATATGATCATCATCATAAGAGAAATATCAAGGATTAGTCAAGTGAGCTCATGCCTTGCATGCATCAATGGAGTTATCACTCCAAGTTTGAAGCATCAATGATGTTCAACTCACTCCTTAAGCGACAAAACACTTTCTCATCAAGAGGTTTTGTAAAGATATCAGCAAGTTGTTTGTCAGTACGAACATTCTTAAGATTAATATCACCCTTGGCAATATGATCACGAATAAAATGGTGACGAACTTCAATATGCTTTGTTCGAGAGTGTTGCACTGGATTGTGTCCAATTTTAATTGCACTCTCATTGTCACAAAGCAAGGGAACACGTCTCACATGTATCCCATAATCTTTAAGCGTTTGTGTCATCCATAGCAATTGAGCACAACACGAACCAGCAGCAATATATTCCGCTTCAGCTGTGGATAAAGATACCGAATTTTGTTTCTTGGAGGACCAAGATACAAGGGATCGACCAAGGAATTGACATGTACCCGAAGTTGACTTTCTATCAACCTTGTCACCCGCATAGTCCGAGTCGGAATAGCCAACAAGATCGAAAGAGGCTCTCTTAGGATACCAAATGCCAAAGTTTGGTGTGTGTATCAAATATCTCACTATCCTTTTCACAGCTTTAAGATGACATTCTTTAGGGGCTGCTTGATATCGCGCACACATGCATACACTCAACATTATGTCAGGACGAGAAGCACAAAGATATAGTAGAGAACCAATCATGGAACGGTAAACCCTTTGATCAACGGGTTCTCCATCTTTTGTCAAGTCATTATGTCCACTAGTAGGCATGGGGGTACTCATACCTTTGCTTTCTTGCATGTTGAACTTCTTGAAGAGATCCTTGGTGTACTTTGTTTGTGAGACAAAGGTACCCTCCTTAGATTGCTTGATTTGCAACCCAAGGAAGAATTTGAGTTCACACATCATGGACATCTCATACTTCTCCGACATAAGCTGTCCAAACTTCTTGCTAAAATGGGGGTTAGTTGAACCAAAGATAATATCATCAACATATATTTGGCACACAAATAGTTCACGATTAACCCTTTTCGTGAACAGCGTTGAGTCTATCTTTCCAATCTCAAAGCCTTTTTCAAGAAGAAAGCTAGTTAAGCATTTGTACCAAGCTCTAGGAGCTTGTTTAAGACCATAAAGAGCTTTGTGCAACTTGTAAACATGATTAGGCTTTTTGGGATTCACAAAACCGGGAGGTTGTTTCACAAATACTTCCTCCTCAATTTCACCATTTAGGAAAGCACTTTTGATGTCCATTTGATAGAGAGTAATATCATGGTGATTGGCATAAGCAAGAAGAATGCGAATGGACTCAAGTCTAGCAACGGGGGCATAGGTCTCACCATAGTCCATACCTTCGACTTGTGTGTAACCTTGAGCTACGAGACGAGCCTTGTTGCGGATGACTTGTCCATCTTCATCTTGCTTGTTCCGAAACACCCATTTGGTTCCAATGATGTTTTGATCATCCTTGGGATTCTCTACCAAAGTCCACACCTTGTTCCTCTCGAAGTTGTGTAGTTCTTCGTGCATAGCGTTCACCCAATCTGGGTCTTCAAGTGCTTCTTCTACCTTCATAGGTTCAATACTAGAGATAAATGAGTAATGCTCACAAAAGTTAGCTAAGCGAGTTTTAGAGCGAGTAATTCTCCTGGAGTTGATGTCGTTCATCATTTGTTCCACGGGATGATTCTTCTTGACTCTTGCTCGAACTCGGGATAGCTTTTGTTGATGTTGTGGCTGAGCTTCCTCATCATCTTCATCTTCCTCTTCTTCTTCTTCATTGTTGTTGGTGTTGTCTTGAGGCGGTGGAGAAGGAGGTGGTGGTGGATCTTCTTGTTGCACTTCCTCATCTTGGTGAGTTCCACTTGTGGAGGCCTCCATGTTGCCTTGAGGTTCATCTCGCCGTGAGGTAGGGGGCTCCACATATGTAGATGAGGTACTCTCCTTCACTTCCATGGGACGGATCTTTCCAATAGATAAGTCTTGGATAGCTTCCGATGGGTCCTTGTCTCCTACATCAATAGGCATTTGCTCTACTTGCGAGCCATTAGATTCATCAAACTTCACATCTACCGTCTCTTCAACCTTTCAGGTGAAATTATTGTAGACACGGTAGGTGTGGGAGTTTGATCCATAACCAAGGAGAAAGCCTTCATGAGATTTAGGAGCAAATTTAGACCGACGATGCTTATCAAGGATATAGCATTTTGAACCAAAGACACGAAAATATCCCACTTGGGGTTTGTTACCGGTGAGGAGCTCGTATGATTTCTTGCCGAGGAGCTTATGAAGATAAAGCCTGTTGATAGCATGACAAGCTGTCTCGACCGCTTCTCCCCAAAAATGCTTTGGTGTCTTGTATTCATCAAGCATCGTTCTTGCCATCTCTATGAGCGTTCGGTTCTTCCTCTCAACAACTCCATTTTGTTGAGGCGTGTACGTAGCCGAGAACTCATGTAGAATTCCTTCTCATCGAGAAAAGAGTCTACATTGGCGTTCTTGAACTCCGTTCCATTGTCACTCCGAACTTTCTTGATCTTCACCTCAAATTGATTTTGGGCCTTTCTGGCAAAGGTCTTGAAGATTTTCTGAACCTGCGATTTATCATCAAGGAAAAATACCCACGTAAATCTGGAATAATCATCAACTATAACTAGACCAAAGGAGTTACCACCAAGGCTTTTGTAAGCATTGTGACCGAAGAGATCCATATGAAGAAGCTCAAGCGGTCTCCTTGTGGTCATGATGTTTTTCACGGGATGACTTCCACCAACTTGTTTTCCTGCTTGACAAGCACTACAAAGTCTATCTTTGTCAAAGAGAACATCTTTAACACCAAGAATATGATCACCTTTGATTAGCTTGTCTAGATTACGCATACCAACATGTCCTAGCCTTCTATGCCATAACCAACCTTTAGAGGATTTAGCAATGAAACAAGCTCTAGGTTGGGCTTTCTTAGTGAAATCTACAATATATAGATCACCTCTACGAATACCGGTAAATGCCATGTTTTGATTGTCACGACGAAAGACTTGGCAATCTACTTTGGTGAATAGCACATTGAATCCAAAGTCAGCTAATCTAGACACGGAAAGTAAATTGTATCCAAGAGATTCTACAAGCATGACATTTTGAATAGAGCTATCATGAGATATGGCCACCTTACCAAGGCCAAGTACCTTACCCTTGGAGTTATCTCCAAAAGTCACATACTTGCGTGGACCATCGTTCTTTGCAAGCTCTCGAAACATGTCTTTGTCTCTAGTCATGTGGTCGGTGCATCCACTATCAAGAATCCACTCTTTTCCGCCGGACATGTAGTCTCTCAGATTTGCCATGAGATTGAGACTCTTCATGACCTTGTCTAGCTCGGTGTCCGAATCGGAGTAATCATCGTCTTGCTCATGCTCATCATCATATTGACCCATAGATTGTTCATCATCAACACCTAGGTCAATTTGATAAGTACTTGCATTAGTTTGGTCAATGTGACAATAATCTTCGGAATGCAATGCAAGAGCATTTCTAATTATAATATTGATAAGACCGGGATCACCCTTCTTTTTCATAAGATCACGAAGCTCAAAGAAGCATTTATCAAAGTTAGGATCATTGGGGTGCATCTTATCAAATTCAATAGTCTTGTATAAAATTTCATCAAGACTTCTCAAAGAGTAGTCCGGATAAAGTTCTTCCAAGAACTTCCATATAGCATAGGCACACTCAAAGTTTGTAACAAGCTTAAGCAAATCATCGGGTAACCCTCTAATGATGAGATTTACAGTTCTAAGGTTACGAAGAAAATCAAGCTCTTCATCCATGGTAGGGTGCAAGGGATCAAAAGGAGGCACATAGGGGGTCTCAACATATTTGCACAAATTGTACATCTTAAAGATACTAAGCATTTCAGACCTCCATGAGTTATAGAACCTTCCGTTAAGAACAGGCACTCTATGGCTAACACTCCCAAACGTAGACACGTCCATCTTCCTCCAATGGTGTGTAAACCAAAGCAATGGAGACCAAGGCTCTGATACCAATTGTAGGATCAAAGAAGGTGAGAGTGTCTAGAGGGGGGGTGATTAGACTACTCGACAAGATAAAAATTCTGCCTTTTAACAAGAACAGATTTTGGCAGTTTTTGCATAACACACAAGTCAAGTGGCCTACTACACATGCAATTCTAGAGTATGGGCAGCGGAAAGTAAATTGCACAAGTAGTAAAGAGAGGTGGAGAAGATCAAACGCAATTTGGAGACACGGAGATTTTTGTCGTGGTTCCGATAGGTGGTGCTATCGTACATCCACGTTGATGGAGACTTCAACCCACGGAGGGTAACGGCTGCGCGAGTCCACGGAGGGCTCCACCCACGAAGGGTCCACGAAGAAGCAACCTTGTCTATTCCATCATGGCCTACGCCCACGGAGGACTAGCCTTACTCGGGGTAGATCTTCACGAAGTAGGCGATCTCCTTGCCCTTACAAACTTCTTGGTTCAACTCCACATCTCGAAGACGGAGGCTCCCAAGCGACACCTAACCAATCTAGGAGGCACCACCCTCCAAAAGGTAATAGATGTTGTTGATGATGATGAACTCCTTGCTCTTGTGCTTCAAATGACAATCTCCCCAACACTCAACTCTCCTCACTGATTTGGCTGTGGTGGAAGAAAGGATTGAGTGGAAAGCAACTTGGGAAGGTTAGAAATCAAGTTTCTTATGGTAGGAATGGAGCAACTTGATCTCAACACAAGGGTAGGTAGTTCTCTTCTCAGAAAGTGTAAGGTAGGAGTGGTAGTACTTTCTGATGGCTCTCTCCACGAATGAAGAGGGGGTGGAGGGGTATATATAGCCTCCACACAAAATCCAACTGTTACACACATATTTGAGTAATCTCGGTGAGACCGAAGTGAAAACTTGGTCAGACCGAAAGTTCAAATATAGTGAACGTTGGGGTTTTCGGTGGGACCGAAAATACCATCTCGGTGAGACCGAAAGTGCAAATGATATGAACGTTGGGATTTTCGGTGGGACTGAGAAAGAAAACTTGGTTAGACCGATTTGAGAAAAGACAGGAACATGCCAGTTTCGGTGGGACCGAAAATGCAATCTCGGTGAGACCCATTTGAGCCAAGACAGAAGCTTGCCAATCTCGGCAAGACCGAAAAAGCAATCTCGGTTATTCCGATATGATGTCAAATGGTTACAGAAGGTTGGCAGTCCAGTTTCGGTGAGACTGAACTCAAAATCGGATAGACCGAAATTTCTAGGGTTTGGCTTATGGCTGAGGTGGTTCATCTCGGTGGGACTGAGTTGGAAGAATCGGTTTGTCCGAGATTACTTATGAGTGTGTATAGTAGTGAAAGTTGCTGATAGTTGAAGGAGCTAAATCACTAAGCACTTGAGCAACCAGATCATCAACACAACCTCATCCCCTTTTAATAGTATTGGCTTTTCCTATGGACTCAATGTGATCTTAGATCACTAAACCAAAAATGGAGTCTGGAGCTTTTGCCAATGCTTGCCTTAGCATTTTGAGGGGTCCACTTCTTCAGTCATTTCCATAGCCAATGTGATTGGATTTCCTGAAACATACTTGATAAAAGCATTAGTCCAACCACAAAGTATGTTGTCATTAATTACCAAAACCACCCGGAGAGCAAATGTGCTTTCACCAGACCCGTCCATTACCTTCGCACAATGATCATTTAGTTTTATTGCTAATGCTTTCTTCATGACTTATACATGTTCCTCTGACTATGATATTATGCAACTCCCGAATACCGTAGGAACACCTTGTGTGCTATCAAACGTCACAACGTAACTGGGTGATTATAAAGATGCTCTACAGGTGTTTCCGAAAGTGTTTGTGGTGTTGGCATAGACCAAGATTATGATTTGTCACTCCGAGTGTCGGAGAGGTATCTCTGGGCCCTCTAGGTAATGCACGTCACTATAAGCCTTGCAAGCAAATGACTAATGAGTTAGTCACGAGATGATGTATTATAGAACAAGTAAAGAGACTTGCTGGTAACGAGATTGAGCTAGGTATGTTGATACCGACGATCAAATCTCGGGCAAGTAACATAGCGATGACAAAGGGAACAGCGTATGTTGTTATGCAGTTTGACCGATAAAGATCTTTGTAGAACATGTAGGAGCCAATATGGGCATCCAGGTTCCGTTATTGATTATTGACCGGAGAGATGTCTCGGTCTTGTCTACATAGTTCTCGAACCGGTAGGGTCCGCACGCTTAACGTTCGTTGACGATATAGTATTGAATGAGTTATGTATGTTCGTGACCGAATGTTATTCGGAGTCCCGGATGTGATCACGGACATGACGAGGAATTCCGGAATGGTCCGGAGATAAAGATTAATATATGGGATAATAGGGTTTGACCTCCGGAAGGGTTCCGGAATTCACCAGAAGGGGTTCCAGATGTTTCCCGAAATGTTTGGGTACGAGAACACTTTATTTGGGCCAAAAGGGAAAGCCCACGAGGCTTTTGGAAAGTGCAAAAGGAAGTTTTGCGGAGACGAGAGGCTAGACGCCAGGAACCCTGGCGTCTAGGGGTAGCCGCCGGATACCCTGGCGTCTAGCCCTGGAGTCCGAGTGGGACTCTTGCCTTTCGGGCAAAACCGACTTTGAGGAGGATTTTGCTCCAAGTTTCGACCCAAGGGCTCAACATATAAATAGAGGGTCAGGGCTAGGACCCAAGAAACATCAAGATACACCAAGCCGTGTGCCGGCAACCCCGAACCACTAGTTTATCCTCCGTCTAGTTTCTGTAGTAATTGGCGAAGCCCTGTAGAGATTGCTCCACATAACCAACCGTCACCACAGCGTCCTGCTGGCGGAACTCATCTACTACTTCGCCCGTCTTGCTGGATCAAGAAGGCGAGGTCGTCATCGAGCTGAAAGTGTGCTGAACGCGGAGGTGCCGTACGTTCGGTGCTAGATCGGGACAGATCGTGAAGGTGTATGACTACATCAACCGCGTTGATAAATGCTTCCGCTTTCGGTCTACGAGGGTACGTAGACACACTCTCCCCTCTTGTTGCGATGCATCACCATGATCTTGCGTGTGCGTAGGATTTTTTTTGAAATTATTATGTTCCCCATCAGTGGCATCATGAGCCAGGTTTATGCGTAGATGTTATATGCACGAGTAGAACACAAGTGAGTTGTGGTCGTGTAGCGACCCAACCCGAATGGATCAAGTCTCTGTGCTTAAGTGTCATCCCTGCATCGGTATGTTGACACACATAGTACTCGAGGATTTATAACAGAGGTAAATCACATGTATAAAGTAACGTAAATACTATTACCTCAATCCATATAGCGGAAGTAAAAAACAAAGTTGTGGATTCCCATTAACACCAACGACAAAGTTGAGTGTAGACAGTGCAACCCTAACGTAACACTTACTCGTCGAATAATTCCTACAACATGAGACGTTGTAGCCATGTAGGTCAGTACATTGAATGTACTGGCAAATTCACAGTGTAGCAGTAATGATGGACAATGCCTACAACTACATGCATATTTGCATGGTGGAGGCTGTAAGGTTAATTTTTGCATAAAGCTAGTTTTCCCCTACAACAAAGGAATTAATTTTATTTAACTAATCAGTTGTATTAAGCAATATTGAGAATGGTTCCTCCATCTCAAATCCCGAAGTTACCAAAATCAATATCCCAACAAATTTTATTAGTTCAAGTGATGAGATAAACAAATAATCCACTTCTGGATACTCAAAGACGTCCATAACCGTGGACACGACTACTCATACTCAAAGATGTCCATAACCGTGGACACGGCTACTCATGAATAGTTTGTACACTCTGCAGAGGTTTGTTCACTTTTCCCCACAAGACTCAATCACATCCGTTTAATTTCTCGCACTGCATGGTGTTTGAGAAACGAATGACCGAGACACAGTCTTTCAGAAGCATTAACTCTTTACCCTGGGTAGACCGGTACACCTACATTTGCTACATCTGCTAGTCTACCACTAAAAAAGGTCACACAACATACTCAACTATGCTAGAGCCCATAATGGCTTATGGCTGCACATGGAAGTTTCTAGGCATGAAAATATGATATGACCCCTTTGAGCGTGGGTGGCATTCCAATAGGGTGATCACACAGGTCCTCCGGGATCCCCTAGGACAACACTGGTTTCTCCAGGTGCCCCGACAAACCACTAGGTGCTCCAGGGTGCCACAACCAATCCACCTAGATGTATATTAAATTTCCACCTTAAAGTTTTCCTTAAATAAACATCACTCTCACAGCTTTCATGAAACTCTCATACCAATCCACGTCTATGAGCATGGCTAAGCAATAAGTAACAAAGCGTATATCTCCTTGGTTGATCTCAAGTCATTGGGTTCCTACCTCATGAACTACAAAGCATCATATTATGTAACCAGTCCTACTCATGCAAGTGTTTGAGGATATAACTAATGCAATGAAAACTGGGTATTTGAAAAGTATGATCAAAGTATCAACTTGCCTTGTACTGTTGATGTAGATTCTGCGCACTCATATCTCGTGATAGATCTACTCGTCACACTCCGATCAATCTATCGTAAGCAAACAGTAGTAACCACACATAAGCAATCACTCAGAAGATCGGAAAGAACGAAGAAAACACTTCGGAAAACTTCGAAAACAAGTAAATAACTTTTGCAACATAAAACAATTTCTAACAGTAGCTAAATTAAGTGAATTTGACCTTGTCAGAAAGTTTAGGTCAAGAGCTTCGATTTGCAAAAAGAATCAACTCAAACGGAGTTAAGGTTAAACAAATATGATCAAAAGAAGTATGAATATGAATTTGAACAAATTTCAAAATTTGAAAGTTGCAAAAAGTTAATTTGATAGATTCACTGGATAAGTGAGATCAAGACAAAATCTACCCGTTGGTTTCATCTAATTTGGATGAACGAGTAAAAATTTATGACTATTTGAAAAATCAGGGCCAAGCTGTTTTACTGAAGAAGAAAAAAAGAAAATAGCTACGGCTAAAAGAATTTTAGGTCTAATGTATAAATACAAAGACTAATTGATAAATCTACTTATTATACCGTACTAGTCTAAAAATAATAAGCTACGGGAGTATATATAAAAAAATACGATAAAAGATACCTTTATAAGGTAAAGAAAAGACAACTTTGAACAAAGGAGACGACTTTTAGATTTCCTGCCAAAGAGAAGAAATATTTTTTTAGTGAATCTATTCAAACCAAAATATTGATTCCCCGAATCAGATGATTTTTGGAGGCTCTATGGGCCTATACTTATAGGTGGAATAGAGGCTTAGGGGTCAAACGCTAGGTAATGTGGGACTAAACATAGACGTACAATTAAAATAGAAAGGGAAAGCGCACGAGCCAAAAAAGCTACATGGGCCGGCCGGTCGCACGCACGCACCGCGACACTATTTTTTTTTTCTAAATTCGGCCTAAGAGAAAAAAACATTGGACAGAAAAAAGGCTTACTAGGCATGGCCCATGTAAAAAAAATAAAAGAGGGCGCCGCTGCTAGCTATGCTCCACACGTGGGCGACGGATATATATAGGCCGCACACACAGTTTTTTTTTAAATAAACGGAAGAGGAAAAACGGAATAATGACAGTAAAAATAAAATTTATATAGGCATATATATCAAATTTTTCAGAAAAAGATTTCCTACAACGTGAACATTTTTCTACAAACAAATAAATTAATCACAAATTTAAATAAGTAATAAAGTGCTACTATTGTAATAAAATACAATAAAAATAATTTTAAAAATGCCAAAATGATTTCAAATTTATTTCTCTCCAATTTTCTACTTTAGGGGATCATTTTACCCTATTTTCCATATATTTTATTTTTGGAGAAAAATAATTTGAATAAAACCCAATAACTCAAATTTTGAAAATGAGTTTCAGAATATTTCAAAAGAACTTCCAACTCATATTTCTTATAATTTGAAGAAGTCATTTTATCTTCCCTCGGGAAAATCATTGAGTTGCATAAAGTTTATGAATTTGAAATATTTCGAGAATGAAATTCAAAATCCTTTCAAAACCCTTTTTCATTTAATAAATGGAAGAAGTCATATTATCTTCACTCGAGGGTTTTGTGATGAAAATAATTTGAATTCCCGGAGATCATAAATGCTAAGTGAAAGTTTGGGAAAGTCATTTTATTCCCTCTCATTTAACTTTGAAAAGATTCAAATTTCACTCAATTTCACACAAGCAATCAAAACTATCTATTTATTATAACATTCCAAAATTTAGAATTTTGGGATGTTACAAACCTACCACACTTAAAATGAGTCTCGTCCTTCAGATTCGGAGAGGCTAGCAAGAAATAGGTTGGGGTTCAGGGTCTCCTAACAAATCCATTGATTGGTATGGTCTAGTGTGCTACCAGACTTAGAAGCATGGTTACGATTGAATCAAAACTCAAGTACTCCATCCTTTGGGTCGATGCTGTCGGTCTTCTCAGATCTTCAGGGTAATTCCTTCTCTGGATTCTTTCTTCTTTCGTTAGTGGCATAACATTTGTCCTCAATTCTTGTGTCCTTTCATCTTGGTAAGGTTCCTTTGAGACCGTTTCTTCTTAGCTGACAGGTCTGGCGCCAATACTAAACAACTACCGATATCTCATGGTGGTCATCAAACAAATTAATTGGGTCCCTGTAGAAAACGGTTCTGGGCTTCATTGTCACCGTATGACCTACGGTTGGCAACAACTGCCTTGTACATGGGATAATTTTGCATACCATTCTAAGGTTTAAACAAGGTTTTGATATCATCGTCTCTCTACTATGGGTAAGTCACTCAGATTTACCATCCCGTATAACAGAGGCGAATAATACGAGTAAGTCGGTATGGTGATCAATCCATTTCGCATCCAAATCATTACCTTGTATATGGTTTAGTGAATCTCGCATTCTAACACTCGGGCAGCCTCACAAGCATTGTAGAATTTCACTTGTCAATGAACTAAGTTCAGATAAATCAATTGATTATGCAAGCCAAACAACCATCTATCATTTCTTCACAACCCTCGGGTTTTGCGTAAATACCTATAAGATCGTATGTTGATCAAAATCGTAGCTCCTTCCAGGGGTTTTCCTTTAGCTAGAGTGCTTGCTTCTTTGTCAGGTCCTGGGGCCTGTGGGTTATGGTCCATCACATCACTTGTAGACCATAAACTCATCTTTGGGTTGTAAGGGATCATCCTTCCATCCAGCTTCCTAGCATTCTTAAATCCATCCAACTGTATTGTATCCCTTCTTTCTGTTGCTACAAACAAAGATATAATTACGTAGACTCATCTTTGTCTGATCCATTCCAAGGTCTGATGTAACTAGCTCTTGTATTTGGGTATCGGTATTGGGTTCTACCACCATAAATTGAAAGGGCACTAATTTCTTCCGAAATCTTATTCCACGTATCATGGTTTCACTCATTGCCCATATAGTAACAACTCATAAAATCCAAATCAATACCAACGATGCTAACTTTATTGATTCTCAACTTATTGTGATCTACTGCATTTCCATTACATGCTTCAACTCAACTACTTAGCACATGTCTCCTTCTCCTTGAGACAATCACTAGCAAAGTGCCCTGCTTCACTATAGTACAAACATATTAATTCTGTCAAGTCGCATGGTTCCCTTGTGATTATGTAGCCTCCTTAGGTCCTCGGCTTATGGGTCCACTTCAGAACTTGTATATCCTTAACTCATCCTTGGAGTCACTATTGCTCCTCACTCTAGCATTACACCCTCTTTAAATCCAATTGTACTTATTTCCTTCATACTCTTAGGGTAAGCATCATATTAAGAATAAACTCCAACTTATTTTGTGCAAACTCCACTCCTTGGAGAAACATTTTCCGTTCCCTTAGTCTAGTGTTCACACAAAAAAAGTATCGCTCCCAAAAATAAATGCACTGGTTCATCCGTAATTCATATTCTCCTGATATCAAATCTCTTATTACATCCTGAACCACAATTCGACACTTCAAATTTCAAAGGTGCTTCACTACAAAGGCTGCCCTCCACATAGTTTGATATGGTCAAGCATTCCTTCCATCCGTATTCATTTGTCCTAAGTGAGGACGCTCCAGTCCCATTGGAATTTTGCAATGTGATTCTTGAAATCATCGATCTTTTGCTTTGTCATGGTGGCCATGTGCTTCATCTCCATCATTTCTGCATGCACCCCACTCGGACATTTTTGAGTGTGACAAAGTCTTGCTTCGAGCATTTCTCCAATCTAACGTATGGCTTCGATAGCAGCTTCACGAACATAGTCGATGAATGTTGTTCGTGGTACTCGAGAGATGAAAAGGTATTGTCCCATAGTTTTTGGGCAAACTCCTTTCACACGGTGGAGGTGTACCTCCACGTACCAAAGTTCAACTCCATTCTCCATGAAGGGATAACCCTTGTAAACTGCATCTCCTTCTATGTGCATATGCTTCATCATGTCCTTCACGATCTTTGGGAAATCCTGGTCACTAGCTAGGGTCATGATCGTTTCCGGGCCTTTGAGAGAAGACTCATAAAGGGTTATCATCTGTGGGTGTAAGAAAGAAGAGGTACTCAGGATAAGGTATGTATTTCCTTGGGTGAAATGTGGTTGTTTGTTCGAGAAAGGTTTGAGGTCTGCTTGTCCATGGTTCTAGGTTTTGTCTGGGTGAAATAGCAAGAGAGGCACTCACAATCATGCAACAACTCATAACATTTCCTTCTTAGATTCCAAACATATCAACTTCTATTACTTCACAATCTATTACAATGTTCTTTCCATAACTCAACTCAACATCGTAATAAAAGTGTATTCCACATTTATCTACTTGCTCTATTCCAATATTAAGATCTCAACTACTCTGCTCCATCTTTCCTCTGGTCTGAACATTCTCCGGCAAAATGCCCTACTTCCTTGTAGCGTAAACTAATGACATCCGACAAATCTAAGTACATCATGTGGACTATCCTGGTTCACTGGGTTCTTGGCTTCCTTGTTGGGCAGTTGCTAGCATAATGACCTAAATCCTTGCACCAATAACATGTGATGTGACCGAGGTCCTTTTCCGCAGAAATTGGGTTCTTCTGGGGACACATGCTCTTTCTCTTCCTCGACTTCCTTGTTCCAATCAATTATTCTATCTTTTATGGATCAATCTCCACTTCTTCTGTCGGGAAGTCTCCCAGATAATCTTGGCTTTCCTTCGTGCAATACTGAGAAAGATGTCTTTTTCCCCCACATGAGTAGCAAGCATGGGAGTAATACCTATTTAGGCCTTCTCCATCAGGGTCGTCAATATCTTCCCCCATCGCGAATTCCCTTAAGGTTTCCTCGAGGACTTCATTCATTGCTTCTTTCTTCTGCTGGATAGTTCGTTGTACCATGGGATAAAAGTGACACTGGGCAGGGTAGTGGGTAGTCCCTTCGCACAAGAAACAAGTAATCTGCCTAGTTGAGCATTCTTTAGTTGGGTGTCTTTCATCACAATGAGGGCATTCATCCTTGTGCTCCTCCTGGTGTGTCTTATTTCTCCACAAATCCGGCAGGCACAAGGTTTCTTCATCGGGTTGTCACCATGCTTTCGGATGAGACGGGACTTTAACAGAGTCTTTTTGAATTCCTCCCAACTTTTGGATCCACAACATCCTTGTATGGCTTGATGCATTTCCCACCATGTTGCAGCACTTTTTGTAAAGTGCTAAAGAGCGTACTGAATTTCATACTTCCTTGCAACCAAAATTTTCCTGAAGTGATCCTCAATGTTTTGTATCCATAGCTTTGCCCCAGACTGGGTCATCGGTCCAGAGAATACATGTCTATCTTCATTCATCCTCTATTGGTTCCAAGGGTTGTTGGGATGAGATTTGGGAGATGGAGAGAGGTACACTCAATACAAACAATAGTTTTGAAAAGACGGGTTTTGTTTTGTGGCGGTCTGAAAAACATCAAAAAAATGACAACTCACAATCGTCGTATCTATCGTAAGTACACAACAGGGGTTTAGTCTTCTAAAGGTCAATATCTCTTCAAGGTCGTCAACTCTTCAAATCTTCTGAGTATCCACTGTTGTAGGTTCAACACTTCCAATGCATGGTGAAATCATCTTTACTCTGAAGTTCTCAAAATGGGAATGGTATTGTCTAACTATTTAAGGTAAAAGGGGAAGATTTGGCAAAGCTCGGAAGAGAAGAGAGGTAGAGAATCTTTTTGGAAAATATAGTTGTAAAGAAATCCTTTCCTATGGGCTAGCCAGTTTCTAGGGTCACGTCCTGTAGTCAACATATGCTCTGATACCATCTTGTAGCGACCCGACCCGAATGGATCAAGTCTCTATGCTTAAGTGTCATCCCTGGATCGGTATGCTGACACACACAGTACTCGAGGATTTATAACAGAGGTAAACCACTGGTTTAATGTCACGTAAATACTATTATGTCAATCCATATAGCGTAAGTAACAACAAAGTTGTGGATTCCCATCAACACCAACGGCAAATTTGAGTGTAGACAGTGCAACCCTAACGTAACACTTACTCGTCGAATAATTCCTGCAACATGAGACGTTGCACCCATGTAGGTCAGTACATTGAATGTACTGGCAAATTCACATTGTAGCAGTAATGATGAACAATGTCTACAACCAGATGCATATTTGGCTGGTGGAGGCTGTAAGGTTAACTTTTGCATAAAGCTAGTTTTTCCCTACAACAAAGAAATACATTTTATTTAACTACTCAGTTGTATTAAGCAATATTGAGAATGGTTCCTCCATCTCAAATCCCCAAGTTACCAAAATTAATATGCCAACAGATTTTATTAGATCAAGTGATCATATCAATAAATAATCCACTTCTAGATACTCAAAGACGTCCATAACCGTGGACACGGCTACTCATGAATAATTTGTACACTCTGCAGAGGTTTGTGCACTTTTCCCCACAAGGCTCGATCGCCTCCGTTTAATTTCTCGCACTACATGGTGTATGGGAAACGAATGACCGAGACACAGTCTTTTAGAAGCATTAACTCTTTACCCTGGGTAGACCGGTACACCTACATTCTCTACATCTGCTAGTCTACCACTTAAAGAGGTCACACAACATACTCAACTATGCCAGAGCCCATAATGGCTTGTGGCTGCACATGGAAGTTTCTAGGAATGAAAATATCATATGATCCCTTTGAGCCTGGGTGCCATTCCAATAGGGTGATCACACGGTTCCTCCGGGATCCCCTAAGACAACACTGGTTTCTCCAGGTGCCCCGGCAAAACAATACGTGATCCAGGGTGCCGCAACCAATCCACCCAGATGTCTATTAAATTTCCACCTTAAAGTTTCCCTTAAATAAACATCACTCTCACAGCTTTCATGAAACTCTCATACCAATCCACGACTATGAGCATGGCTAAGCAATAAGTAACAAAGCGTATATCCTCTTGGTTGATCTCAAGTCATTGGGTTCCTACCTCATGAACTACAAAGCATCATATTATGTAACCAGTCCTACTCATGCAAGTGTTTGAGGATATAACTAATGCAATGAAAACTGGGTATTTGAAAAGTATGATCAAAGTATCAACTTGCCTTGTACTGTTGATGTAGATTCTTCGCACTCATATCTCGTGATAGATCTACTCGTCACACTCTGATCAATCTATCGTAAGCAAACAGTAGTAACCACACATAAACAATCACTCAGAAGATCGGAAAGAACGAAGAAAACACTTCATAAAACTTCGAAAACAAGCGAATAACTCTTGCAACATAAAACAATTTCTAAGAGTACCAAAATTAAGTGAACTTGCCTTATCAGAAAGTTTAGGTCAAGAGCTTCGATTTGTCAAAAGAATCAACTCAAACGGAGTTACGGTTAAAAATATATTATCAAAAGAAGTTTGAATATGAATTTGAACAAATTTCGGAATTTGAAAGTTGCAAAAAGTTAATTTGATAGATTCACTGGATAAGTGAGATTAAGACGAAAATCTACGCGTTGGTTTCATCTAATTTGGACGAACGAGTAAAAAGTTATGACTAGTTGAAAAATCAGGGCCAATCTGTTTTACTGAAGAAGAAAAAAAGAAAATAGCTACGGCTAAACGAATTATAGGTCTAATGGATAAATACAGGGACTAATTTATAAATCTAATTATTTAACCGTACTTGTCTAGAAATTATAAGCTACGGGAGTATATATACAAAAATACGAAGAAAGATACCTTTATAAGGTAGAGAAAAGACAACTTTGGAGAGAGGAGACGTCTTCCAGAATTACCGCCGGAGAGAAGAAATATTTTTTTTAGTGATTCTAGTCAAACCAAAATATTGATTTAACCCGAATCGGATGATTTTCGGAGGCTCTATGGGTCTATATTTATAGGTGGAATAGAGGCTTAGGGGTCAAAGGCTAGGTAATGTGGGACTAAACGTAGACGTACAATTAAAATAGAAAGGGAAAGCGCACGGGCAAAAAAGCTACATGGTCGGCCGGCCGCATGCACGCACCTCTGCACTATATGTTTCTTTCTAAATTCGACCTAAGAGAAAAAAACTGGAAAGATAAAAAAGCTTATTGGGCCTGGCCCATGTAAAAAAATAAAAAAAGGCAGCCGCTGCTAGCTATGCTCCAGACGTGGGCGACGGATAGATATAGGCCGCACACGCAGTTTTTGTTTAAATAAACGGTAGAGGAAAAACTGAATAGTGAAAATAAAAATAAAATTTATATAGGCATATTATATATCAAAATTTTCAGAAAAATATTTCCTATAACGTGCACATTTTTCTACAGTCAAATAAAAGCCTCATAAATTTAAATAAATCATAAAGTGCTACTATTGTCATAAAATCCAATAAAAATCATTTTAAAAATGCCAAAATGAGTTCAAATTTATTTCTCCAATTTTCTACTGTAGGGAATCACTTTACCCTATTTTCCATATATTTTATTTTTGGAGACAAATAATTTGAATAAAACCCAATAACTTAAATTTTGAAAATGAGTTTCAGAATATTTCAAAAGAACTTCCAACTCATATTTCTTATAATTTGAAGAAGTCATTTTATCTTCTCTCGGGGAAATCATTAAGTTGCATAAAGTTTCTGTATTTGTAATATTTCAAGAATGAAATTCAAAATCCTTTGAAAACCCTTTTCATTTAGTCATACTGCTTACCAACATGTCATACTTTGATTCGGCGGTATTGTTGGATGAAGCGGCACAGACCGAAATTACGCGTACGCTTACGCGAGACTGGTTCTACCGACGTGCTGCGCACATAGGTGGCTGGCGGGTGTCAGTTTCTCCAACTTTAGTTGAATCAAGTGTGGCTACGCCCGGTCCTTGTGACGGTTAAAACATCACATACTTGATGAAATATCATTGTGGTTTTGATGCGTAGGTAAGAACGGTTCTTGCTCAGCCCGTAGCAGCCACGTAAAACTTGCAACAACATAGTAGATGACGTCTAACTTGTTTTTGCAGGACATGTTGTGATGTGATATGGTCAAGACATGATGCTAAATTTTATTGTATGAGATGATCATGTTTTCTAGCAGAGTTATCGGCAACTGGAAGGAGCCATATAGTTGTCGCTTTATTGTATGAAATGCAATCGCCATGTAATTGCTTCACTTTATCACTAAGCGGTAGCGATAGTCATAGAAGCAATAGTTGGAGAGAAGACAACGATGCTACGATGGAGATCAAGGTGTCGCGCCAGTGATGATGGTGATCATGACGGTGCTTTGGAGATGAAGATCAAAGGTACAAGATGATGATGGCCATATTATATCGCTTATATTGATTGCATGTGATGTTTATCTTTCATGCACCTTATATTTTGCTTAGATCGACGGTAGCATTATAAGATGATCCCTTACAAATTTCAAGGTAGAAGTGTTTTCCCTAGGTATGCACCGTTGTGAAAGTTCTTCGTTCTAAGACACCACGTGATGATCGGGTGTGATAGGTTCTACGTTCACATACAACGGGTGCAAGACAGTTTTAGACATGCGGAATACTCGGGTTAAACTTGACGAGCCTAGAATATGCAGATATGGCCTCGGAACATTGGAGACCGAAAGGTCGAGCGTGAATCATATAGTAGATATGATCAACATAAGATGTTCACCATTGAAAACTACTCTATCTCACGTGATGATTGGACATGATTTAGTTGATTTGGATCACGTGATCATTTAGATGACTAGAGGGATGTCTATCTAAGTGGGAGTTCTTTAGTATTATGATTAATTGAACTTTAATTTATCATGAACTTAGTCCTGGTAGTATTAGCATATCTATGTTGTAGATCAATAGCTCACGATGTAGCTCCGCAATTATTTTTATATGTTCCTAGAGAAATATAAGTTGAATGATGATAGTAGCAATGACGCGGACTTGTTCCGTGATCTGAGGATTTTCCTCATTGCTGCATAGAAGAATCATGTCCTTGATGCACCGCTAGGTGACAAACCTATTGCAGGAGCAGATGCAGACGTTGTGAACGTTTTGACAAAATCTCGGTATGATGACTACTTGATAGTTTAGTGCACCTGCTTTACGGCTTAGAACCGGGACTTCAAAAACGTTTTGAACGCCACGGAGCATATAAGATGTTCCAAGAGTTGAAATTAGTATTTCATACTCATGCCCGTGTCGAGAGGTATGAGACCTCTAACAGTACTTTGCCTACAAGATGGAGGAGAATAGCTCAACCAATTAGCATGTGCTCAGATTGTCTGAGTACTACAATTGCTTGAATCAAGTGGGAGTTAATCTTCCAGATAAGATAGTAATTGACAAAGTTCTCTAGTCACTATCACCAAGTTAGTAGAACTTCGTGATGCACTATAATATGCAAGGGATGACAAAAGTAATTCCCGAGCTCTTCGCGATGCTGAAATCGACGAAGGTAGAAATCAAGAAAGATCATCAAGTGTTGATGGTTAACAAGACCACTTGTTTCATGTAAAGGGCAAAGGGATAGAAGGGGAACTTCAAGAAGAATGAAAAGCAAGTTGTCACTCCCGTGAAGAAACCCAAAGCTAAACTCAAGCCTGAAACTAAGTGTTTCTACTGCAAAGGAAGTGGTCACTGGAAGTGGAACTGCCCTAGATACTTGGGGAATAAGAAGAATGGCATAGTGAACAAAGGTATATATTATATACAGATTATTGATGTGTACTTTACTAGTGTTAATAACAATCCCTGGGTATTTGATACCGGTTCAGTTGATAAAGTGAGTAACTCGAAACAAGAGTTGCAGAATGAACAGAGACTAGTTAAAGGTGAAGTGATGATGTGTGTTAGAAGTGGTTCCAAGATTGATATGATCATCCTCGCACACTCCCTATACTCTTGGGATTAGTGTAGAACCTAAATAAATGTTATTTGGCATTTGCATTGAGCATGAATATGATTTGATCATGTTTGTTGCAATACGGTTATTCATTTAAAGTCATAGAATAATTGTTATTCTGTTTACATGAATAAAACGTTTGATGGTCATACACCCAATGAAAATAGTTTGTTGGATCTCGATCGTAGTAATACACATATTCATAATATTGAAGCCAAAAGATGCAAAGTTGATAATGATAGTGCAACTTATTTGTGGCACTAATGTTTAGGTCATATTGGTGTAAAGCGCATGAAGAAACTCCATGATGATGGGCTTTTGGAATCACATGTTATGAATCACTTGGTGCTTGCGAACCATGCCTCATGGGAAAGATGACTAAAACTCCGTTCTCAGAACAATGGAGCGAGCAACTGATTTGTTGGAAATCATGCATACTGATGTATGTGGACCGATGAGTGTTGAGGCTTGCGGCGGGTATCATTATTTTCTGACCTTCAGGGATGATTTGAGCAGATGTGGGTATATCTACTTGATGAAGCACAAGTCTGAAACATTTGAAAAGTTCAAAGAATTTCAGAGTGAACTAGAGAATCATTGTAACAAGAAAATTAAGTTTCTACGATCTGATCGCAAAGGCTAATATTTGAGTTACGAGTTTGGTCTTCATTTAAAACAATGTGGAATAGTTTCACAGCTCACGCCACCTGAAATACCATAGCGTAATGGTGTGTCCGAACATCGTAACCGTACTTTATTAGATATAGTGCGATCTATGATGTCTCTTACTGATTTACCACTATCATTTTGGGATATGCATTAGAGACAACTGCATCCACGTTAACTAAGGGCACCATCTAAATCCGTTGAGACGACGCCTTATGAACTATGATTTGGCAAGAAACCAAAGTTGTTGTTTCTTAATGTTTGGGGCTGCGATGCTTATGTGAAAAAGCTTCAACCTGATAAGCTCGAACCCAAGTCGGACAAATGTGTCTTCATAGGATAACCAAAGGAAACTCTTGGGTACACTTTCTATCACAGATTCGAAGGCAAGATATTTGTTGCTAAGAATGGATCCTTTCTAGAGAAGGAGTTTCTCTCGAAAGAAGTGAGTGGGAGGAAAGTAGAAGTTGATGAGGTAATTGTACCTTCTCCCGAATTGGAAAGTAGTACATCAAAGAAACTAGTTCCAGTGATTCCTACACCAATTAGCGAGGAAACTAATGACGATGATCATGAAACTTCAGATCAAGTTACTACTGAACTTTGTAGGTCAACCAGAGTACATTCCGCACCAGAGTGGTATGGTAACCCAGTTCTAGAAGTCATGTTACTAGACCATGATGATCCTACGAACTATGATGAAGCAATGATGAGCCCAGATTCCGCAAAATGGCTTGAGGCCATGAAATCTGAGATGGGATGCATGTATGAGAACAAAGTGTGGACTTTGGTTGACTTGCCCAATGATCGGCCAACCATTGAACATAAGTGGATCTTCAAGAGGAAGACAGGCGCCGATGGTAATGTTACTGTCTTCAAAGCTCGACTTGTTGCGAAAGGTTTTCGACAAGTTCAAAGAGTTGACTATGATGAGACTTTCTCCCCGTAGCGATGCTTAAATCTGTCCGAATCATGTTAGCGATTGCCTCATTTTATGATTATGAAATCTGGCAAATGGATGTCAAAACTACATTCCTTAATGGATACCTCAAAGAGGAGTTGTATATGATACAACCAGAAGGTTTTGACGATCCTAAAGGTGTTAACAAAGTGTGCAAGCTCCAGCGATCCATCTATGGACTAGTGCAAGCATCTCGCAGTTGGAATATATGCTTTGATAAGGTGATCAAAGCATATGGTTTTATACAGACTTGCAGTGAAGCCTGTATTTACAAGAAAGTGAGTGGGAGCACTACAACATTTCTGATATGGATATGTGAATGACATATTGTTGATCAGAAATAATGTAGAATTTTTCTGGAAAGCATAAAGGAGTGTTTGAAAGGAGTTTTTCAAAGAAAGACCTCGGTGAAGCTGCTTACATATTAAGCATCAAGATCTATAAAGATAGATCAAGACGCTTGATAAATTCAGTGGGTACATACCTTGACAAGTTTTTGAAATAGTTCAAAATGGAACAGTCAAAGAAGGAGTTCTTGCCTGTGTTGAAAGGTGTGAAGTTGAGTAAAGACTCAAAACCCGACCACGGCAGAAAATAGAAAGAGAATGATAAGTCATTCCCTATGCCTCAGTCATAGGTTCTATAAAGTATGCTATGCTGTGTATCAGACCTATTGTGTTCCTGGCCATAAGCTTGGCAAGAGGGTACAATTCTGATCCAGGAGTAGACCACTGTACAGTGGTCAAAATTATCCTTAGTGGAATAAGGAAATGTTTCTCGATTGTGGAGATGACAAAGAATTCGTCGTAAAGAGTTATGTCGATGCAAGCTTTGACACCGATATGGATGACTCTAAGTCTCGATCTAGATACATATTGAAAGTGGGAGCAATTAGCTAGAGTAGCCCCGTGCAGAGTATTGTAGACATAGAAATTTGCAAAATACATAAGGATCTCAATGTGGCAGACCCATTGACTAATCCTCTCTCACAAGGAAAACATGATCACACCTTAGTACTCTTTTGGTGTTAATCACATGGCGATGTGAACTAGATTATTGACTCTAGTAAACCTTTTCGGTATTGGTAACATGGAGATGTGAACTATAAAGTGTTAAATCACATGAGGATGTGAACTATTGGTGTTAAATCACAAGGTGATGTGAACTAGATTATTGAATCAAGTGCAAGTGGGAGACTGAAGGAAATATGCCCTAGAGGCAGTAATAAAGTTATTATTTATTTCCTTATATCATGATAAATGTTTATTATTCATGCAATAATTGTCTTAACCGGAGACTTAGTACATGTGTGAATACATAGACAAAACATAATGTCCCTAGTATGCCTCTACTAGACTAGCTCGTTGATCAAAGATGGTTGTGTTTCCTAACCATAGACGTTTGTTGTCATTTGATCAACGGGATCACATCATTAGGAGAATGATGTGATGGACAAGACCCATCCGTTAGCTTGGCACAATGATCGTTTAATTTATTGCTATTGCTTTCTTCATGGCAACTCCCGAATACCGGAGAAACACCTTATGTGCTATCAAACGTCACAACATAACTGGGTGATTATAAAGATGCTCTGTAGGTGTTTCCGAAAGTGTTTGTGCTGTTGGCATAGATCAAGATTAGGATTTGTCACTCCGAGTGTCGGAGAGGTATCTCTGGGCCCTCTCGGTAATGCACATCACTATAAGCCTTGCAAGCAAATGATTAATGAGTTAGTCAAGAGATGATGTATTATGGAAAAAGTAAAGAGACTTGCTGGTAACTAGACTGAACTAGGTATGATGATACTGACGATCGAATCTCGGGCAAGTAACATACCGATGACACAGGGAACAACGTATGTTGTTATGCAGTTTGACCGATAAAGATCTTAGTAGAATATGTAGGAGCCAATATGGGCATCCAGGTTCCGCTATTGGTTATTGACCGGAGAGATGTCTCGGTCATGTCTACATAGTTCTCGAACCCATAGGGTCCGCACGATTAACGTTCGTTGATGATATAGTAGTGAATGAGTTCTGTATGTTGGTGACCGAATGTTATTCAGAGTCCCGGATGTGATCACCGACATGACGAGGAACTCCGGAATGGTCCGTAGATAAAGATTGATATATGGGATAATAGTGTTTGACCTTCGGAAGGGTTCCGGAATTCACCGGAAGGGGTTCCAGATGTTTCCCGAAATGTTTGTGTATGAGAACACTTTATTTGGGCCAAAAGGGAAAGCCCACGAGGCTTTTGGAAAGTGTAAAAGGAAGTTTTGCGGAGACCAGAGGCTAGACGCCAGGAACCCTAGCGTCTAGCCCTGGAGTCCGAGTGGGACTCTTGCCTTTTGGGTAAAACCGACTTTGAGGAGGCTTTTGCTCCAAGTTTCGACCCCAGGTCTCAACATATAATTAGAGGGGCAGGGCTAGCACCCAAGACACATCAAGATACACTAAGCCGTGTGTTGACAACCCCGACCCACTAGTTTATTCTCCGTCTAGTTTCTATAGTGCTTGGCGAAGCCCTGTAGATATTACTCTACATCACCAACCGTCACCACACTGTCATGCTGCCGGAACTCATCTACTATTTTGCCCGTCTTGCTGGATCAAGAAGGCGAGGACGTCATCAAGCTGAATGTGTGCTGAACGCGGAGGTGCTGTACGTTTGGTGCTAGATCGGGATGGATGGTGAAGGTGTACGACTACACCAATCACGTTGATAAACGCTTCCACTTTCGGTCTACGTGGGTACGTAGACACACTCTCCCCTCTCGTTGCTATGCATCACCATGATCTTGTGTGTGCGTATGATTTTTTTTAAATTACTACGTTCCCCATCAGGACTGGGGGTACCCAAGCCCGTCTGCCTGTAAACCAGAACGTGGCACATGTCCTATGCCCGATGGGTGGCCCACCATAGAGCTTCATGAACAAGACCCTCGTTAGGCCCCCCGCCTCGCATGGTACACGTCAGCAAGCACGTCAAACGAATAGGAGGCACCTCCAGGAGCCTTGCGAGGCAGCCTCGAGGCTCCCTCCTGAGACGCCCTCCCGTGACGGCCTCCCGAGGCGCTTAGGTCAAGAGCCACCGAGCCCGGTCGTGTGGTCTAGAGTCATCACTTTAGTAACTTGTGTGGCGACATGCCGCTCCAGAGGCCGTGCGAGCAAGCACGGATGAGGAAGTTTTCCTCTTGGGTGCTAAGTGAGCAAGGCCAGCCACCGGTTCAAGATGACCAAAGGTTGCCCGATCGGTGCAAGATGACCAAGACGGCGGGCTTGCCAGGGTGGATGTCATTCCCAATCCCACCAGCGTGTCATGACAGCAGGCTTTTGTAGGCGAAGACCACCTTTAGTCAGGATAAGACGCAAACTTGTCCGCCTTCAAACCGACCATTGTGGCAACGCTTCCCACCTTGTGCTTTCGGGGAAGAGGACCAGAGGCAGTATAGGTAAGAGGCAATGTGCTTCCATAGAGGGCATGATTTTCTCACATTTGTACTCTTCCTCACCAAGCAATCCCAGACAAGCAGTAGTAGGGTCTTACACAGTGAGGTGGCCTGAACCTGGGTAACTGCTGAGTTCGTGGTTCGTCTTCCTTAGCTCGTGCTCACCGCAGCGTCGCCGGGGGATTGAGAGAGTAGGGTAGAGTGGTAGGAACAAGCGCCCCTAGAGTTTGAACCTCTTGGGTCCCTAAAGCCCTAATTCCGACATGAGTATGGGTAGCATTTTATACCCATTGACTGCACGGATATCGGTATGGTATAGCTCTACCAGCCCCATATCCGACCCATTGCTATCCTTACTTTGCACTATTTAATGGCAAATGCATCGCTAGTAAACAAGACTATAATGCACTTTGTGCCCCTTACTTGAGCATTATTCATACTGCTCTAACGGGCCTTAAACCATATAATCTTGGGGCAACTGTTGCATAGAAGCTGCAACATAACACATGCAATGGCCATTTGTATGGAGGAATTTATGCATCTCGCGTAGCTGCAAAGGTAGGGGCCTCACCTAGACCCAATGACCCTATACTACCTGGCAAATACTTGGACTTTGGAACAATACGGCGTCATGATTTTATTTGGGATGGAGCTCATAATTACGACTATAACTTAATATTGATAAAAGTCGTGTTGTCTCTGTCATTTTTCCTGCTCCTACTCTCTTTGATTTTCAGAGTAAACAAATATATTTCATCGACGAGAGTGAGGTGCCTGAGTACAACACAATAGTACAATGCGTCTAGCTGAGGAGGCTCCACGGAGATCCCCGCTAAGCTACCACTTCAATTATTACCTAGACCAGTGATGGTGATTACCAAGCTAGGCCACGACCTAATCTTGGGTGAGTACGATATCTCACCGACATTACATTCATGTTCACACAATTCATTCTAGTTGTCGGTGTTCATCCTCTTTCAATTTTTAATCTATGTTAGTTTTATTTTTGCTTTGTTTTCATGTGTTCGAAAAACTTTGAGAAAATCCAAAAATATTTCTCGCTTCTTTTCTAGTTGTAGTATCAAAAGAAAGCCAAAGAGATTTCTTGTTTTTTCTTTTCCTTGTTGGGAGCTTTCCGTGTAAATTGTTTTTATCATTTTTGTTTTTCCTTCGTTAAGCTGCCTTCTTCAAGACAAACTAAAAACTCCAAAAATATTTCATTGTGTTTCTCTAAAATTCTTTTTATAGTTGAATCGTCGTAAGGAGAAGACCACGATGAAAATGTTGAGTGGTTCTCATCTGAATTATTGTTGACCTAACAAAGAGCCCATATTTCATTGTCTTATCCTTTGAATAAAATCTTCACAAATTCCAGCTTAGTCCACGACACTCTTGCACAATTATTATTTCCATATCATTCGGTCATGCAAGTGAAAGGAAATAATGACGATAATTTGATGAAGTGAGTGTGGCAAGGAAAAGCGGGTGTGAACTCAACTTGTTTTTGTTCTTTTTAAATATGTTTAACTCAGTATCCATGATTCAACATATTATGATTAAACATGCTTATGATGAAAATTAGAGATTATAGTTGGCCATGCTATGCATAAGTAGCTAGGAATCAATAATGATTTATCTTGGGTGTTAACATGCATTAAAATGGTTCTGATGTATTATGATAGTATGGTATCCTCCTCTGAATGTTTCAAGTGGCTTGACTTGGCACATGTTCATACATGTAGCTGATTTGAAACCAACATAGCCTCCACGATATTTATGTTCATGGTGTTTATATCCTACTCATGCTAGTATGCAATTTTAATTATTCAGAATGCATGATTATGATGATTTTCACTCTCTAGTTGGTCGCTTCTCAATCTATTTGCTAGCCTTCGCATGCACTAAGCAGGAATAATTCTTGTGCATCAAAATCCTTAAACCAATTATTCCAGATGAGTCCACTATATCTACGTATAAGCGGTATTACTCTGCCATTCCAAGTAAATGTGCATGTGCCCCTACCGCTCATGGAGCGATAAGGGGCGGTTAGTATCTTCCATATTAAGCAGATTATTCTCATGATTATTGTTTATTCACTTGTTCTTACACGAGAGTGTCTGGTATTAAGGATGCCCAGTGCCATGATCAAATCGCAATATAATGAAACAAACTCCTCCAGAAAATTGTTGGTATTGAGCGCACCCGAGGATTCGGCTAGCCATGGCTTGTGTTTGTTGGCTTAGGAGGAGTAAACTTTACATTTCCACTTGGGAACCGCCGCTAATGTGTTTAGTATGGAAGATATTGAAAACTCTTGGTCATGACGTTGACAGGATATGCATGCCTGTCAAAATTATATTTATCTCTGATTTAAGATTCGAGATCTGGCACCTTTGCTAATCCCTGCTTCCCTCTGTGAAGGGCCTACCATTTACTTTTATTTTATTTACTTTTATTGTTGAGTCATCACCTTCTCAATTAAAGGACTAGTCATGAGAGCACTATTGTCATTCTTATGCATTGAGTATAGTTAATGTTGGGTGTTAGCATGACTAGATCTCTTTTACCATGAATAACAATGTTTAGTCCCTGCTTGAACTTTTGTCGTGCTCTGCGTTTATTTTTGCGGTCTCACAAAGGGCTAGCGAGACACCATGTTGTCATATTATATCAGGATTGTTTTGACAAAGTGTTGGCATCTGAGATATGTTATTATTGCTCGCTAGTTGATTATGCTATTGATATGAGTGAATGTTATTTCTAAGAGTTATCCTTTGCATGGTTAGTCATGATCTTTTCTGAAAACCTGGGTACTATTTAAGCTTATATACAGATAGAAGAATAAAAGAGTTTGCAAACGTTTTTCTTTATCACTTTCAGTTTGTCAACTGAAATGCTTGAGGACAAGCAATGAGTTAAGCTTGGGG
>LR738712.1:235099927-235154391 GCA_902687465.1 Secale cereale
GGGGGTTGATACGTCTCCATCGTATCCACTTTTCCAAACACTTTTGCTCTTGTTTTGGAATCTAATTTTCATGATTAGAATGAAACTAACCCGGACTGACGCTATTTTTCAACAGAACTACCATGATGTTGTTATTGTGCAGGAATAAAATTTCTCAGAATTGGATAATTTTTTTGGAGATATTATATGGAAGATATAAAAAATAATGGAGCCAAGATCCACAGGAGGGGACCTAACCATGGCCCACGAGCCTCCAAGAGCGCCCTAGTGCCTCCTGGGGTCCATGTGGCTCTAGTGACCCTAAACTCAAGTATATAAATTCCTATTTCCCGAAAAAATAAGAGAAGAAGTTTCATTGCGTTTTATGATACAGAAGCGCTGCCAGCCTCTCTTCTATATTGGGACGCAAGATCTGGAGTCCGTTCGGGGCTCCAGAGAGGGGTGTTTGTCGCCATCATCATCAGCAACCCATCTTCATCACCAATTTCATGATGCTCACCGCTGGGAGTGAGTAATTCCTTCATAGGCTTGCTAGACGGTGATGGGTTGGATGAGATTAATCATGTAATCGAGTTAGTTTAGCTATGGATTGATCCCTAGTATCCACTATGTTTTAAGATTGATGTTGCTATGACTTTGCTATGCTTAATGCTTGTCACTAGGGCCTGAGTGCCATGATTTCAGATCTGAACACTTTATGTTTTCATGAATATATTCGAGTTCTTGATCCTATCTTGCAAGTTACACACACCTCTTACGTGTTATGATCCGCCTACCCCAAGGTGACAATAATTGGCATTCTTTCCGGTGATTACCATAGTTTAAGGAGTTCATGTTTTTACTATGTGTTAATGCTTTGTTCTAGTTCTCTATTAGAAGGAGGTCTTATCCCTTAGTTTCCTTATGGACCCGCTACCATGGGAGGGTAAGACTGAGGATGTCATGCAAGTTCTTATCGCAAGCACGTATGACTATATACAGAATACATGCCTACATTATATTGATGACTTGGAGCTAGTTCTGTGTCGCTCTAGGTTATAATTATTACACGATGAATGTCATGCATCATAATTATCCATCATTGATCAAATGCCTACGACTTCTGCATATCTATCTTTACTAAGTTACTATTGCTGTAGCTGCTACAATTGCTACAATACTACTACTGCTAATGTTACTGTTACCGTTACTCTAGCTACTCTTACCAGTGCTATCAAACCATCATATTACTGCACTACTGACAACTCTGTGGAAGGTAGTTTGTTCTCCAGGTGTTGTTTAATTGAGAACTCAACTACTAATACATGTAAATATTCTTTGGCCCCCTTGTGTATAATAAATAAATTTGGGCTGAATACTCTACCCTTGAAAACTGTTGCGATCCCCTATACTTGTGGGTTATCACATACCTCCCGTTGTCCAACGGTTAGGTGGAACAAGTCAATGGCTTAATATTAGGCAGTATTAAACTGCGTGTGGTTTTTCCTTTATGAAAAGGCCGATTGCAAATGGGTCGAGGAGCTTGACTTTGTCCTCTGAGGCTTATGCACCACACACCCATTAGATCCATAGGATATACCCCATTTATTATGGTTTATGGTGCTGAGGCCATAATCCCTGGCGATCACATCCGTGATGCAACTCAGGTATGCTTGAATGAAGAAAGAGAAGCCGAGTTGGATTGGTAGGATGACCTCGACGCCCTTGAAGAGGAATGCGATGTTGCCAAAGCATGTTCCACCTTTTATGAACACCAGGCGAGGTGCCATCAGAGTCGGGAGGTCTGAGCAAAGACTTACAATTTCAGAGATTTTTTCAAATGGGATGGACCATTTATCATTGAAAAAGTGTTGACTGGAGGGGCATATCATCTTCGGGACTCGAAGGACAATTGTCTGGAGCCGAACCCATGGAACGGTGCTCAGTGGCTGTTGGGGACATAACCCCATGGTGTGACCGACCAAGGAAGGGCCGGGTTACACCGTTGGCGACTCAAAAGCAAAGGCCCAGGCAAGCCCAAGGAGACAAGATATGAATATCAGATGTGGCTTATGAACATGCATGTTGAAGGCCCAAGACCCGAAGGCGACTTAACAACTGAAGGTGTGAGCCGCCCGAAGGTGACTTGCCTAGCAAGGCAAGGTCACTTAGAACTAGAGTTGGTTATGTTATATGATTTGACCTCGACTCTTGTAAGCCGTCGGGACCCGACCAGTGTATATAAAGGTGAGACCCGGCGACGGGTGAGGGAAAATAAACAATTGATTGAGGGCTAGGTCAAGTGATTCCGCTCCGTTGCGAGGAGCCGAACCTGGGTAAACTCGTGTCTCTCGTCCCGTTCAACCCCTGTAAGCTAATCACCGTGATCATGGTCTTGCACATAAGACCTTTCACAAGGGCATCTGCCGTGACAAAACCATGACAGTTGGTGCCCACTGTGAGGCTAGGGCACAGTGGTTTCGAGTTATTGAAGGGCAATTTCCCAGGGCTCGAGGGATACGTCGTTGGCAGGATGACCAAGAGTTGCTGCGGCAAGCTTTACATCGACGACGCTGGCTGGGGCGCCGAGGCTGATTCAATCGAGTACGGGTACCGGGTCACCTTCGGCAGAATTCACGGCTTCATCGGCAAGATCGGCGACTTCATGCCTGAGCCAGACACCTTCCCCAGCATCTTTAAGTTGGCTTGGCGCGCACAACCCGCCTGGGTCACACCCGGCCGGAAGGATGCCTTCATCGGTTTCATGCAAGGCTCGAAGCTTGCGGAAGATTCTACATCTGGTGGGGAGACTCTCGTCTACTCAGATGGAGAGTCCTCGACGAGAGAGGCAGAGTCAATCTATCAGCTTTAAGATGGCGGGCTCAGGGGCTATTTTGATGGTGACAGTATTCCGGACCCCTATGAGCCGCCGCACATGGCTTCTATCTTCATGGTTGTCACGCAGCCAATTATAAATTCATCAACAGCGCGGCTTTGATATCGGGATTGGCTGCAGCTGCAGGGGCTGGCGGCTACTGCTGGCTCATGTCTTCTCAGATCTCGTAAATACTTCGAGTACACTGCTTGTGACAGAGGTAACTGTGCCGAATCAAGCAGAGCTGAATGCAGAGATTGGTAGCATCCATGCATATATTACTAAGGCCTAGGAGGACATCAACGCAGAGAACGCCATGATGTCGGAGGAAAAGGCTCATATCGCGGCTTAGTTGGAGTGAATCAAGGCGTAGGTTTGGCGCTTGAGTCTGGATCAGAATGCCTCTACTTCAATTCTCCGTAGGAGGCACAAGACCCGCCTGCCTTTGTAGTATGATCCCAGGAATTAGTTTAACACCCCAGGGGCAGGTCCGAGCACTCCGAGCAGCTGGGTGGATTCTGAATTAAACCCGGACAGGCATGGAAGTGGGGCGGCGGCTCAGCCTCGAGAGCGCGGGTCAGCGCGGATGGACGAGTGATTGCTTAACCCGTCCCCCAATTATACTCTGCCTCAATGTTTGTTGACGCCGTTGCCTAGGCATTTTTCTAACCCGGTTGACAACATGGTAGCAGAGGCTACACTGCTGGCGGCTATTCTAATGGAGGGCGAGTCAACGCGGTGGTAGAGACTCGAAATGCAATAGAACTCCTACAAACAGCTGCTTTAAGCAGCTATTATCCACTCATTTGATAGCATTGCAGCGGGTCGGGCTGTTCTGGTCTGGGAAAAGAACTGCCACTTTGAACCCTTTAAGTTGAAACTTGGGCGGCTTATGCGTTATTTCAATGATATGGGTGAGCTCATGGCGTATCGCATTAAGTATGCAGACTCTGATGATACCAAAGACCCTGGATCTAATGGTGAGAAGTCAAATAAGGGTAAGAAGAATGGCAAAAGTAAGGGCCAGCTGCCGAATATGGCAAGACATAACAACATTGGCCAAGGTAATGGTGGTATGTGCAGATACCCCGATGGCGGGTCAGATTTCGTGGCTAACACTAGTACGGGGTATAAAAATTAGCGCCATAACTGTAATGGTAATGGTAAGCCAACGACCATTGGAGGAAAAAACTATAATCTGAAGGCAATGCTTTATGAACCTTCCCCAAAACATAGTCTGCCTGAAAAGCCGGCGGCTCATGCCTGGAAGGATTGGTTTATCATGCGAGAGTACATAAATTTCAATCAGAATCATGGTATTGATAATGGACCACACGGAGGGTCACGATCTGGTTCATAGGGGCCCGACTTTGGTGGTGGCGACTCAAGCTCTAGTTTTCAAGGTCAAGGCCACCAGGGTGGTTATAACCAACAGTCTGGTCAAGGCAGTCAACAACAAGTAAACAGCCAGATTATCAGAGTAATCCAAAGCAGCGCAATAGTGGCCAGTACCATGTTTTCACAACAAGTCTTTGTAAACGAGATCAGAAAGTTCACAAGCACGCTATCAATACTATTGAGCCGACCATGCCTCAATACTTGCGGTGGTCAGAATATCCGATCACATGGAGTCATGAGGATCACCCGCCCCGTGTTGAGGATCCGGGTTATCTGGCTTTGGTGGTAGCCCCTCAGGTCGGGGGTTATAAACTCACTAAAGTGCTCATGGATGGTGGCAGAAGTATCAACATTGTGTATTATGACTAAGCCGTCTTCTATAGTCTTCCATGGTGTGGTGCCTGGTAAGTCGGTGTATCGTGTTGGGAAGATTGCCCTGGAAGTCGCCTTTGGCAATGACTATGATTACATAACAGAGACATTGTGGTTCGAGGTGGTTAAAATTACTAGTCTGTATCATGCCTTGTTTGGGCGGTCGACTTATGCTAAGTTTATGGCTCGACCTTGTTATGTTTATTTACACCTTAAGATGGCAGGGTGTAATGGTACGATCACGATCCATGGTGATCGGAAAATTGCTTTGTAGTGCGAGGAAGGAGATTCAACTTATGAAGAATCAGCTTGTGCTCCCGAGGAGCTGAAGTTTTATAAGGATAACGTTGACTCGGCTGATTGACCCCTTTGAAGAAGCCTAGTACTGAACAAGATCCCCCGTTGAAGTTTAAAGCTGACAATACTAAGCAAGTTGATTTTGTGCCTGGTGACTCATCTCAGGAGTTCATAGTGGGGGCTAATATGGATCCTAAATAGGAAAGCGCGCTCATCGAGTTCATCCGTGAGAACCAGGACATCTTTGCATGGAAACCTTCTGACATGCCGGGTGTACCAAGAGAACTTGCCGAGCACAGTCTTAATATAGACCCTAAATTTAAGACAGTTAAACAGTTCCTTCATCCTTTCAATGAGGAGCGGCCTAAAGCCATTGGGAAGAGGTAGCCCGACTCTTGGCATCACGATTCATCATTGAAGTATTTCACCCTGAGTGGTTGGCTAACCCTGTGCTTGTGCTCCAGAAAAATGGCACATGGCGCATGTGTGTGGATTACACAAACCTCAACAAAGTGTGTCCCACCGACCCGTTTGCTCTCCCATGTATTGATCAGATTATTGATGCGACGACAGGTTGTGTGTAACATCCCAATTTTCCTAATTTGGATGTTATTAGATCATTCATATGCATCTCATATTTTTATTGCATCATTTGCTATTCTTGAATATTTGGATCATTATGCAACTAAAGGCAATTTATTGGAGTGGAGATAACATGACTTCTCCCCTGTATTTAAAAAGGTTCATAATGTGCAGACTATTATTTCTAGTTCATCTGTTATATTCTGGTAATTTTATTAATCTCCAAAGTATTTTATTTGTGGTTTTATTTGTTGTTGAAGTGACCAAATGCACCAAAATGATTTTACAAAATTGCATTAGCTTTGGAACTAGTGTTCCTGTAGTTTATAGCTGTAGGGCTATTTTACTGGTTGTCTAGATATTTTATTTTAGATTTTATATTAGGTGTTTGTATTTTATTTATTTTGTTTTGCTGCTGGCTTGAAAAAAAAGGCAGCAACGCAGCGCAGCGCAGTGCACTGTGCGGCCCAGCAAACTAGCCGGCGCAGCCGCAGCGCAGCCAGCCGGCCCAGTCACACAACACCGCAGTGGTCCAGCCCAATCTCCCAGACGAATCAGTACGCGCAGCCGCACCCGACCCGCAGCGCCTCACCTGACCCACCGCTGCGAGCCGCTGACCAGCAGGACCCGCCCCTCCCCTGTTCCCCTTCCACCCCGAGCCGGACGCACCGCGCTGAGCGCGCACGGACGCCGAGCCCGACTCGAGCTCGCGCTCCGGGTCCACCTCGTGGCCACCCGACGCGCCAGACGCGAGCTAATGCCTTGGGCACTCGATCGAAGTCCTCCTCTTCGCGTTTCTTTCTTCGCACGCGCCGCACGAGCGTTTTGGATGTCGCCAGGAGCTCCGCCGTCCGCCGCCGTTCACCGGTCGGTTTCGCCGCCATAAGAACATCGCAGCCGCGCCGCTTGCTTCCCCTAGAACCTCCTCTCGTTTGCGCAGCTATTTGACACGGTTTGGTGAGCAGACAACCACCGGAGGACTGCCGCCGTCGACACCCGCCGCCGCCGGAGTTCAGGCCATCACCGCCGCCGCTACAGACCCCCTCGCCGCTGTCCGACTCCACCACTGCCTCCGCCGCTCGACGCCGCACCCACCCGTCCCTTCACCTTCACCGGAGACCCACCGGAGAGCCACCGCCTTTGTTCTTGTCGCTTGGTGAGCACACACCGCCGCCCAATCAGAAACTACCACGTGGCAGTTTGCTAGAGGAGTCGCAACAGGAGTTCTGCGCGGTGTCCAGGCGTTTTCTGTTGCACTTTTTGTCTTTTTCAGTTATTCCTCAAATCTTCAATTAGCTATATCTTTTATTCTGTAAATCCAATTTAGGTGATTCTTTTTCCTATGCACTCACAAAAATCATATCTTCATCACAGTACCAATTTTGCACATGTTTGCACAATTCAAATTTGAATTCGTTTGAATTCGAATTAAATCTTCCGGAGGCCATATCTTTTAAACCGTTTATTGGAATCGAGTGATTCTTTTTGCATTGTGATCATAGTGATGTGTAGGTGATCTGTACATGTTGTTTTGATGCTGTTGTTGAATTTAAAAATGATTTTCTTGCTGTTCATTTTATTTTAGCTTTATTGGAGTTTCGGTGATTGATTTGTTATATTGTGTGAAACGTGTAGATTGTCCGGAGTGCGACGCGAGCTATTGTCAGGAGTGTGACCTTTTGAACCAGAACCAAGGCAAGTTACATGTTGATCATCCTTTACCTATTGTTTTCCTATGCATTGTAGGTTATGCCACACTATAAACTTATGCATTATAAGTTTGTTATAATTTGAGCTATATTGTTGAACTATCTCCCGTCTTTTGCAAATCTTGGTAGGTATAGTTTTGCTATGCTTGTAGACGGGGTTGGTTCCTGTATACATTGAGCTTATGTGAGGATTATTAATATTTAACAAATTGAGTAGTAATTCATGACTTAACTCACCTCTGGGCGGAAGTGGTATTGATGGGTGGTCTTAAGAACATCATGGTTTATACCCTCTGAATGTAAGTGGATGGCCGCCCAGGCTCAAAAAGATCAGACAAACTTAATGACTAGTAGCTTCCATGCGCGACCACTAGCTATATGGGCTCTGGCTTAGTTGAGTAGGTTGTGGGATCCTCGCCCAGGTATGCTAGCAGATGTAGATATGGATAGGTGTACCGACTGCCGGGGGTGGATGTGACTACTTCTGAAAGGCTTCGTCTCAATCTTCGGGTTGAGTCTAGTGGGTAAAGTGTGCAAAACTCTGCAGAGTAATAAAACTAATCATGATTAGCCGTGCCCCCGGTTATGGGTAAATTTGAGTGACTATGCCATTACAGTTGTTGGATGATCTTGACAGATGTGACACTTAATAATATTTGTGGGCAACTTAATAAATGGGTAGGTTGGAGTTGATTTTGCCAACTCAACCTTGTGCATTCAATGGTAGTAATAAAATAACTAAATGAAAAACTGACTATTAGGTAGTTATGAGGACAAAATCAGCTTTCTGCAAAATAAACCTCCAAGCCTTCCTTTGTTGTTCTATGCATATACATGTAGGTCTGCTTTATTACTTCTCCTGTGTAACTTGCCAATACATTCAATGTATTGACCTATACGGCTGCAACGCCTCATGTTGCAGGATTTTTAGACGAGGAGTAAGGTACCGTTAGGGTCACGAGTCTGCACTCAGCATCGCCAGTTGGGCTATGATGGGACTCATCGTTATTTTCTGCTACTTTCCGCTGTGTGATTGAATAATGGCTAGCCATGAGCTATGCAGATTGTCTTATTTTATATACTCTGGATCATACGTTGTAATAAATGATGCACTTGTATTCTGGTATTCATCTATACTGTGTGTGCTAGCGAGTTCGATCTAGGGACTAGCACGGTAAGCACAGAGACTCAAATCCTTCGAGGTTTGGTCGTTACAGATGGTATTAGAGCAGTGTGTTGACTGTAGGACGTGACCCTAGAAAATGGATTAGAATAGCCATAGGAGTGAAAATTATTTTATAAACTAGTTATACTTCTTACTGTTTATTAGTTCATCCCCTCAAGTATCTTGAACAGTTAAGTAGGAACTAGTGCTGAGAACACCATATATGCTTGTTTTATTTTGCAACGTTATCGTGTTAGCGTATCTGATTATGTCCACTTTCGTGGTATGAAGATACTAGATTGTTTGCTTGATTGGTAGCTTGCTTGTTAAATTTTATCTCGTCAAAATTATTTGACTATATATGCATATATATATATACTACTATATTATTGTGATTGTTTGTCTGTTTGTTGTTTGTGTTATTCGTTGTTGTGTTTTATTGCCTTGATCATATATGCATATGGGTAGAATATATTTATATTTATAGCTTTGGACCTATTATATCTATAACTCTTCTATGCTTTGCCACCAGATGCCGCCGAGGCGTGATAATAGGCGCAATGCTGCAGGAGGAGAGAACAATGGCAATGACATACCGCCATACATGCAGCAGTTGCTTCAGGGGCGGACGCAGTTGATCCAGTTACTTGTGCAGAACCAGAAGAACCAGAACAACAACAACAACCCGCCACCCGTGGATATGCTCACCAGGTTCCTGAGGTTGAATCCTTAGAGGTTCTCCAGTTCCCCTGAACCTATTGTGGCTGATGATTGGCTCCGTGGAGTCAATAAGAACCTGGAGACGGTTGGATGCACAGATGCAGAGAGGGTGAGGTTCGCCGCACATTAGTTGGAGGGTCCTGCCGCAGCTTGGTGGGACAACTACTTGGTCTCTTATCCCATTGCTGGTATCACTTGGTGTCGGTGTACTAAGGTAGGGGTACCTTAGTACCCCAACTTGTGCACGGGCAGTAGCAGCTTCCCGCGGCAGGGTCTACCACGTGCTTGCCGGAAACCTCTCTGGTCCTTATTAAGCCATTCAAAAACAAAGTATACAAGACAGAAGATCAAGGCCCCGGCAAGTGGAGCTCACCGGGAAGGCCGTCCCAGGCTCAAGACTATGTCATTAACACAAGACCCTGGCAAGAGGAGCTTGCCAGGAAGACCAGAAGACTGTATCTAGAAGACAAGCCTCAGCGCACTCTGCGCCCCGGCAAGACCCGGGGAGCGACAAGCTTCTCGGCCCGACAAGATCAAGACCCCGGCAAGGTGCTTGCCGGGGGAAGTTTACACTGTGTGCCCGCACTCCAGCTCATCGGTCCACGCGTCGCCTTGGGGCCCTTCCAGGGACGCGTGGCGGATGGCTGTGCAGCCTGGGGGACACGGTGGCACTCCACGGTGACAAGGCTGTCGCTGTGGCGAATGGAGACGCAAGGGCGGGTGCTTTTGGGGTCGACGGCGACGGGCATTAAATGCTCTTGTCCCCCACTATCAAAGTAGGTGATGATCACTGTTCATCCACTACTCATGTACTGTTCCCGCACTGTTACAACTACCACCAAAGTTACGTTTTTGCCCTTCTTCTACGTTGACACCTGTCGGTGACCCCTTGAGCTATAAAAGGAGGCCCATGCACAACGTAGAAAGGGTTCGGAACCTAGATAGCTCTCTCGCTCGGTGTAGCTAGTTCTTCAAGCTCCCGAGCTCACAAACTCAATACAAACCAAGGCAGGAGTAGGGTTTTACGCGTCCGTGCGGCCCGAACCTGGGTAAATTGCCCGCGTGCTCTCCCCGATCCGCTCTTTGTGCTCCCTCCGCTCCCTCACCGCAACGACAAGGGGCTCCGGTCCCATAGGTGTTCGTGGTGGATAGTTTCCCCCGACATCCAATCTGGTCAATGCGGGGCAAGGGAAATGGATCCTTGGGACATGCTTTATTCACATCGGTGAAGTCTATACACAGTCTCCACTTCCCGTTAGCCTTACGCACGACAACTGGGTTTGCTAACCACGTCGGATGGATCACGCCTCTAACCAGACCCGCTGCTTCTAACTTCTTGATTTCTTCGGCAATGAATTCTTGGCGCTCCACGGCTTGCTTCCTGATCTTCTGCTTGATGGGCCGCGCATGAGGGCAAACAGCAAGCTTGTGCTCAATTACCTTCCTGGGAACAACTACAACTTCACGGCGCTGGAGCTGAAGGGGATGCTCCGGGAGCTTTTCAAGCACGACCCGGCCCACCCGGAGTGGTTTAGGCCTCCCCGGGGAGTAGTTCCACTATGCAACAGCACCGCCCGGGACGCATTGCGCGCAATGATGCCTGCGTGTGACTCTCACGGCGTCGACCCCACCTGGATAGTGCCGACGCCGGACGCCATCATGAGCTTCTTTGATAACTTGGTGGAGGTGCCGAAGAACTCCGAGGAGATCAAGGGTCTCACTCGGGACACCACGAAGCGGGATTTGGCCTATATTGCTTCCCGGATGGAAGAGGCCGCCGCAGCCGCAGCAGCAGGAGACTTCGGATTCACTGTTGAGGAGGCAGAGGCGGAGGACGCATCGTGCCAAGCAGCGGAGGCAGAGATTTGCAAACTGCTCAAGCTCCCACCCGACGAGCTCGCCGGGGTCCCCTCTCTGAGGCATGCTGGGATCCCCGGGATTGTGAGCGAGGCCGCGGCAAGGGGCGAGGTTGTCGGAGGAAGCAGAGGTGCCGGAGGGAGCGGAGCCGCCGGAGGGAACCGGGCCGCAGGGCAAGGTGCCGGGCCTAGCGAGCCCGCCGAGGAGGAGGAGGAGGACGCCGGAGCCGGCGAGGATACTGGTGGATCTCTGGGGTTCGACGACGACGTCTCCTCGTCCTCGGAGAGCTCCCCGCCCCGGGCAAGTCCCAAGCGTACACCGCCGAAGCACCTCCGCAAGGCGGCTACGGCGACGAGGACGCAGGCGCCTCGACAGCAGCCCGCTCGCCAGGCGGCGCGCGCCACCAGAGCGAGCCAAACCACGACGGAGGCGCCCCGCGCACCTGTGCCAAGCGGAGGAGGATCCTCCCAGGGCGGAGCGGCTGCTCCGCCTGCTCCCCGGGCCTCGGCGTCAACAGAGGCCGGGTCTTCGCAGCCCCCAGCCCCGGGGACCGCCAAGCGCCCGAGGGAGCCTTCTCCCCCTGCTCCTCGCGCGGAAGCGCCTCAGGTGGAGTTCGAATTCTCCGCCCTCAGCGACGATGACGAGGAAGAGGAGTAAGTGTTTGCAATTTGTGACTTCTTTGATCCAGTCTTGATTCTTTCTTTGATGATTCTGATTTTGCTTCTTGCTTTGATTTCAGGACCCTGGCCCAGCGAGTGGCGAAGAAGGCCAAGGTTCCCGTGGTAGTGGTCGAGGACGACTCGCCCGTCGCGGTGACAGGGGACACGCCGGCGACGGACTTGCCGGACCCAACCGCTGCTCCGAGGAGCAGCCCCTAGCGCAGCCCCCAGCGTAAGTCTGGTTTTGAACTTCCTACTTGTCGGGCGCGTCTGAGGTTCCAGCTTGGTATTGATGTTTTGTTGTCTTGCTTGTCTTGTGCAGAAACGGAGCCGCAGCCGCAGGAGCGCCCGGAGACTACTCCCGAGGAGCCGCAGGTCCCGCCGTCCCCGCCAAGGACGAACTCTCCGGCGAGGGAGAGCGCTCCGCCAAGGGCGGGTACTCCGCCAAGGGCGAGTACCCCGCCAAGGGCGAGCAGCCCGGCGAGGGTGGCCACCCCGCCAAGGGTGAACTCCCCGGCGAGGGAGCCAGTTGTCGACGAAATCCGCGAAGGTAAGTCTTGCAACCTCGTCTTCTTGGACTTGTCTTTTTTGGATATTTGCTTGAACTTTTTCTTTTCTTTTTCTTCTTCTTCTAGATCCTCCCGCGCCGGACCGGATGGAGACCGAGGTCGTCGGCGAGGAAGGCGCGTAGGGCGGCGACGACAACGCCCCTGTCGTCGAAGACATGGCAGGGGCCGACGAGCCTGCGGCTGAGGAGACTTCCCCGACTGCGGATGCAGCGGCCGGGGAGGGGGACGGCGGCCACACTGCCGGCCCGGAGGCGGCAGGAGCGTCTAGCGCTGCGCCGGCCACCGATCCCTCCGCCGGCAAGGAGCAGTCGGGCTTCTACCTTGAGGCCCCCAATGGCGTCTTTATACAAGTGCCATGGGGGTCTTCGTCGCGAGCCCCCGAGGAGGGAGAGACCTTTGATGGAGAGGTCCTCGCCTCCGCGGGGTTGAAGATCGTTGAAGCGCCCGGCGGGAGTGACGAGCCCGAGGAGGAGAAGCTGCTTCACCGGCTCCTGGCCCTTTACCGGGCCAGGCAGGCGAAGCTGGACTCCCGAGAAGCCCTCGCCGCCAAGGCTGGAGCGGAGATGGAGAAGCGCGCTGCTGAACTCCGTGCCGCCAACCAGGCGGCCCTCCGCGACTTGGCGGAGGAGCGCGAGAGGCTTGCCGGAGAACAGCAGGAGTTCCTCTTGGAGAAAGCTGAGGCCGAGGAGCAGCAGCGACTAGTTGGCGAAGAGCTGTCCCGGCGAGAAGGAGAGCTCACCCAGCGGAAGGTCGACCTCGACGCCCACGAGGAAGACCTTACCGCCCGGGAGCAGGCCATTGGCGGGGAGTTGAAGGAGGCGAAAGCTGCCGCAGCCGCCGCGGAAACCGCCAAGAAGGACCTTGAGGCTAAGGTGGCGCAGCTGGAGGAGTTCCTGAAGGCGAGCACGGAGAGGGTCACCGCGCTCAACATAGAGCGCGAGAAGGACGCCCATACCAACTCAGAACTCCAGGTACGCCTCTCCAAGCAGGGCGACGAGCTTAAGGCCGCCAAGGACTCAATTGCTGATCTGGAGCTGAAGGTCTCCACGCTGACTGGCTCGCTGGACGCCGCCCGGGGCCGCGAGACCAAGCTGAAGGAGGAGGTCCGCAAGGAACGAGGCTTGGTGGAGAGCGCAGCCACCTCAACTAACAACTTCCGCCGGACCGTTGAGGTATGGACTGAAGATCTGGTGGCTTCTGCTGCTAACATCGACAAGGAGCTGATGGCGCTGAGGGTGGAACACCTCATATATTCTCCGGATCCAAATCTCCCACACAGCGCCAAGCTCAGTCTCTTCTTCAGAGGGATCGCGCCGGCACTCGCAAGTCTACAGGAGAAGCTCCCCGCGCAGCTGGCCGAGGAGTCACGCCAGCTCGGCGCGGGTACCTTGGAGCGCGTCCTGACGAAGATCGTCTACCGCAATCCTGGTATAAATCTCGTCAACGTCCTCCGCAGCTTGCCGGCCGACGCAGATATGGAGGCGCTGAAGGCGCAGGTCGCCCACATCATCGCCAAGGTGAACAAGATCTCCAGGCGTGAAGGCGATCGCGTAGACTAGGCCTCTTTCTTCTTATTTCTTTTGTTGCTGCAAAGTGTGCCATGAACATGAACCTATTAGTCATTGCGACAAGTTATCTCTGTAATATATTTATCTTATTTCTGGTAAATTGATGCAGTGTTATCTCCCTTGTTTTGGTCCTTTACTTTGTATACTTTTTACCCTACGCTTTTAGGGAACTTGCTGACAAGGGACCCTTGCCGCGAGCGCTGAGTGCTGGACTCTGAGCAGCCTGCTGGCAAAGGCCTTATCGGCAAGCAACCTTGCCGCAGCTAGTCGCAACGCACTTAGCTTGCTGAGCGAACTCGAAAACGAAATAAGGGCGCGACACTTGTCGCAGCTCTCTTAAGCCGTTGAGCGTACTCGAAAACAAGACAAGGGTGCGGCTAGCTACGGGTAGGTTCCTCCGCGCACAGGTTTTCCATACAAAGCGTGGTTGTTCAAGGAAGATAACTAAAATTTAAATATTTGAACTGCTTAAATTCTGGTAACTTAGCTTTCATAATCTGTTCGTTCTCCGGTAAGCTTTTCTTTCTTGAACAGTACTTGGTTCGTCCTCCAGCTCCTTCCCCCCGGCAAACTTGTGCGCGAGGAACATTCTTCCTGCTTAAGAGGGAAAGAAAAACGAGAAGAGGAAACAAGTATAGGATTTCTCGGCATGGTAATGCTTACCGGATATGTGTGTTGCACAAAATGCCAAATAATGCATGCAAATAACAAAGAAAAGCACGAGAATGGCAAATAGTGCGAAAACACAAAACTTTACTGATGCACGGGATCTGCGACGGGCTTTGTACAAAGGTTTACATGCAACAGCGGCAAGACTCGTACAAAAGGTGGTTGCCGGAGCGGATCACGGCAACCGCGCCTTATGGGTGAAACTTTCGAAGATGCTCTATGTTCCAGGAGTTGCTCACCGGTAAGCCTTCTTCGGTCTCAAGGCGGACAGCGCCGGGCCTTGTGACTTGTCTCACCCGATAAGGGCCTTCCCACTTCGGCGTCAACTTGTTGGAATTCTTGGCGGACTGAACACGCCGAAGAACAAGGTCGCCTTCCTCGAGACTCCTGGCCTTGACCTTGCGGCTATGGTAGCGACGCAAGGCTTGCTGGTATCGAGCAGCTCGTACAGCAGCCTGGAGACGTTCCTCCTCAAGGAGCAATGCATCATCTTGTCGCAGTTGCTCTTGCTCGAGCTCATCATAAGCGAGCACTCGAGGAGATCCGTATACGAGTTCTGTGGGGAGAACTGCCTCTGCCCCGTAGACAAGGGCAAAGGGGGTCTGCCCGGTGGCTCGACTTGGTGTCGTTCTGATTGACCAAAGAGCCGCCGGCAACTCCTCTATCTAGTTTCTTCCGCACTTGCGCAGCTTGTCAAAGATCCTCGTCTTGAGCCCGCGCAGCACTTCAGCATTAGCCCTCTCCGCTTGATCATTGCTCCTCGGGTGAGCAACAGAAGCGAAGCAGACCTTGGCGCCAAGGTCTTGGACGTACTGCATGAAGGTGCGACTTGTGAACTGCGTACCGTTGTCGGTGATGATCCTGTTAGGGATTCCGAAACGGCAAACAATTGCTCTGAAGAACCTGACCGCTGACTGTGCTGTCACCTTTCTCACCGGTTCCACTTCTGGCCACTTTGTGAACTTGTCGATTGCAACGTACAAGTACTCAAAGCCCCCGACAGCACGGGGGAAAGGGCCGAGGATATCGAGCCCCCAGACCGAGAAGGGCCAGGACAAAGGGATCGTCTGGAGAGCTTGAGCTGGCTGATGAATTTGCTTGGCATGGAACTAGCACGCTTCACACTTGGTTACTTGTGCAGTTGCATCTTGGAGGGCTTCTTGCCAAAAGAACCCTTGCCGGAATGCCTTCCCGGCAAGTGCCCTTGCGCCAATGTGGTGGCCACATATGCCTCCATGTATTTCTGCCAACAGCTTCTGTCCATCTTCTCTGGAAATGCACTTCAACCTGACACCATTGAGCCTTCTTCTGTACAGTTCATTGTCCACGAACTGGTACATACTTGACTGCCTAGTTATCTTCTCTATCTCTGCTGGGTCGTCGGGAAGTTCTCCAGTTTGCAGAAAACGGACGATCTGCTGCGCCCATGCCGGAGCCCGAGGCTCAACGACAAGGACTAAAGGTATGAGGGCCGCTGCGGGAACCTCAGCTTCTACGGCAAGAACCTCTGGTTCTGCTGGAGCTGATGGTCCCCCGGCAAGCCTGCCGGGGCAAGGCTTGTCGGGAACGCTTGCTTCAACTGTACAGACCCTTGGGTCTGCAGGAGCAAACTGTTCCTCAGCGTTCTGGTCGTTGATCTTGGGGACCTTGGCGGCGGCTTCAGGAAGATCCGCCGGCAAGTAGTCGCCGGAGACCAACTTTCTCTTCTTGGGCTGCCCAATTGATGGTGTAACGGATGGCTGAGTCAGCTTGAGCAGGAAGGTCCCTGGTTCCACAGGTAACTTCATTGCAGCACACTTTGAAAGGCTATCTGCTATATCGTTCTGAGCTCTCGGGACGTGCTCCATTTGCAGACCTTCAAAGTGCTCTTCAAGCTTTCTCACTTCATCTACATAAGCTTCCATCAAAGGGCTCTGGTAACTCTTGTTGACTTGTCGGACCACCAATTGAGAATCTCCCCGCACAATTAGCTTCCTAATCCCAAGTTCAGCTGCAATTCTGAGGCCGGCAAGCAGACCCTCATACTCTGCAGTGTTGTTTGTCGCTTGTTCCCTGGGAAAGTGCATCTGGATAACATACTTGAGGTGTTCTCCGGTGGGTGATATGAGTACCGCACCGGCTCCAGCGCCTTGCAGCGAGAAGGCACCATCAAAGTACATTACCCATTCGCTTGTCGCTTCTTGTACGGGGACGCTTGTCTCTAGAACTTCTTCATTTGGCGCTGGGGTCCATTCAGCTATAAATTCTGCCAAAGCTCTGCTCTGTATAGTTGAAGTACTTTCGAACTTGAGACCAAAGCTCGACAGTTCCAGTGCCCACTCGACGATCCTGCCTGTTGCTTCTGGATTCTGCAATATCCTCTTCAACGGAAAGCGAGTGACCACTGTTATCTCGTGTGCTTGGAAGTAATGGCGCAGCTTTCTCGAGGCCATGAGGAGGCCGAAAAGCAACTTCTGCACACCGGAGTATCTTGGCCTAGCCCCCTGCAAGAGGGAACTCACAAAATACACCAGGCGCTGCACCATCTTCTTCCGCACCTCTCCTTGCTCTTGCGCAGAGTTGTCCTTATCGGGGCCAGAGCTTGTCGGAGTAGCCCCCTGCTTGTCGCTGGATTCGCTTGCCGGTGGCGTAGACTCCTCATCGGCCTCCCTCTCCGCTACTAACGCAGCACTAACCACTTGATTGGTTGCTGCTAGGTATAACAGCAACTTCTCTTGTGGCCTAGGTGCGACAAGTATTGGAGTGGAGGATAGGTATCCTTTCAAGTCTTGCAGCGCCGCCTCCGCTTCCAGAGTCCATTTCATAGGACCTGCCTTCTTCAAAATCTTGAAGAAAGGCAGGGCGCGTTCTGCAGACTTTGAAATGAACCTACTGAGGGCAGCCACACAACCTGCAAGTCTCCTTACGTCCTTGACGCGCTTCGGGGCTTCGATCTACTCGATGGCTTTAATCTTGTCGGGATTAGCTTCAATCCCCCTCTGAGACACAAAGAACCCGAGAAGCTTGCCGGAGGGGACTCCAAAAACACACTTCTCGGGGTTCAACTTAAGATGGATCTTGCGCAGATTTGCAAAAGTTTCTTCCAAATCTTGGATCAGGGTATCCTTGCTCTTGCTCTTCACCACTATGCCATCCATGTAAGCTTCTACATTTCTGTGGATCTGTGGCTCAAAAGCAGTGTGCACCACCCTTGCAAATGTTGAGCCTGCATTCTTCAATCCGAAAGGCATGCGAATAAAGCAATAGGTGCCACATGGAGTAATGAATGCAGTCTTCTCTTCATCTTCCTTGGCCATAAAAATCTGGTGGTAGCCTGAATATGCATCAAGAAAGGAGAGCAGCTCACATCCAGCAGTGGAGTCAACAATCTGGTCAATGCGGGGCAAGGGAAATGGATCCTTGGGACATGCGTTATTCACATCGGTGAAGTCTATACACAGTCTCCACTTCCCGTTAGCCTTACGCACGACAACTGGGTTTGCTAACCACGTCGGATGGATCACGCCTCTAACCAGGCCCGCTGCTTCTAACTTCTTGATTTCTTCGGCAATGAATTCTTGGCGCTCCACGGCTTGCTTCCTGACCTTCTGCTTGATGGGCCGCGCATGAGGGCAAACAGCAAGCTTGTGCTCAATTACCTTCCTGGGAACGCCGGGGATGTCAGATGGTTGCCATGGAGTGGCAAGTGCGGAAGAAACTGGATAGAGGAGTTGCCGGCGGCTCTTTGGTCAATCAGAACGACACCAAGTCGAGCCACCGGGCAGACCCCCTTTGCCCTTGTCTACGGGGCAGAGGCAATTCTCCCCACAGAACTCGTATACGGATCTCCTCGAGTGCTCGCTTATGATGAGCTCGAGAAAGAGCAACTGCGACAAGATGATGCATTGCTCCTTGAGGAGGAACGTCTCCAGGCTGCTGTACGAGCTGCTCGATACCAGCAAGCCTTGCGTCGCTACCATAGCCACAAGGTCAAGGCCAGGAGTCTCGAGGAAGGCGACCTTGTTCTTCGGTGTGTTCAGTCCGCCAAGAATTCCAACAAGTTGACGCCGAAGTGGGAAGGCCCTTATCGGGTGAGACAAGTCACAAGGCCCGGCGCTGTCCGCCTTGAGACCGAAGAAGGCTTACCGGTGAGCAACTCCTGGAACATAGAGCATCTTCGAAAGTTTCACCCATAAGGCGCGGTTGCCGTGATCCGCTTCGGCAACCACCTTTTGTACGAGTCTTGCCGCTGTTGCATGTAAACCTTTGTACAAAGCTGGGCGTAGATCCCGTGCATCAGTAAAGTTTTGTGTTTTCGCACTATTTGCCATTCTCGTGCTTTTCTTTGTTATTTGCATGCATTATTTGGCATTTTGTGCAACACACATATCCGGTAAGCATTACCATGCCGAGAAATCCTATACTTGTTTCCTCTTCTCCTTTTTCTTTCCCTCTTAAGCAGGAAGAATGTTCCTCGCGCACAAGTTTGCCGGGGGGAAGGAGCTGGAGGACGAACCAAGTACTGTTCAAGAAAGAAAATCTTACCGGAGAACGAACAGATTATGAAAGCTAAGTTACCAGAATTTAAGCAGTTCAAATTTTTAAATTTCAGTTATCTTCCTTGAACAACCACGCTTTGTATGGAAAACCTGTGCGTGGAGGAACCTACCCGTAGCTAGCCGCACCCTTGTCTTGTTTTCGAGTACGCTCAACGGCTTAAGAGAGCCGCGACAAGTGTCGCGCCCTTATTTCGTTTTCGAGTTCGCTCAGCAAGCTAAGTGTGTTGCGACTAGTTGCGGCAAGGTTGCTTGCCGATAAGGCCTTTGCTAGCAGGCTGCTCAGAGTCCAGCTCGCGGCAAGGGTCCCTTGTCGGCAAGTTCCCTAAAAGCGTAGGGTAAAAAGTATACAAAGTAGAGGACCAAAACAAGGGAGATAACACTGCATCAATTTATCAGAAATAAGATAAATATATTACAGAGATAACTTGTCGCAATGACTAATAGGTTCATGTTCATGGCACACTTTGCAGCAACTAAAGAAATAAGAAGAAAGAGGCCTAGTCTACGCGATCGCCTTCACGCCTGGAGATCTTGTTCACCTTGGCGATGATGTGGGCGACCTGCGCCTTCAGCGCCTCCATATCTGCGTCGGCCGACAAGCTGCGGAGGACGTTGACGAGATTTATACTAGGATTGCGGTAGACGATCTTCGTCAGGATGCGCTCCAAGGTACCCGCGCAGAGCTGGCGTGACTCCTCGGCCAGCTGCGCGGGGAGCTTCTCCTGTAGACTTGCGAGTGCCGACGCGATCCCTCTGAAGAAGAGACTGAGCTTGGCGCTGTGTGGGAGATTTGGATCCGGAGAATATATGAGGTGTTCCACCCTCAGCGCCATCAGCTCCTTGTCGATGTTAGCAGCAGAAGCCACCAGATCTTCAGTCCATACCTCAACGGTCCGGCGGAAGTTGTTAGCTGAGGTGGCGGCGCTCTCCACCAAGCCTCGTTCCTTGCGGACCTCCTCCTTCAGCTTGGTCTCGCGGCCCCGGGCGGCGTCCAGCGAGCCAGTCAGCGTGGAGACCTTCAGCTCCAGATCAGCAATTGAGTCCTTGGCAGCCTTAAGCTCGTCGCCCTGCTTGGAGAGGCGTACCTGGAGTTCTGAGTTGGTATGGGCGTCCTTCTCGCGCTCTATGTTGAGCGCGGTGACCCTCTCCGTGCTCGCCTGCAGGAACTCCTCCAGCTGCGCCACCTTAGCCTCAAGGTCCTTCTTGGCGGTTTCCGCGGCGGCTGCGGCAGCTTTCGCCTCCTTCAACTCCCCGCCAAGGGCCTGCTCCCGGGCGGTAAGGTCTTCCTCGTGGGCGTCGAGGTCGACCTTCCGCAGGGTGAGCTCTCCTTCTCGCCGGGACAGCTCTTCGCCAACTAGTCGCTGCTGCTCCTCGGCCTCAGCTTTCTCCAAGAGGAACTCCTGCTGTTCTCCGGCAAGCCTCTCGCGCTCCTCCGCCAAGTCGCGGAGGGCCGCCTGGTTGGCAGCACGGAGTTTAGCAGCGTGCTTCTCCAGCTCCGCTCCAGCCTTGGCGGCAAGGGCTTCTCGGGAGTCCAGCTTCGCCTGCCTGGCCCGGTAAAGGGCCAGGAGCCAGTGAAGCAGCTTCTCCTCCTCGGGCTCGTCACTCCCGCCGGGCGCTTCAACGATCTTCAACCCCGCGGAGGCAAGGACTTCTCCATCAAAGGTCTCTCCCTCCTCGGGGGCTCGCGACGAAGACCCCCATGGCACTTGTATAAAGACGCCATTGGGGGACTCAAGGTAGAAGCCCGACTGCTCCTTGCCGGCGGAGGGATCGGTGGCCGGCGCAGCGCTAGACGCTCCTGCCGCCTCCGGGCCGGCAGTGTGGCCGCCGTCCCCCTCCCCGGCCGCTGCGTCCGCAGTCGGGGCAGTCTCCTCAGGCGCAGGCTCATCGGCCCCTGCCATGTCTTCGACGACAGGGGCGTTGCCGTCACCGCCCTGCGCGCCTTCCTCGCCGACGACCTCAGTCTCCATCCGGTCCGGCGCGGGAGGATCTAGAAGAAGAAGAAAAAGAAAAGAAAAAGTTCAAGCAAATATCCAAAAAAGACAAGTCCAAGAAGACGAGGTTGCAAGACTTACCTTCGCGGATTTCGTCGACAACTGGCTCCCTCGCCGGGGAGTTCAGCCTTGACGGGGTGGCCACCCTCGCCGGGCTGCTCGCCCTTGGCGGGGTACTCGCCCTTGGCAGAGCGCTCTCCCTCGCCGGAGAGTTCGTCCTTGGCGGGGACGGCGGGACCTGCGGCTCCTCGGGAGTAGTCTCCGGGCGCTCCTGCGGCTGCGGCTCCGTTTCTGCACAAGACAAGCAAGACAACAAAACATCAATACCAAGCTGGAACCTCAGACACGCCCGACAAGTAGGAAGTTCAAAACCAGACTTACGCTGGGGGCTGCGCTGGGGGCTGCTCCTCGGAGCAGCGGTTGGGTCCGGCAAGTCCGTCGCCGGCGTGTCCCCTGTCGCCGCGACGGGCGAGTCGTCCTCGACCACTACCACAGGAACCTTGGCCTTATTCGCCACTCGCTGGGCCAGGGTCCTGAAATCAAAGCAAGAGGCAAAATCAGAATCATCAAAGAAAGAATCAAGACTGGATCAAAGAAGTCACAAATTGCAAACACTTACTCCTCTTCCTCGTCGTCGTCGCTGAGGGCGGAGAAGTCGAACTCCACCTGAGGCGCTTCCGCGCGAGGAGCAGGGGAGAAGGCTCCCTCGGGCGCTTGGCGGTCCCCGGGGCTGGGGGCTGCGAAGACCCGGCCTCTGTTGACGCCGAGGCCCGGGGAGCAGGCGGAGCAGCCGCTCCGCCCTGGGAGGATCCTCCTCCGCTTGGCACAGGTGCGCGGGGCGCCTCCGTCGCGGTTTGGCTCGCTCTGGTGGCGCGCGCCGCCTGGCGAGCGGGCTGCTGTCGAGGCGCCTGCGTCCTCGTCGCCGTAGCCGCCTTGCGGAGGCGCTTCGGCGGTGTACGCTTGGGACTTGCCCGGGGCGGGGAGCTCTTCGAGGACGAGGAGACGTCGTCGTCGAGCCCCAGAGATCCACCAGTATCCTCGCCGGCTCCGGCATCCTCCTCCTCCTCCTCGGCGGGCTCGCTAGGCCCGGCACCTTGCCCTGCGGCCCGGTTCCCTCCGGCGGCTCCGCTCCCTCCGGCACCTTTGCTTCCTCCGACAACCTCGCCCCTTGCCGCGGCCTCGCTCACAATCCCGGGGATCCCAGCATGCCACAGAGAGGGGACCCCGGCGAGCTCGTCGGGCGGGAGCTTGAGCAGTTTACGAATCTCTGCCTCCGCTGCTTGGCACGATGCGTCCTCCGCCTCTGCCTCCTCAACAGTGAATCCGAAGTCTCCTGCTGCTGCGGCTGCGGCGGCCTCTTCCATACGGGAAGCAATATAGGCCAAATCCCGCTCCGTGGTGTCCCGAGTGAGACCCTTGATCTCCTCGGAGTTCTTCGGCACCTCCACCAAGTTATCAACGAAGCTCATGATGGCGTCCGGCGTCGGCACTATCCAGGTGGGGTCGACGCCGTGAGAGTCACACGCAGGCATCATTGCGCGCAATGCGTCCCGGGCGGTGCTGTTGCATAGTGGAACTACTCCCCGGGGAGGCCTAAACCACTCCGGGTGGGCCGGGTCGTGCTTGAAAAGCTCCCGGAGCATCCCCTCCAGCTCCAGCGCCGTGAAGTTGTAGTTCAGCCCCGGGCGCAACCTCATTATGTCCGCCGCATTGCCAAACTCCCATGCTGGCCTTTTCCTCTCTTGTAAAGGAGCAATGCGGCGGCGGAGGAAATCTGCTCCTACCTATCCGATGGTCAACTTGGCTACCCGGAGACGAAGAATCCTAACGAGGGCAGCGTTGAGCTTGATGTCATCCGGAGCCAAATTGCTCCAGTCCCTGCCGCGCACTATAGCTGCTGTGCGCGGCGCGGTGAAAGGCTGCGGTTCGTCCTGCACTACCCAGCACCAATCCGCGCGCCACTCTTCCCACTTGCCGCGGAGTTCCCCTTTCAGATAAGATTCCTTCTTGTTCAAGCGGAAGACCCAAGAGATACCTCCGGAGAGGGGGGCGCCAGCCTCTGCTCTAGGCATGAAGAAATGCCGAAAGAGCGCTACGTTTGGATAGATCCCTATGTAGTTTTCGCACAGATGTGCGAAAGCCGCCATCGTAAGGATGGCGTTGGGGGTGAAGTCTAAAAGATGGAGGTTGTACGTGTTCATGATATCGCAGAAAAATTCAGAGAATGGAGGACACAGGCCGCAGTGGAAGAAGACAGCAAAGAAGAAATACCCGCTGGGGTACAGATCTCTGGCGGCCGCCGGGTAGACTCTGGTGCGGGGATGCGCCTTGGTCTCCTTGGCCCAGAACAGATAGTACTTATTCTAGAGCTCCCTCGCGCTGAGCCTCGGCGCGAAGACGACGTTCCTCTTCCGCAGGGCGACAAGCTTTGCCGCCTGCTTGGATTTCTCCCTCTTGGTCTTCTCCGCTTTCGCCTTCTCGGCCTTCGGAGCCATGGCGGAGGCGGCGGAGGAAGGGACGAGAAGCTCGACGGCGCCGCGGATGCGGAAGAGGGCGGAGGAGATGAGGAGGCGGAGCGCAGAGGGGGATTTCTGGAGATGGAAGAAGCAATGAAGACGAAGTAAGGTAACGGCCCCTGCTTCCTCTGCTTTTAAGGGGGAAGTGGGGGACGCTCCGCATTTCCCATTAAAGAACGTGGCCACGATCTCCCCCACGACGCCGCAATCGACGCGTGCCATTAGGGGGAGGGGATTCGGCGTGCCGCGGGCTGTGCGTGCCCGTGCACTGTCTTGGGCCTGGCCCAACAGCGCTGGGCACCGTGTGTGGCACAGGCCCGGGGGCTCCTGTCGGTGTACTAAGGTAGGGGTACCTTAGTACCCCAACTTGTGCACGGGCAGTAGCAGCTTCCCGCGGCAGGGTCTACCACGTGCTTGCCGGAAACCTCTCTGGTCCTTATTAAGCCATTCAAAAACAAAGTACACAAGACAGAAGATCAAGGCCCCGGCAAGTGGAGCTCGCCGGGAAGGCCGTCCCAGGCTCAAGACTATGTCATTAACACAAGACCCTGGCAAGAGGAGCTTGCCAGGAAGACCAGAAGACTGTATCTAGAAGACAAGCCTCGGCGCACTCTGCGCCCCGGCAAGACCCGGGGAGCGACAAGCTTCCCGGCCCGACAAGATCAAGACCCCGGCAAGGTGCTTGCCGGGGGAAGTTTACACTGTGTGCCCGCGCTCCAGCTCATCGGTCCACGCGTCGCCTTGGGGCTCTTCCAGGGACGCGTGGCGGATGGCTGTGCAGCCTGGGGGACACGGTGGCACTCCACGGTGACAAGGCTGTCGCTGTGGCGAACGGAGACGCAAGGGCGGGTGCTTTTGGGGTCGACGGCGACGGGCATTAAATGCTCTTGTCCCCCACTGTCAAATTAGGTGATGATCACTGTTCATCCACTACTCATGTACTGTTCCCGCACTGTTACAACTACCACCAGAGTTACGTTTTTGCCCTTCTTCTACGTTGACACCTGTCGGTGACCCCTTGAGCTATAAAAGGAGGACCATGCACAACGTAGAAAGGGTTCGGAACCTAGATAGCTCTCTCGCTCGGTGTAGCTAGTTCTTCAAGCTCCCGAGCTCACAAACTCAATACAAACCAAGGCAGGAGTAGGGTTTTACGCGTCCGCGCGGCCCGAACCTGGGTAAACTGCCCGCGTGCTCTCCCCGATCCGCTCTTTGTGCTCCCTCCGCTCCCTCACCGCAACGAGAAGGGGCTCCGGTCCCATAGGTGTTCGTGGTGGACAGTTTCCCCCGACACTTGGACTCAGTTTCAGACTGCTTTTCGTGCTGCACATGTGTCTGCTGGTGCTATGAGTTTGAAAAAGAAGGAGTTTCGCAGTTTGCGTCAGGGAGGACGCACAGTTAATGTGTATGTGGATGGATTTAATAATCTTGCACGCTATGCTCCTAATGATGTTAACACTGATGCAGCTAGGCAGGAGAAATTCTTGGAGGGTCTAAATGATGAGTTGAGCCTTCAGTTGACAGTGGCCACTTTTGATAATTGTCAGCAGCTGATTGATAAGGCTATTATGCTAGAGGGTAAGCATCAGGCCATAGAGAATTGCAAGAGGAAGTACAACAACAATAACAGGTATAATTCAGGACCACAACAGAAGCCACGCACTTCATATCAGGGTAATGGAGGTAATGGGCATCATCATCATCATGGAGGTAATGGACATAATCATCATGGAGGGAATGGCCACGACCATAATGGCCACCATAATCACAATGGCCTCAAGATTAACAATGGCAATGTCAAAGGTAATGGTAATGGTAATTGTAATGGAGGGATTAATAACCAGAGCCACCAGGGTGTGCCTGTGCAGAGGGACATTAGCCAGGTTCAGTGCTATAAGTGTAGGAAGATGGGCCACTACTCCAATGCTTGCCCAGAGAGCAAGAACGGTAATGGGAATTCTGGAGTCAGCAAGCCAAACCCCTTCCAAAAGGGTCATGTTAACCATGTTAATGTGGAGGAGGTTTATGATGAACCTGATGCCGTGATTGGTAAGTTCTTGATTAATTCGGTACCTGCACTTGTTCTTTTTGATTCTGGTGCATCGCATTCATTCATCTCACGGGTATTTTTGGATAAACATAAGTTGCCTACCGTAGCACTTCAGTCACCTATTCTAGTAAGTTCTCCGGGGGTTGAGGTGGCAGCAAGTTTGGGATGCTTTCAGATGCCTTTGTCCATTGGGAAGCACGTTTTTTCCCACAGATTTGGTTATATTGAAGTCACAAGGTATTGATGTTATTTTGGGTATGGACTGATTGACTAAATATAAAGGTCTTATTGATTGTGCCAGTCGATCTATTACTCTCAGTGCACCAGGAGGTAAGAGCATCAGATATGTATGTAAGTATAAGCATAATCAGGTGCAAGTGAACTCTCTTAAAGGGGGTAGTCTGGAAGATGTGCCAGTTGTGAGGGACTACCCAGATGTGTTTCCAGAGGAGTTGCTAGGTATGCCACCAGATAGAGATATTGAGTTTCTTATTGATTTAATATCAGGCACTGGACCTATTGCAAAGAGACCATATAGAATGACTCCTCGGGAGTTTGAGGAATTGAAGAAGCAGATAAGGGAATTGTAGGAACAATGATTTATTCTCCCAAGTTCATCACCTTGGGGAGCTCCAGTTTTGTTTGTGGAGAAGAAAGATGGTACCTTGAGGATGTGTGTTGATTATCGTTCTCTGAATGAGGTAACCATTAAGAATAAGTATCCCTTTCCTATGATAAATGATTTGTTTGACCAGTTGGAGGGAGCTACTGTGTTTTCTAAGATTGATCTTCGTTCTGGTTATCATCAATTAAAGATTCGTGAGCAAGATATTCCAAAGACTGCTTTTACTACGAGGTATGGGTTGTATGAATATACTGTTATGTCATTTGGATTGACTAACGCTCCTGCATACTTCAAGAATATGATGAACAAGGTGTTTATGGAGTACTTTGATAAATTTGTGGTTGTTTTCATTGATGATATATTGGTGTTCTCCAAGAGTAAGCAAGATCATGAGGTACATCTGCGTTTGGTGATGGAGAACCTGAGGGAACATCAGTTGTATGCCAAGTTCAGCAAATGTGAATTTTGGCTGGATGAGATAGCATTCCTTGGACATGTTGTGTCAGGTAATGGAGTTGCAGTTGATCCATCTAAGGTTGCTGCAGTTACAGAGTGGGAGACACCCACAACAGTTGGGGAGATTCGCAGCTTTTTGGGCCTTGCGGGTTATTATAGGAGGTTTATTGAGAACTTTTCTAAAATTGCAAAGCCTATGACTGAATTGTTGAAGAAGGAGAAGAAGTTTGCTTGGACTGATGAATGTGAAGCCAGCTTTCAGGAATTGAAGCAGCGTTTGGTTACAGCACCAGTCTTAATTCTGCCTGATATACATAAGGACTTCCAGGTATATTGTGATGCTTCACGCCAGGGACTTGGGAGTGTTTTGATGCAGGAAGGTAAAGTTGTTTCATATGCTTCACGTCAGCTTAAGAATCATGAGCATAATTATCCTACACATGATTTGGAGTTAGCCTCAGTTGTGCATGCATTGAAAACTTGGAGGCAGTATCTTATTGGTAATCATTGTGATATATTTACTGATCATAAGAGCTTGAAGTATATTTTTACTCAGAAAGATTTGAACCTCAGGCAGAGGAGATGGTTGGAGCTTATTAAGGATTATGACTTAAATGTGCAGTATCATCCTGGTAAGGCTAATGTTGTTGCTGATGCATTGAGTCGTAGGAGCCATGTTAATGCAGTTGATATTAATGATATGCCACAAGAGTTATGTGATCAGTTCAGGGATCTCAGAATAGGGAGGCTACACACTACTAGGGAAAAGCCTAGCAGTAGCGCTGGTTTTTGGCCCATCAGTAGCGCGGGTAGCCGCGCTACTGATACGACGCTACAGCTAAAGGTTAGCAGTAGCGTTGGTCTACACGTGCGACAGCTATACGTACTTAGTAGTTGCACATTTTGCGGAAATAACTACTAGTAAATACTACCAGCGCGTTTTGCGGAAAGCGCTACTACTATTATTGCATATTCTATTTCTTTCTCATTTTATGTCGTATTCATACTCCATTATACAAGTTTTCATACAGTAGCAATTTAGTGATTGTTTCTACATCCTAATGAGTTATTACATCACTGGGTGAAAGAACAATGGATTAGTTTCAAGTGGATGGATCCTAAGTGACCAGGTCATGGATTATCGTGATAATCCATGACTTGGTCACTTAGGATTCATCAACTTGAAACTAATCCACGGTTCTTTCACCCAATGATATAATAACTCATAATCATCATCATATCATTAACAATCTATCATCATAATACATCATTGTCATATAAAAACTCCTCATGATCATCATTTTCGTCAATGAGACATCATATAACAAGTGGTTTTTTCGGCCAATGAGAAATTTACACGTGGAAAATAGCTATTGGTCATGGCTGTTAGCGGGTTATCGGAACCAAAACCGGACCCGATAGGTTAACGGCGACCCGTTGCGATGGATGCCACTTGTCAGTTACCCTTGACGAAAGCACTTCCATGACGCGACATTTATCGTCATGCAGGTGGACACTTCCGTGATGATAATTTTGGTATTGTCATGGAACACTTCTACGATAGCACATGTATGACTATCTTGATTCTGTCATAAAATCGTCATGGATGTACATTCATGACATAAAACGTGACCTACTATGACAAACATGTATTATGACAGAAGTGTTTCTTTTGTAGTGCAAGTCACCTATCAGTGCGGTGTCAAGGTACTAAACTACCTGGTGGATCCTGTCGGGCACGTGGCAGCATCTGATAGAAGGGATTAGCTTGTTGACACCTGTCCATGTGGCGTGTTGATACGTCTCCAACGTATCTATAATTTTGGATTGATCCTTGCTAGTATATTATATGTTTTGGATGTTTAATGGGCTTTAATATACACTTTTATATTATTTTTGGGACTAACCTATAAACCGGAGGCCAAGTGCTAGTTGCTATTTTTTTGCCTATTTCAGACGGAGTCCAAACGGAACGAAACCTTCGCGAGGATCTTTCTTGGAACGAACGCAATCCAGGAGACTTGGAGTGGAAGTCAAGGACGCAACGAGGCGGCCACAAGGTAGGAGGGCGCACCCAGGGGGTTGGCGCGCCCCCACCCTCGTGGGCCCCTCGTAGGTCCACCGACCTACTTCTTTCGCCTATATATACTCTTGTACCCTAAAAACATCCAGGGGAGGAATGAAACCACTTTTCCACCGCCGCAACCTTATGTACCCGTGAGATCCCATCTTGGGGCCTTTTCCGACGCTCCGCCGGAGGGGGACTAGATCATGGAGGGCTTCTACATCAACAGCATAGCATCTCCGATGATGTGTGAGTAGTTTACCACAGACCTTTGGGTCCAGAGTTATCTGCTAGATTGCTTCTTCTCTCTCTTTGGTTCACAAAAAAAAGTTCTCCTCGATGTTCTTGGAGATCTATTTGATGTACATCTTTTGGCGGTGTGTTTGTCGATATCCGATAAATTGTGGGTTTATGATCAAGATTATCTATGAACAATATTTGGTTCTTCTCTGAATTCTTATATGCATGAGTTAATATCTTTGCAAGTCTCTTCGAATTATCAGTTTGGTTTGGCCTACTAGATTGATATTTCTTGCAATGGGAGAGGTGCTTAGCTTTGGGTTCAATCTTGCGGTGCTCGATCCTAGTGACAGAAAGGGAACCAACACGTATTGTATTTTTGCCATCGAGGATAAAGAGATGGGGTTTATATCATATTTCTTGAGTTTATCCCTCTACATCAAGTCATCTTGCTTAAGGCGTTACTCCGTTCTTATGAACTTAATACTCTAGATGCATGCTGGATAGCGGTCGATGTGTGGAGTAATAGTAGTAGATGCAGAGTCGTTTCGGTCTACTTGACACGGACGTGATGCCTATGTTGATGATCATGCCTAGATATTCTCATAACTATGCGCTTTTCTATCAATTGCTCGGCAGTAATTTGTTCACCCACCGTAATATATTCCATCATGAGAGAAGCCACTAGTGAGACCTATGGCCCCCGAGTTTACTTTACATCTTATAAGTTTCCGATCTAAAATTCTAGTTTACTATTTATTTTGCAATCTTTATTTTCCAATGTATACAAAAAAATACCAAAAAATACTGATCTTATTATCTTTACCATATCTCACTTTTGCAAGTGGCCGTGAAGGGATTAACAACCCCTTTATCGCGTTGGTTGCAACGTTCTTGATTGTTTGTGCAGGTACTAGGCAACTTGTGTGTAGTCTCCTACATAATTGATACCTTGGTTCTCAAAACCTAAGGGAAATACTTACGCTACTTTGCTTCATCACCCTTTCCTCTTCAAGGGAAAACGAACATATGCTCAAGAGGTAGCAAGAAGGATTCCGGGGAGATCTACGACAAGTCAAGACATACCAAGTACCCATCATAAGCTCTTCTCCCTCGCATTACATTATTTTCCATTCACCTCTCGTTTTCCTCTCCCCCACTTCTAAAATGATTTTCGAAAACCTTTGCCTTTTTTCCGTTCGCCTTTCTTTTTGCTTGTGTTGCCATGTGCCCTCTATTAGATTATTATGGATGCTCATCCACTTGCTAATCTTTTTAAGAGATCCAATTATGATAAACCAATTGCTAGTGAGCTCCGTGCACTAGGTTATCTTTATGAGCTTTTTCTTGAAATTTGTGAATCCGAAAATTGTGATGAAGTGTTGAAAGAAGAAGATTATAAAGTGATTCATGATAGCTCCTTGAATGAAAAGCATGATTGCAATAATGTTATTAGAAATTCTATTAATGTCAATTGTGCTAAGGATATGCAAAACCCTAAGCTTAATGCTTATTTTGCTATGCCCACTACTTGTTGCAATGATCATGATTCGGGTGATGCTTCTTATGATCTTGAAAACTTATTTAAGCCCCATGATATATATGAGATTGATAATAATATTTGCAATAATGTTGAAAGTGGCTTTGGAAGAGTTTCAACTTTAGAGAATGTTCAATCTTATGAAATTTTTGATAAAAGTGGGTTTGGAGAGATCATGACTTTAGTTAATGTTAATCCCACTATTTTGGAAGAGAGTCAACTTCGAATGCATGTGGTTCGTGTTGAGAATATGTTACGTGATAGCTATACTGTTGAATTAGCTTATGATCCTACATGCAATTATTATGAGAGAGGAAAATATGGTTTTAGAAATTTTCATGTTACTAAATTACCTCTCGTTATGTTGAGATTGCTATTGTTTCTTTCTTCTTCCTTGCCTATGCTAGATCTTGCTAGTATTGCTACTTTGTTTTCATATAAAATGACTATGCATAGGAAGTATGTTAGACTTAGATGTGATTTTCATATGCTATATGATGCTCTCTTTGTGCTTCAATTCTTATCTTTCATGTGAGCATCATTGAATTCTCAAGCCTGGCTAGGGGCGTTAAACGATAGATCTTGTTGGGAGGCAACTCAATTTTATTTTTAGTTTTTTGCTTTTTGGTTATGTTTAGTAATAAATAATACATCTAGCTTCTGTTTAGATGTGGTTTTATGTGTTAATTAGTGTTTGTGCCAAGTAGAACCTTCGGGAAGACCTGGGTGAAGTCTTTATGATCTTGCTGTAAAAAACAGAAACTTTTGCGCTCACGAGATTAGCTGCCATTTTTTACTCGAGAGTGATTTTAGGTTGATTCTTTTTACAGATGATTAATAGACAAATTACTCACGTCCACCTATTTATTTCAGAATGTTTAGAGTTACAGAAGTATTCGAAAGTTACAGATTGCTACAGACTGTTTTGTTTTTGACATATTCTATTTTTCGTGTGTTGTTTGCTTATTTTGATGAATCTAGGAGTAGTATTGGGGGGTATGAACCATAGAGAAGTAGGAATATAGTTGGTTTAACACCAATATAAATAAAGAATGAGTTCATTACAGTCCTTAAAGTGGTGGTTTGTTTTCTTATACTAACAGAGCTCATGAGATTTTCTGTTAAGTTCTGTGTTGTGAAGTTTTCAAGTTTTTGGGTAAGGATTTGATGGACTATGTAATAAAGAGTGGTAAGAACCTAATATTTGGGATGCCAAAGGCATCCCAAGTTAAAATTCAAGGACAACCAAAAGCCTAAGCTTGGGGATGCCCCGGGAAGGCATCCCCTCTTTCGTCTTCGACTATCGGTAACTTTACTTGAGGCTATATTTTTATTCACCACATGATATGTGTTTTGCTTGGAGCGTCTTGTATGATTTGAGTCTTTGATTCTTAGTCTACCAAAATCATCCTTGATGTACACACCTTTTGGGAGAGACACACATGAATCGTAATTTATTAGAATACTTTATGTGCTTCACTTATATGTTTTGAGCTAGATAATTTTGCTCTAGTGTTTCACTTATATCTTTTTAGAGCACGGTGGTAGATTTATTTTATATAAATTATTGATCTCTCATGCTTCACTTATATTATTTTGAGAGTCCTTTAGAACAGCATGGTAATTTTCTTTGGCTATAAAATTAGTCCTAATATGATAGGCATCCAAGATGGGTATAATAAAAACTTCCATATAGAGTGCATTGAATACTGTGAGAAGTTTGATACTTGATGATAGTTTTGAGATATGAAGACGGTGATATTAGAGTTGTGCTAGTTGAGTAATTATGAATTTGATAAATACTTGTGTTGAGGTTTGCAATTACCATAGCATGCACGTATGGTAACCGTTGTGTAACAAATTTGAAGCAAGAACTATTTCTTTGATTGTCTTTCTTTGTGTGGAGGTCGGGATCGCGTGATGGTTAACTCCTACCAACCCTTACCCTAGGAGCATGCGTGCAGTGCTTGGTTTTGACGACTTGTAGATTTTTGCAATAAGTATGTGAGTTCTTTATGACTAATGTTGAGTCCATGGATTATACGCACTCTCGCCCATCCACCATTTCTAGCCTCTCTAGTACCGCTCAACTTTCGCTGGTACCATACACCCACCATACACCTTCCTCATAATAGCCACCATACCTACCTATTATGGCATTTCCATAACCATTCCGAGATATATTTCCATGCAACTTTCCACCGTTCGGTTTATTATGACACGCTCGACCATTGTCATATTGCCTTTCATGATCATTTAGTTGACATTGTATTTGTGGCAAAGCCACCATTCATAATTTTTTCATACATGTCACTCTTGATTCATTGCACATCCCGGTACACCGTCGGAGGCAATCATGTAGAGTCATATTTTGTTCTAAGTATCGAGTTGAAATCCTTGAGTTGTAAATAAATAGAAGTGCGATGATCATCATTATTAGAGCATTGTCCCATGTGAGAAAAAAAGGAAAGGCCAAAATAGAGAAAGGCCAAAAAAAAGAGAAAGAGTCTCCAAAAAAAGGAGTCTCCAAAAGAATGAGAGAAAAAGAGAGAAGGGACAATGCTACTATCCTTTTTCCACACTTGTGCTTCAAAGTAGCACCATGATCTTCATCATAGAGAGTCTCTTATTTTATCACTTTCATATACTAGTGGGAATTTTTCATTATATAACTTGGCTTGTATATAACAATGATGGGCTTCCTCAAATGCCCTAGGTATTCATGAGCAAGCAAGTTGGATGCACACCCACTTAGTTTCTTTTGTTGAGCTTTCATACATTTATAGCTCTAGTGCATCAGTTGCCTGACAATACCTACTCACTCAAATTGATATCTATTAATGGGCATCTCCATAGCCCATTAATACGCCTAGTTGATGTGAGACCATCTTCCTCCTTTTTTGTCTTCACCACAACCACCACTCTATTCCACCTATAGTGCTATATCCATGGCTCACACTCATGTGTTACATGAAAATTGAAAAAGTTTGAGAATACAAAAGTATGAAACAATTGCTTGGTTGAAACCGGGGTTGTGCATGATTTGAATATTTTGTGTGATGAAGATGGAGCATAGCCAAAGTATATGATTTTGCAGGGATGAACTTTCTTTGGCTATGTTATTTTGAGATGAAATAATTGCTTAGTTAGTACGCTTGCATTTTTTTTCAATATTAAACTTTGTCTTGAATCTTTCGGACCTGAACATTCATGCTACAATAAAGAAAATTACATTGAAAATTATGTTAGGTAGCATTCCAAATCAAATTATGTTATTATGATTTACCTACTCGAGGACGAGCAGGAATTAAGCTTGGGGATGCTGATACGTCTCCAACGTATCTATAATTTTTGATTGTTCCATGCTATTATATTATCTGTTTTGGATGTTTAATGGGCTTTAATATACACTTTAATATTTTTTTGGGACTAAGCTATTAACTGGAGGCCCAGTGCCAGTTGCTGTTTTTTGCCTATTTCAGTGTTTCGCAGAAAAGGAATATCAAACGGAGTCCGAACAGAACGAAACCTTCGCAAGGATCTTTCTTGGAACAAACTCAATCCAGGAGACTTGGAGTGGAAGTCAAAGAAGCAACGAGGCGGCCATGAGGCAGGAGGGCGCGCCTAGGGGGTAGGCGCGCCCCCACCCTCGTGGGCCCCTCGTAGCTCCACCGACCTACTACTTTCGCCTAAATATACTCTTATACCCTGAAAACATCCAGGGGAGCAACGAAACCACTTTTCCACCGCCGCAACCTTCTGTACCCGTGAGATCCCATCTTGGGTCCTTTTCGGGCGCTCCGCCAGAGGAGGATTCGATCATGGAGGGCTTCTACATCAACACCATAGCCTCTCCAATGATGTGTGAGTAGTTTACTACACACCTTCGGGTCCATAGTTATTAGTTCGATGGCTTCTTCGCTCTCTTTGGTTCTCAATACAAAGTTCTCCTAGATGTTCTTGGAGATCTATTCGATGTAGTTCCTTTTGCGGTGTGTTTGTCGAGATCTGATGAATTGTGGGTTTATGGTCACGATTATCAATGAAAAATATTTGGTTCTTCTCTGAATTCTTATATGCATGATTTAATATCTTTGCAAGTCTCTTCGAATTATCAGTTTGGTTTGGCCTACTAGATTGATCTTTCTTGCAATGGGAGAACTGCTTAGCTTTGGGTTCAATCTTGCGGTGCTCAATCTCAGTGACAGAAAGGGAACCGACACGTATTGTATTGTTGCCATCGAGGATAAAAATATGGGGTTTATATCATATTGATTGAGTTTATCCCTCTACATCATGTCATCTTGTTTAAGGTGTTACTCCGTTCTTATAAACTGAATACTCTAGATGCATGCTAGATAGTGGTCGATGTGTGGAGTAACAGTAGTAGATGCAGAATCGTTTCGGTCTACTTGACACAGACGTGATGCCTATGTTCATGATCATGCCTAGATATTCTCTTAACTATGCGCTTTTCAATCAATTGCTCGGCAGTAATTTGTTCACCCACCGTAATATATGCCATCATGAGAGAAGCCAGTCGTGAAACCTATGGCGCCCGGGTCTACTTTACATCATATAAGTTTTGGACCTATAATTCTAGTTTACTATTTATTTTGCAATCTTTATTTTCCCATCTATACAACAAAAGTACCAAATATACTATCTTATTATCTTTATCAGATCTCACTTTGCAAGTGGCCTAAAGGGATTGACAACCAGTGTATTGCCGTTGGTTGCAAGGTTATTGATTGTTTGTGCAGGTACTAGGCGACTTGAGTGTAGTCTCCTACTGGATTGATACCTTGGTTCTCAAAAACCGAGGGAAATACTTACGCTACTTTGCTACATCACCCTTTCCTCTTCAAGGGAAAACCAACGCATGCTCAAGAGGTAGCACGTGTCACGCTGATGAGAAGAGGCAGATAAGCGGTGCAACAAGCTTTCCGGGATTCGCCCTCGACGCGACACCGTGGTGCATTTAGAGCACTTTGTCCTAACTGCCAGAGTTAGGTATGATAACACTGTTAGCTATCTAATCACACCCAAATGACGGTTTTTCCACTTTGGTGGCCCCTTAAGCTATAAAGGAGGCCGAAGGCAACCTAGCAAAGGGTTCGAACAATTCGACCCCATCATTTTGTAAAGCTCACATTGCTTTCCCCAAGGCATCCTAGCCGGGCCAAAGCACGTCGTGGCTTCTTCCACCTCCAAATCAATCCACCAAAGCAGGAGTAGGGTTTTATGCTGCAAAGCGGGCCGAACCTGGGTAAAAGAGAGTGAGTCCATTGTCATGTTGTCCCCGACTGCCTCTGCTCTTTGTGCAACACAGCTGTCCCCAAGGCTAACGACAAAAGGGACGCTCCTGCCCCATAGGTGATCGTGTTTCCAGGCCGACATCTTTGGTGCGCCCGGTAGGGGCCGTCGGTTGTGCGAACCTGAAGCATTGACCAGCACGTCAATCTTCATCAACAATCATTATCCATGGCTCCCAAGAAGAAGAGCGGAGCTGGAGCGCATCATTCCTCCTCGAAGGCATCGTTACCCATGGTTGTGGGCATCACGGACGCCGCAGGTGCGGTGGACGGAGTCGGTGAAGCGGGTGGGGATACTAACACTCCCACTGCGGTTGAGGCAAGGACCATGAGCATGACCCAACCCCTTCAGCACACTGCTGATCAAGCTCCCACCGGTATGGGTCATGGAGGCGCTCACCTCCCTCGTGCTCATCCCATCGGCATACTCAACCAACACGGCGTCGACGCCCGCTTCGGTATGAGCCAAGATCCACTGGCCGCACCACCTGGAGGTGCGGAGACAAGGCATGTGCTTCGTCCCCCGTCAGGCGAGTGCGATAACACCTCGAGCGATGCAGTCGAGCCCCAGCGATGAGGCCAACACGGGAAAGGCCCGACTGACCAAGATCCTGGTCAACAAGAGCAGCTTCGGCCATGTCAAGCTCCTCTGGTAACTGGTCTGAGGCGGCGTGAGCCTGGCGGTCCTCCTTCTGGTTCATCTAGGAGTTGAGTGGTGTCGCGCTCTACCTCCAACGCCATGCCAGAAACGATAGCTGAAGAAGTAGCAAGAGCTCAACTGCTGTTGGACTTCCCTCCAGGAGAAGACCAGATGGATGAATGGTGAGCTACCATTCAAAGCCTCCTTGCATTCGCCGATGGTAACAAACCACCGAACGTGGAACAATAACAGTGCCCGAAGGCGACGCCGGCGGCTCCCACTGGTGGCCAAGACGGGAGAACCGCACCCACCGAACAGTCCTCATCGGGCAGCTTTCTCAAGGGCAGCCACGGCGAACACAACAACCACCTGACTATGATGATTGCGATGAGGCATGTATGGCCTCATCTAATCTGCAACTCCGGCGTGATGAACGACAAGTTTTGATGGAAAGGAAGAAGGAAGACGCTCACGTCACCAATGAGCAGCGTCGCGAGACGCGCTATCAATCCGACAGACGCAACAGGGTTATTATCGAGGAGCCCGCACCTAGTGCTAGTGGGTACCTACCTTACAAGATTGGGTGCCCTACCTTCACATGGGAGTTCTGGCAAGTCTAGTGGCCATCATCTCGCACCTTCATGCCCGACCTATCGGAGAAGTCTGACGGAAAACTGAACCCGGCAGAGTTCTTGCGCATCTATACAATTACTTTACAAGCTGTCGGGGGAAGATATGAGAATGTGCTCACCAACTACTTCCCATTGGCCCTCAAGCCAAACGTGAGGTCTTGGCTGATGCACCTACCGGAGGATTCCATTTCCTCCTCGGTCGACCTGTTCAACAAGTTTGTTGGTGCCTTCACTGGCGGCCATCGAGAGCCAGGGCGGCCTAGTGACCATCAAAACCTCTTGCAGAAGGAGGGAGAAAGTTTGCGCAAGTATTTGCAGAGATTGAACCAAGTCAACCGCAACATTCCAAAGATACAACCGGCAATTGTGATTGCCGCATTCCATACGAATGTGCGCAACCACAGAATGCAAGCAAAGATAAATGTTAGGTTGCGAAAAACCATTAGTGAATTCTACACGCTGGCGAACAAATGTGCTTGTACTGGATAATGGATAAGACTTCTTGGGGAGGAGGTTGGTGCCGAAGTCGATTTACTAGAAGACAACACACCTGCCCCCGGGAAGATGGGCAAGAAACGCAACAAGAAGCGGAAGGAGAAGGCAATGATAGCCGTCGAGAGTACTGGAAATCTCAGCACCGGCAAGAAGGCAACAATTGAGACGCCCAGCAAGGAAGTCGCTGCTTGCGATGATTGCCAAGCGGCAGCGGCTGCTGAGAAAACCTGCAAGTCCGATGGGTCATACTACAAAATCCATAGCACCAAGGGTCATGATCTCCAGGATTGCAAGCAAGTCAAGCAGTTGGTGGAGAAATAGAAAGTTGAGTATGAAAGGCATGACAAGGAGAGAAACCAGAGTTGGGTTGGTGGGAAGGGCCATGGCAATCATAAAGGACACTGCGGCAAGCCTGACGAGCAAAAAGAAAAACCCACCAGAGGTCGTGAGAAGAAAGTGGATGAGGATGACAGTGAAGAGGAAGATGATGAAATTAGCGAGCAATAATTCCAGAAGGCTACTGAGGTGATGTGCATTGACGGGAGTGCATCTTTAAACTCCTCTCACCACCAGCTCAAGCAGTGGGCATGTGAGGGTAATGCAGCAGAACCAGTGGCAAGCGCCCGAGAACCACTCAAGTGGTCCCGTAGGCCCATCATTTTTGACATTGAGGATCATCCAGACCACACCACTGTGGTAGGATGTTTGCCATTGTTGGTCTCACCAACAATCGACAACCTCAAGGTTACTAAAATGTTGGTTGACGGCGGGGCAGTCTTGAATTTGATTTTTCCAAATGTGCTAAAGAAACTCCAGATTCCACTCAAGGGTTTGAAGAAAACTAGCACTTTCTAAGAGATCAACCAAGGAAGGAGCCAGCCCAAGGTGAAGATTACCTTGCCGGTAACATTTGGCAAGGAAATCAACTAGAGGATAGAAAATATTTTGTTCGATGTTGTTGAGCTTACCCTGCCATTCAACGGGATTCTTGGCCGTCCGGCTCTGGCCAAGTTCATGGCAACATCCCACTACGCCTACAACACATAGAAGATGCATGCTCCTATGGGGGTCATTACCATCCCGTCAGAAAAGAGAGACATAGTTATCTGGGTGGATCAGACGTATAGAGACGCGGTTGCGGCCGAGGCCATCAAGGCCCCATCTGTCTCCAAGAAGGATAAGAACGTCAAGGAAATCGGCAAAGACTCCATCAAGGACTTTGGGAAGCGCATCTCTTCGGAGTGTGCGGCACCCGACAGTGACTTGCCGGAGAGTTCGACTAGAAAAATATCCAAGGCTGCTCCACCTGCAACCAAGAAAGTTTCAGCGCGGTAGGATGGCACTGATGTTACCTTCAGCATTAGTGTTACCCTTGAGGATAAATAGGAAAGCGCGCTCATTACCTTCCTGTGGGCGAATGTCGATGTGCTTGCCTGGCAACCATCTGATATCCCCAGTGTTCCTAGGAAGGTAATCGAGCACCGCCTTGTCGTCAGTCCCCATGCTCGCCTCATGAAGAAAAAAGTCAGGAAGCAGGCCTGGGAGAGACAACAGTTCATTGCTGAGGAGATCAAGAAACTAGAAGCAGCAGGATTGGTCAGAGGAGTGTTGCATCCAACTTGGTGTCGGTACAAAAAACCCTGGGTCTCTTGCCATGACTCTGCACATGCACGGGAGCAAGATTGAGGCACCAACCCAAGTCAGAGTACAAGAGACCAAGAGGTTCGAAGGACCAACAAGCTGATCAGAGAGACCAAGACCAAGCAAGAAAAGTAAGACATCGCCAAGAGAAGGGCCTCCCTTGACGGGCAGGCGAGCCTGGTAGGGGGCGAGGCCATCCCCAGAAGAAGACTATCAAGGCGTCCCGGCAGGGCCTGCCGGGACTCGCGGAGGCTAAACCACCTCACTAACCGCTCTTCCACGACTTACGTCGCCAATCAATGTGGTGTCAAGCCGCAAAGTGACTAAGTGGCAGCCATTAGCCACATGGGAGCCTCTCCCTATGAGAAGAACCTGTAGATGACACCCGTCTTGCAACGTGTCAAGCAAGCAGGTGCGGAGCTGGCAAGAGAGCCCGACAAGCCTTGCCAGGCAACCAGTGATGTGACACTAAGCGGCGCATTTAATGCGCAGTGTCAACCCACAGTTGCTGTCATATCAATGCTTAATGACTACTTTGCCACTGTGGTGACCCCTTAATCTATTAAAGGTGGCCCATGGCAACCGTAGACATGGTTAGAAGGTTGAATAACTCAGACACCCATACGTGCATAGTCGTTGCTGCCCTGAGGCAACCCTTGCCGGGTAAGTGTACTATGCTCCACCACCTCATTTTCCACCATCAATCCACGAAAGAAGGAGTAGGGTCTTACGCCACAATGGTGGCCCGAACCTGGGTAAAAATTCCCGCGTGATCTCTACCATGCTGTCCCATGCTCGTTTGCACTTTGTGCAACGTGACGTCCCTCCGCCGTACCAACAAGGGGTCTCCTGGTCCCATACGTTGTCATAGTTTACCCCGATATCTTTGGCGCGCCAGGTAAGGGGATTCGCTTGCATGAACCTGAAGGTGTGTGCAGCGCGTCATCTTCATCACCATCTGCATCTTCAACCGCGCCATCAACCATGGCGCCCAAGAAGAAACCAGCTTCTTTGGCGCGTCCATCTACCTCAAAGGCTCCGCAGCCTGCGGCCTCTAATGTTGCGGGGTGTGTGGAGGCATGCGAGGAAGCAGACGTTGCGGGGGATGTGGTCGGGGCAGGCGGCACCATCACCACTTCCCCCGCGGCCAACACGGGAGTAGGAGCCGTCGGAGGAGAGAAGCACCAGCAACACCTCGACGACCATGCTCTCCAAGGCCTGGGTGCAGGGGTTACTCGATCTGTGCCCCTTCTGCCCACCGACGAGCACAACCGCAACAACGGCGCCCGGACCGGGTTGAATCGCCGTCCTCCGACCGTTCTCACCACAGGTGCTGTCATAGCATGCGTGCACCCCCCGGGACGACTTGACCAAGACGCTGCGCTCGACAGAGCCACTAGCCCTCGTGCGTCTTCACCGCACCACCCTGCCATCCAGGTGATCGCCCCATAGCAGCGGAGGCGCAGTACTTCCGCCTCTGGCACCGTCAGGAGCTAGGCAACGGTATGTTTGACTACTTCAGCACCCATGCGAAGCATAGCCTCGGAGGCCATGGTGCGAGTTCAGCTGCTGCTGAGTTTTCTGCCAGCAGCCGAGCAGATGGACGAATGGCGTACCACTATCCAAAGTCTGCTCAGTTTCGCCAAAGTTGGGGCCTCATGGCGCGCTGACCCTCCGCTGTCAGATTAAGGGCTCCACAAAACCCTTCTAGGTTTGAACACTGGGGTACATGCAAAGAACTCAACTTCGCCTATCTACCTACTCGCCGTCCCACGAACAAGCTCGATGAACCGGAAAGTAAATGAGACACGAGGCAGTTTATCCTAGTTCAGGACACCTAGCGGCGAGTGGCCCTACTCTAGAAGTGTGGCGGATTAGCCTCGAGATGGGATGAGGATGAACTAGTATAGTGGCTGAACAACCTCCGGAGGCGTGTTCTTGGTTTGTGGTGGAGAGGAAGGTATGAATGATCCGCCCTCTTGATGGGTTGTGGCTATCCTACGTATATAGTGGCCTTGGTCCTCTTCCCCCGAAATGTTGGCGGGAAGGGATCTCACAACGGCCAATTTTGAAGGGAGACAACTAATACATCTTATCCTGGCTAATGTTGGTCTTCACCTGCAAGGCCTCTGATCTGGATGCCACGGTGGGCTCGACGATGACCACCGTCCTGCTATTCTGGCGATCTTGGTCTTGTCGCATGGAAATGGAAACTTTTGGTAGATTCCTCGGGACTCTACGCCTGAGCCTGCTTCCTTTGCACCAAAGAGGAGACTGTTGTTCTGCGCCTGCTGGCGCTCGCCTGGCCTTGGTCGTCATGCCATGCGTCATGCAAACCACGCGAGGTGTGGGTCACATATCGTTCTCCGCTCCTCAGGAGCCAGCCAGACGATGCTACCGCTTCTGGAGGTCTTGGCATCGTGCGCCTCGCGAGGCTTGGCCCCTCGCGAGGGTCTTGAGTGTCGATGCTGAAGATGGGCCGTACCAGGCCTAAGAAGGTGCCACATCGTGGGCCGCAGGCAAGCAATTCTGGGTACCCTGGTTCCCAGAAAGCCGATAGTAGCCTCCAGGCCCAAGGTGCGCTCGGACTTGGCTTCGGGGCGAAGCCAAAGGGAAAGGGTGAACCGTCGTGGGCCCCAATCGCCTGCGGACCTGGTTGACGCGTGGCGCCTAGATTGGACGTGGGCGACTCCACTTCCCCACGCAGCCTCGGCAACCGTTCGACTTGACTAGAGCCTGCTGCATGCGGAAAAAGGTCATCATTACATGTGATCGTGTGGGCTGATGGTTTGCCTCCCTCCTACTATAAATGGGGAGGGGCAGAGTCCCCTCCGTTCATCTCCATCTCCTCGATGTTTATTTCTTCTTGCTTCATCGCCTTGCCGCAGTGTTCATGGCCCCGATTCGAAAGTTCTCTACGACAGAGAAGGGCAAGGAGGAACCCAGGACACTCCCGCCGAAGAAGAGGTATGGCCGCTCCAGTGACACTGCCGGAAAGCTTGAAGTGACGCGGCCTTGGCTGGAATGGCCGCCGCCTGGCTTTTCGGTCCCCTTGCATGTGCAAGGCCAAGGGCAAGGGGGCGGCACCCGTCTTCGCCTTGGCGGTGACCGCAGAGGGCCAGCCACGGCCGAGCGTTTAGTCTGTAGTGGTGTCCACACCGAGGATAGTTCTCGGGAGTTCATGGTGTGGACGGCGATGCCACCGCGTTCTTGGATCTAGCTCCCGAGGTTCTTCATGGAGCTGATGCCGCCGAGGGGTCCTGCTGAGCTGTGGTTGCTGCACGCTAGGTGCTGCAGCGAGGCTACCGAGGCGGAGGTCGAGCCCCCCCCCCCCAGCCGGTGTCTTCATGACTCGTGGATGGGGCGAAATCGCCCATGCTTCCTGTCCTGAAGGATCCTCCATCATCCACTTCGAGTATGACAGAGCCTCCACGCTCTTCTTCAAGGTCTTTAGGGAGGACGGCCAACGTCTAGAGTGCTGCCCTGGAAAGAGCAGCTCGCATGATACGGCCACAGGCACTGAACTTGCCCCTGGCCTTGTCAGCGGACCCTCCACCTGCAGTGACTCGCCAGAGTCCAGCGACAATCCTGAGACCAGCGATGACAACAACTACAAACCACTGAGCTCTCTTCGCGCCCGCAGCAGGGCGCTAGCATCCGCCCGGCACCGTCAGTGATGCTCCTGGCCGTGCTCTTCTCGGGTTCCTTCTTTTGTTCCCTGCGCAAAATCATGTCGAGCCCCGTGGGGGCGTGTAAAAATATAAATGCTTTTGCTTTACTATATTCTCATTTCATTTAATATTGCGATTGTATATCTAGCTTGGGCATTGTCCCCTTTTTGTTCTCTGAGATAGCTTGATGCTCTACGCCGACAGGACCCAGTCCCCAAGCAGGCTTCAGCCGTCGCTGGTATGTCAGGTCGCGATGTCGTGGTCAAGGCCAGGAGATGAGCGGCAGGAGGTCCGGTAAGAGCCCCCAAGGCGCGATGCTCGAGAGGTCCCTTTTAGCATGCAAGCGGCTCCCTAGAGGCCGAAAAAGGAAAACGACATTGCCCAAGCGGGACCGCGAGAAGAAAAATAAAAACAGCTAGTCATGAGGTCTTAGCCGACGCGCTAGGGTGACTTATCTTGCTGTGGATCCTCGTGGAGGGGGGTTGTCCGTGCCCTTGCTATAGCGCCCCCAGGCATGGCTCACACTGGTCTCTCCCCCTTTAGCTCACATGGCTGCTCTATGCCCTCGGGTCCCGGCCCTCGAGAGAAGCTCAACCGCCGCTGGTATGCCAGGTCGCGATGCTGTGGTCAAGGCCAGGGGGTGAGGGCTCGAGAGCCATTATGCGCTCCTGAGACGCGATGCTCAGGAGTACCCCCTTTAGCATGCAAGCTGGTTGCATAGGGGGGAGTGGCATGCGGGGCCACTCCTAGTCCGGCTTGGAAGTTCCTTCGAGTCAATCTAAGAAAGAGGTCATAGCACGCGACAACGCTTGCTCTACTGACATTGATCTTCCCGTAGAATGTGAAGGCACTGAGGAATGGCGAGGTGACGTGCGCGGGGCTGGCCATGAGCCAGAGCTCAATCTCTCAGGTTTTTCGGCGCTGCAGGGACGGACCCGAGCACAAGCACCGTGCCAATGGTTCCTTGGAATGAGCAACTAGCAGGTCAGCAGCGAGCGGGGGCTGCAAGGGGTGTCGAGGCACCAGTGATTACCACAGGATAACTCAGGCAATTGTAAGGCAAGTTCTGATAGATTCCTAAATGATACACGCCGTAGGGATGGACCCACATGTTCTGGGAATGATGTAGCCCGAGGGGTGCCCCCAACTGAATTTAAATGAAAAGATGATACATGTCGCAGGGATGGACCCACACGGCTTGGGGCTGATGCAGCCCGATGGCTTCTCCCAACTGAACAAAATGGAAAATGTCACCTCGCACCATTGCTGGAAGAGTGTTGGAGTAGCTGAAGACGCGTGCTGCAGAAGTTGCTCCTCATGAGTCGCATGGCTCCGGGACCTCGCAAGGCTCCTAAGGTTCATGGAGCTCGAGGAGGACCAGCGCCTCCTCTGCTAGGATCTCCTAATGCCTGGCCTTGTGAGCCGCCAGGACACCCCGCATGTGGCGTTGGTGCAGGGCAATGCGGTTCGGCAGGCCGAAAGGCATGCGAACATAGCTGTGAGGGGGGCCCTCGCACCGGCCCACCTGGGATGGCCAGTAGAGCTCCTGAGACGTGGCTATGTTGAGCCCTGGGATGTTGACACACACGCGCAACTTGCCTCTCGAGCTTGGGGCGGCAGCTGCACTCGGTGGTGTGGGGCGACGTTCGCCTCGCATAGCCCTTGGTACCCGCAAGTCTTTGATGATCTGCGTGATGATCTCCTGAGCACACGGTGCTTCGCGCCTTGTGCCGTCTTCTCGGAAACATGCGCTGAAGCACACCTCCAGATGGTGACCGAGCTCCTCCCTCGTGGCATTGGCTAGATCAGAGGCCCTCCGGAGTAGAGCCCCTGTGGCTAGCCTGAGAGGTGCACCTGGCGCGCCATCCTATGCAAGGGAGGAAGGCGCCCCATACATGGGCGCAGATCATGAGGCGTGCCGGTCCGGTGTTGCTTCCTCGTGAGGCCCCAGGGGGAGCAGCTGCTTCTTTTTCTTCGGGACGGCCTCAGGAGGGTAAGCAAAGCCCTCGGCATCTGAGTTCTCAATTGCCGCAGCTTGGTAGGCACGTTCGAGGGCACACACCACATCCTTCTCATTGCAGGCAACTGTGATGATGCCACCGCTTCCCGGCATCTTGAAAACGTTGTAGCCATGGTGAGTCACCACCATAAAGTTGGCCAAGGCTAGGTAGCCGAGGATGGCATTGTACGGGAGCCGGATGTGGGAGACATTGAAGTCGATGAGCTCGGTGCGGTAGGTATTGCAGTCGCCAAAGGTGACAAGAAGGCGAACCTGCCCTATTGGTGTTGTGGAGCCATCGGTCACTCCGGTGAAAGGCTGGGTGGACTGGAGCTGGTCGTATGGCACTTGGAGCCTGTCGAAGTTCTCGGTAGAGAGGACGTTGAGCCCTGCTCCACTGTTGATGAGGGTCTTGGTGATGAGGACATTGCTGATGGTAGGTGAGCAGAGCAGAGGGAGGGCGCCGACCGCGGCCGTGCACTTGAGCTGGTCAGCGGAGTCGAAGGTGATGGCGCACTTGGACCATCTGAGCGGACGCGTTATCCCAATCATGGGGAGGACTGCCTTCACCTCTTGGGCAAACTGCTTGAAGATCCTATGAGGCGCCGGGGCATGAGCGCCTCACAGGATGCATGCCACGTCGCGCGGCTCTTGAAAGCACCCAACCCCTTCATCTTTGTGGCGGTCATCGTTCCTTCTTGGCGGTGCTTGCAGTGGAGGAAGGGCTGCATTGTCTCGAGGGCAGTCTTCTCGAGGCTAGTCCCTCCAAGGGCCCTCACGAGGCTGGCCCTGCCAGTGGTCCTTGCGAGGCCGCTCACGCCAGCCTTGGTGAGAGTCACCATTCTCCAAGCGTCCTCCTCCTCGGCCACCTGCATGACCGTAGCCTCGGTCGCTGTGCTCAGGGCGGCACCCTAGACGTCCTTCACGGATGGCCCTGAGTTCGTGACAGTCATTTGTGTTGTGGCTATGCACGTTGTGGAAGACGCAAAACGGGCGGCTGTCCTTAGAGGAATTGGGGTAATCACACCCACGTTTCATCTCAGGCTCAGCCGCGAGTACTGCCGGGCCCTTGCGCTTGGCTTCCTTGGTCTTGGCCTTCTTGTCTTCTGGATCGACCTCGGGAAGCTCGACGAGCGAGAGACGACCTTCTTCTGCCTTTGCGCACTTGATCGCCAGGTTGAACATTTCTAGAGCTGAGCACAGGTCCTCCTGAATGGCGAGCTCCTCCTTCATCATGACTTCCCGGACGCCATCAGTGAATGCTGAAATGATGGCCTCATTGGATACCTTGGGGATCTTGATGCAAACGTTGGTCAAACGCTATATGTACTTGCGTAGAGTCTCTCGTAGCTGCTGCTTGATACACCGCAGGTCTCCTATCGCCAGGGCGCGGTCGCGAGTTCCTTTGAAGTTGGAAATGAAGCATTCGCGCAGCTCACCCCCAGAGGAGATGACTCGTTCAGGAGGTTCAGGAGCCATGAACGAGTGCCGTCTTTGAGAGCCATGGGGAACCATTGACCATGACCTTCTCGTCGCCACCTTTAGTCTGCAGGTTTGGGCGTTCCATCATAGCGCGGGGTAGATCCGTCTTGAACTTGCCGGGCCAGATGACACAACGGAGCTCTGGAGTGAACGCTCCGCAGCCCACCGTGCTGACTGGTGCCTGCTGCTGAGGTGGAGCCAGGTCCGAGTGTTCGCATGCCTTTGTACGAGGCGGCGCGTGACCTTTACGAAGCGGAGCTATAAGCGCATGCGCCTCGCCTTCGAGCCGTTGCACCAATTGGTAGCTTTCTTCATCACGCGCGGCCACCCTTCTTGGCTGGTCATGTTGGGGGGCCTCGCGCCTTGGCTCGGGGACGACGTCTCTCCGGAGCGGTGGAGGGGGTGCGCCGCGGGCCACATCGCCCGCTTGAGGTTGTGGAGGAGGCAGCGAACGGGATGATGTTGGAGCCTCTCCCGCGGCACTGACGAGCTCAGCGATGTGTTCCAACCAATCTTTATAGAGGTCATCGGCTAGGCGGTAGCGCAGGAGCTCTCGCGCCATGAGCAGCGCGGCCTGCGAGTTCACCGGTCCACACCAGGCGTGGGAGGACGAAGCAGCCGCTGGAGTCAGTGGTGGGGTTGCAGTGCCGCCGTCGCGCCGTGCGGAGAGCGGGAGCGACCAATCTTGTTGCTCGCGGGCAGCGGGGCTGGTGGTAGTGTCTGCCGCCAGTGATGGAGAGCGACGGGGTATGCCGTCGCCTGGAGGTGCCGTCTGGGCCACACGAGTGGCAAGATCAGCCCAGAGCTCAGCATGGACATGGCGAGCGTCATCCATGGGGCGGCGAGGTGATGATGAACCGAACAGATGAAGAGAAGCTTCGACACACCCCTACTTGTCACGCCAAATGTCTAATTCACGGCTCCACAAAACCATTCTATGTTCGAACACTGGGGTGCGTGCGAAGAACCTAACTTCGCCTATCTACCTACTCGCCGTCCCACGAACTAGCTCAATGAACCGGAAAGTAAAAGAGACACGAGGGATTTTATCCTGGTTCAGGCCACCTAGCAGTGAGTGGCCCTACTCTAGTAGTGTGGTGGATTAGCCTCGATATGGGCTAAGGATGAACTAGTACAGTAGATGAACAACCTCCGGAGGTGTGTTCTAGGTTTGTGGTGGAGAGGAAGATCTGAATGATCTGTCCTCTTGTTGGGTGGTGGCTACCCTACTTATATAGTGGCCTTTGTCCTCTTCCCCCAAAATGTTAGCGGGAAGGGATCCCACAACGGCCAATTTTGATGGGAGACAACTAGTACATCTTATCCACACTAAAGGTGGTCTTCGCCTGCAAAGCCTCTAATCCTGACACCATGGTGGGCTCAGCGATGACCTCCGTCCTGCTGTCCTGGCGATCTTGGTCTGTTTCCTGGTAATGGAAACCTTTGGTAGATTCCTCGGGACTCTACACTTGAGCCTGCTTCCTAAGCACCAAAGAGGAAATTGATGTACTGTGCCCGCTAGCACCCGCCTGGCCTTGGTCATCTTGGCTTGCATCATGCGAACCTCACGAGGTGTGCGTCGCATAGAGTTCTTCGCTCTTTAGGAGCCAGCCAGACGAGGCTACCCCTTCTGGAGGTCTTGGCATCGTTCACCTCACGAGGCTTGGCCCCTCGCGAGTGTCTTGAGTGTCAATGCTGAAGATGGGTCATACCAGGCCTGAGAAGGAGCCATGCCGCGGGCCGCAGGTAGGCAAGTCTGCGTACCCTGGTTCCCAGAACGCTGACAGCTGCCGCCTCCTCAAGGGACATCAACGACTCGTGTTGCTGGCCGTATGGAGGGAGCCGACCCCACGGTACGGTCCCCGCCACGGCAGCCAGCATGAGCACAGCAGAATCTAGACACTAATGATGTCTCAATGGTCTCTTCTGACCATCGAGCACGTCCAGGCCAGCATCCAGCCCCAGAGGATAGGCGGGAAGGAGACGCATGCGTCGTTGTCGAGCAACGCCGCGGCAAGCTTCGCCAGACCTAGGCATGCGATGACCCCAACATCGACGAGCACGCGCTCTGTATCGACCGGTGCCTACCTTTCGAGATTGGCAGCCCTGCCTTTACTCGTGAGTTGTGGGAAGTCGATTGGCCGTCCGTTCGCACGTTCAAGCCAGAGATACCTAGGAAGTACGACGGGAGGCTGAACCCGGCGGAGTTCATGAGCATCTACACCATCGTTGTTCAGGCTGCCGAGGGAAGAGATGAGAAGCTGTTCGCCAACTACTTTCCTTTGGCCCTCATGTCCAATGTGAGGTATTGGCTGATGCACCTGCTGGAGAACTCCATTTCGTCGTGGGCTGACCTGTGCCATGAATTCATCAGCGCCTTCACCGGTGGCCACCATGAACCAGGTAGGCCCAGCGACCTACAACTTCTCCAATAGAATGAAGGAGAAACTCTCCGTAAGTATTTACAAAGATTCTGCGAAGTTCATTGACATATCCGAAGTATCCATCCGGCAGTTGTGATAGCCGCCTTCCAGTCCAATGTGGGCAACCGCCGAATTTGTTCTAAGATGAACATGCAGTTGCCCAAGACTGTAAAGGAGCTCTACACCCTGGTGGATAAGTGTGCTCGGATGGAGGAGGGAAGAAAGTTGCCCGAAGAGGAGGATTGCATCAATGTTGATTCAGAGGATGATGATGAATCAACCAGTCAGAAGAAGAGCAAGAAGCACAATAAGAAGCGGAGAGATAAGGCAGTGATTACTATTGAAGGATCGGGTACGCCTAGTACCGGCAAGAAGGCCAACGCTGAGGTCCCTGGCAAGGAGGCTGCCATGTGCACTGGCTGCCGAGAAGCCTCTGTTGTTGAGAAAGCCGGGAAAGGCGATGGGCCGTATTGCAAGATTCACCGTACCAAGAGCGATGACCTTCAAGAGTGTCATCAGGTTGAGCAGCTTGTCAAGAGACAAAGAGCAGAATATAAGAAGCATGATAAGGAAAAGGGTCAGAATGTTGCTGGCGGTAAGGGCCAAGGTGGTGAAGTCAATCGCCCCGGCAAACCCCTTTGGAACCAAGGAAAGACCGCCATATGTAGAGAAAAGGGAGTCTGTAATGATGAGAGTGATGGAGGGAATGAAGAGGAAACCAGTGAGCAAGAGTTCCATAAAGCCACTCACGCCCCATGCAGTGACGAGGGTGCATCTCTACACACCTCTCACTGTCAACTCAAGTGGTGGGCACAAGAAGTAAATGATGTGGAGCCAGCACCAGAGGCCTAGAAGCTGCTCAAATGCTACCATACATCCATCATCTTTCATGAGGAGGATCATCCTAGACGTACCACTGCAGTAGGATGCTTGCCGTTCACTACTAGGAAAAGGGCTATAGATAGGATGCACCCTAATGGCGCACCAGACATGCAGTGCGCCATTAGTATATACTAATGGGGCACCACGTGCTGGTGCGCCATTAGTGTGGAATACACTAATGGCGCATCGTGCTCATGGTGCGCCATTAGTATCAATTTTTTTCTTTTCCACACATAGTAATGGTGCATCCAGACAGAGTGCGCCATTACTAGTTGTAACTAGTAATGGCGCACCAGTCACACAGTACGCCACTACTATTGTTTTTCTATTATATTTTTTATTCTTTTTTTTTGCAAAACTACTAATGACGCACTGTGCCACAGTGCGCCATTACTAGTTTCAACTAGTAATGGTGCACTTTGGCACAGTGCGCCATTAGTATGTTTTTTTTTGCAAAACTACTAATGGCGCACCACCAGCAGGTGCGCCATTAGTAACCTTGGTTAACCTTGGTTACTAATGGAGCATTAGGAGATGGTGCGCCATTAGTAAGTGGGCACCAACAAGATATTTTGGACAGCCACTCCTACCCACTCACTTTCTCCCCACTTCATTCTCTCCACCTCCTCCTCCAAAGCTTGTCTCGGCCGCCTCCTCTTTGTCACCTCATTTCCACCATAGATTCATTCAAATTAAGTGGTTAAATTACCTTTTTTTGATAGGTAAGTAAGGGGGGAAGCTATCTTTATGTTGTTATCCCTCCAACAATGTGCACATGCACTTTTTATGGCCTAGCTAGATCTATGTATGTTTGTGGTGTTGCATATGTTTGTGGTGTTGCATATATGTTTGTGTTTGCAGGTGTACCGTTATTTGAAATGCGATAGTTGCCAATATTTTGCCGGAATGTTGATTCATTTCCATTTCGGCGAGAATTTTCGCATTAAGCATTCTTTTTGGTCCTATTTTTAGGGAAAGTCATGCCAAATTTTTTCTTGGTTCTAAAATATCGTTTTGCTCTACCCCGCAGGCGACCATGGTCCACACGATGACCGAAGGCATCGTGAATAGGTTTTTGAGCTCCGCGAAGGCCGAGATGCTTCAAAAGAACGAGACCGAGATAAGATGTCCGTGTCGAAGATGCAAGCTGAAGAGCCTTATTGCGGACCCGGATTCCGGGCAGGTGCGGGACCACCTGCTCTTGCGTCGTTTCATGGATGGCTATCGGTGGCAAGGTGATGAAGATGACTACGATGTCGTCCATGGGGGCCTGGCAAGAAATGAGGAAGGGCAGCAAGAAAACCACCGCGGCTCAGGCGGGCGAGAAGACGAAGAATCTCCAGGAGATGATCAGGACGGTGATGTTGTACACAATCATCATGTAGAAGATGCAGGACATGATGATGAGGAAGATGCCGGAGCAGACGACGGGCATGATCATGAAGATGATCATGCGGGCGGAGCAGACGACGCTGGACCATCGATGGGCTGGGTGTAGGACCCTCATATTCAAGAGCTGCTTCTCAAGCAGACGGATAACGCAAGAGCTGCCGACCGAGAGAAAGCCAAGATGGATCAACTGGAGATAGACGCCGTTACTCCATTGTATGAAGGATGCAGGCCCGAGGATACCCGCCTGAAAGTAACGCTCATGGCTCTGGAGATGAAGGTAAAACACAAAATGTCCGATGCATGCTTCGACGAGAACATGTCATTCTGGCATGAACGTCTTCCCAAGGGGAACAAGTGCCCGACTAGTTTCGAGGAGGCGAAGAAAATCGTGTGTCCTCTGGATTTACCGCACGTGAAATACCATGTGTGCATGAACAATTGCATCATTTATCGGGACGAGCACGCAGAGTCTACCATATGTCCGGTGCCCGACTAGTTTCTGGAGGAAGAAAGCTCCTGGAAAAGTGGTGTGGTACTTTCCGATCACTCCTCGTCTGCAGCGGTATTTGCCGGACCCTAAGGTAGCAAAGCTCCTACGTTGGCATGCGGATAGGGAGGAGAAGCAGCGAGAAGATGACGCAAATGATCTGGAGATAGATAAAAAAGACAAGATGCTGAGTCACCCTAAGGATGCGAGCTAGTGGCAAGCGTTGAACTTCGAAGACGCAAAATTTGGGAACGATCCAAGGAACATCGTGCTGGGCGCAAGCACAGATGGAGTCAATCCGTTTGGCAGCCAGAGAAGCACACTTAGCATCTGGCCTGTGTTTGTGTGGATGTACAACCTTCCCCCTGGTTGTGCATGAAGAGGAAGTACATTCACATGAGTATGCTAATTGAAGGATTGAAACAACCAGGGAACGACATCAATCTGTATCTGGGGCTGCTGAAAGAGGAGCTAGACACGCTGTGGAAAACGCCAACCAATACATGGGACGCCGCAGAGAAAGAATATTTCCCTATGAGAGCCACACTGCTCACGACGGTGCACGACTATCTCGATTACGGATATGTCGCGGGGCTGGTGGTCCACGGATTTTCTGGATGCGTCAGGTGCATGGATGACACAACATATCGCCAGCTAGATAGAGATCCCGGGTCTTCGAAAACTGTGTTCATGGGACATCGAAGGTGGCTTCGCGAAGATGACCTATCGAGAAAATGCAAGGATCTGTTCGATGGTGAAACTGAACCCCGAGGACGCCCGCGTACGAGGAGCGGCGAGGAAATAGATGAGCAGTTGAAAAATTGGAAAGATTGCCCACTGCCGGGAAAGAAGCAAAAGGCGCCAGAGCCGGGAAAGAAGCAAAAGGCGCCAGAGCGGCTGCTGAAGGTATGGAAAACAAGGTCTGTTTTCTGGGACTTGCCATACTGGAAGATCCACCGTGTGCCTCACAGCCTTGATGCCATGCATATCACGAAGAACGTGTGCGAGAGTTTCCTTGGTACCCTGCTCAACATGCTAAAGAGGACCAAAGATGGGCCGAAAGCAAGGGCAGACTTGAAATCAATGGGCATCAGGCAGGAGCTTCACGCTAATGATGATGATGAGGATGATGAGGCGAAGCAGGACACGGAAAGTCGTCGCAAAGGCAAAAGGGCCAAGAAGACCGGAAATGACTACCCTCCCGCGTGCTTCACTCTAAGTCAGGAGGAGATTGAGCAGTTTTTCACCTGCCTCGTAGGAGTAAAACTTCCTTACGGTTACGCGGGGAAGATAAGCAGATACCTAGACCCAGCGAAGCAGAAGTTCAGCAGGATGAAGTCTCACGACTGTCACGTGCTGATGACGCAGATACTTCTAGTTGCAATCCGTGGGATCATGGACGCGCACGTCCGTGAAATGCTATTTGGCCTATGCAACTTTTTCGACGTCATCTCTCGGATGTCGGTTGGCGTGAGGCAACTCAGAAGGCTATAGGAAGAGATCATGGTGATACTATGCGAGCTTGAGATGTACTTCCCGCCCGCATTCTTCGACGTTATGGTGCATCTGCTGGTCCATATCATGGACGATATCATCCAACTCGGGCCGATGTTCCTGCACAGCATGATGCCGTTCGAAAGGATGAATGGTGTCATCAAAGGATACGTTCGCAACATGTCATGTCTAGAGGGAAGCATAGCCAGGGGCTTTCTGACCGAAGAGTACATCTCCTACTACACGAATTATCTAGGCATCGAGAACCCCGTTGATCTGCCCGTCAACAGGCACCTCGGCAGGCTCGTTGGATGGGGTTACCGTGAGGGTTGCCGCGAAATGCATGTCGACTTCGAGGGTCGACTCGCCGACTTTGAAAGAGCAAACCTAGTCGCGCTACAACACATAGACGTGGTCGATCCTTGGGTGGTAGAGCACAAAACCTTTATTGAGAAGACGTACAATGACCGAGGCCAACAGAGGACGGACGGAGATATAATCATACAACACAACTCATGTTTCACGCGTTGGTTCAAGCAGAAGCTTCTGTCGTACCCTTTACATGAGGATTCTTCTGCGGAAGAACAACTCATATTCGCCTTGTCATAGGGCGCCGAGCACAACCTAATGACCTATGAGGCGTACGATATCAACAGCTACACATTCTACACCGAGACCAAGGACATGAAGAGCGATGGTTATCAGAACTCCGGGGTAACGATGGAATCCTACACCGGTAACGACAAGGACAGATACTACGAAAGGATCGAGGAGATCTGGGAGCTGAGCTACGCTGGAGAGAAGGTCCCGATGTTCCATGTCAGATGGGCCAAGAGCGTCCTAAAAGAAGACCGGTATTTCACCACCATGGTTATACCCGAAGCCAAATCCAAGACCGCGGGCGCAAACGTCACCGTGAAAAATGAGCCATGGGTACTGGCTTCCCAAGTTGACCAATGCTTCTTCATTACCGACCCGTCAAAGCCCAGTCGTGTTGTCATGAGGAGAGGCAAAAGGAAGATCATCGGAATGGATGGAGTAGCCAATGAGCAAGACTTCGACAAGTACAGTGACCCGAAGATCGAACATGACGACGATGATGAAGTAGAAGCATACACCACAAGAAGAAGCAGGACGACCCTACCTAAAGGACGTCCGCTCCACAGAAGAACTCCATTTGCGAAAAAGAAGGGCAACAAGATTGTGAACAGATAGCTAGCTAAGATCGATTGTATTTAAATCGTAGCCTTCATTTCTCAATTGTATTTCATGGGCACTTTTTGAACTCTTGAATGTTTTTAAATTTGATGGACACTCGATCTCGATCCCCCTCCATCTCGATCGCTATCGCACCTCGCCAGATCCGGTCCCCCTCGCCGCCGAGCACCCCCCGCTCCACCGGCCGCCGCCGCCGACCCCCCGCACCCTCCCCTACTCAACCGCCGCCGCCTACCCCCCGCACCCTCCC
>LR738712.1:235154525-235235446 GCA_902687465.1 Secale cereale
CCTACTCAACCGCCGCCGACGACCCACCGCACCCTCCCCCGCTCCACCGGCCGCCGCCGCCGACCCATGAACTCATGATATTTTCAAATAATAAATTTGATGATATTTTTCATGTTCATAAATATATTCAAATAACAAATTTGATGATAATTTTAAAAAAAATATTACTGTTTTATAAAAAAATATTACTGTTATGATTTAAACAAGTTTGAACATATTTAAACACAAATAAGTATGAAACAACATTTTAAATGCATAAAAACAAAAATTGTGGAGCCTAGGACTTGAACACAGGACCTCCTGGTGTGAGAACTGTGTGCTGACCAGTCGGGCTAGTAGAGGGGATTTGATGTGGATGATGTTTGGTGGAAGATAACATGTTGGCTCGAACAGAAAAAAATACTAATGGCGCACCAGGTGGGAGGTGCGCCATTAGTATAGATTTACTTATGGAGCACCAGGGGGCGGTGCGCCATTAGTATTGCTGCCCCCATCTATCCCCTCTCTCCCTCGCCCTCGCCCAGATCCATCTCACTCCCCTCTCCCTCTCCCTCTCCTGACGCCGGCCGCACCCTCTCCCTCTCACTCCCCCGCGCCGCCGCCTCCCGCCCCGACCCCCGCGCGCCGCCGCCCCGACCCCCGCCGGACTCCACCCCCTCTCCCCCTCTCCCCGCCTCCCCCCGAGCCGCCCGACCCCCCCTTCCGCCGCCGCCCTTGCCCGGTGCGGCGACGCCGCTCCGCACCACCAGGAGCCCAGGGCGAACATGCCCGCGCCTCCCCGTACGACTGCGCCAGCGCTGCTGCAGCGCTACTGCGTGCTGGTCCAGCGACCCCCGCTGTCCTCTTCTGCTGGTGCGTGGAGCAGGGCCGCTTCCTCCGCCTCGCCGAGCCGGGCCTCCACTTCTTCAACCCCTGTGTCGGCGAGCTCGTCGCCGGCACCCTCTCCACCCGCGTCCAGTCCCTCGATGTCAAGGTCGAGACCAAGACCAAGGTATTCTCCTCTCCCTTCTTTCCCGCCTTCTTCTCTGAATTTGTGCAGTTAGAGCAATATTCAGTTAGAGCAAAAATTCAGTTAGAGAAAAAATTCAGTTCGAGAAAAAATTCAGTTAGAGCAAAAATTCAGTTAGAGAAAGGATCTAGCGAGGATTCTATACAATTCTCCAAGTTACAAATATTTTCTGCTAACTGTTCACTCTGTTAAAAAAGACACATGCTCCAAGAAGAAATGCTATTTTGGCCACGTGTTCCTCTTGGTATACTAGATGTATTGTTTGACCATGCAAACTATAACTGGATAGGTTGCAAACATGGACATATCATCTCATTAAGAACACAATTTCTTTTCTTTTGGGTTTTAGAAGAACATCATATTTCCTGAAGCGCGGTGCAAGGCTGATGGCACGACCTACACGTCCCCTCAAGGTGGAGATTGTGTCCTACTTTTTGAGGGATATGGTTAATGATTTTGATTCCCCTCCCCACTCATAACGCTGCGATGATATTGGGAAGTGGATAGGCCGACGATGTGAAAGAGGGGATCCCTGGCCTTCCCACAATCTATAAAGGGCGGTCTCGATGGCCTGCATCTTACACCTTCTCCTTCCTTCCGCACTCGCAGATTTCCAAAGCTCTAGCGCCTCCTTTCTAGTCCTTCTTCCATAGCCAATCCCACATCCTCTCCTTCAACTATGGCCAGTGCGAACGGGAAGTGGGAGGCTTCCTCCGTCACTGTTGAGGAGATACTGAAGCTGAAGATGGCCGACTACTTGTCGGCCAACATCGTCCACCGAGCCCCGGAAAAGGGCCAGATAATCCCTACTCCTGAACCGGGTGAGAGGGTGGTGCCTATTCCACATTTCCTTAGGGGGCTAGGATTTCCCAGGCACCCCTTTGTGCGGGGTCTAATGTTCTATTATGGACGAGATTTCCATGACCTAGCCCCCAACTATGTCCTCCATATTTCAACGTGTCCAGCCGCACTTCGGCTTGTGGGTGAAAGTGTTCAACGTGAAACCCATGGTGGCCATGGTCAGCAAGCTAACAAGGGTTCAGTGGCTAGAGGCCACTTCATTGAGACCTTACGGATGCGGCAGATGGAGTCGTTCTACATCATCGAACCAAGGGGCACCGCTTGGGGAGCGGTCCCTGCATTCCGGTCCGGACCCCCCACCAGATTGGCCTCATGGGCTATCAAGGGTCCGGACTGGGGTCGCACTGCCGACACCAAGGTGCTTCAAAATGGTGTTGTTGTGTTTCAGATCATGATCCACCGCAGGATCGTCCCTTGCTAGGAGAGGGCCAAGCCCATGTGGGAGTACGAGCCCAAAAACCCAGCCATAGTGCGGCACCTCTTTGGCACGACCCCGGACAAGACATGGGGTAAAATATTCCAACCCTAGGAGGAGTTGCCGGCCGAGGGCAAGGATATTGGTCTTGACACCACGAATCCTCTGATGGAGGTGAGTGGCATATGTCATCGAAGAGTGTCCAGATATTCATGAGATCCGATCTAACCTTGTTGTATGGATTTTATAGGGCTGGCTCACCAAGGCCAAGAAGATCAGCGGCCCAGTGCCGCTGTCAGAGGAGCCCTGATCAGAGCAGTTGGAGAAGATGTTGGTAGTGGTGACTTACAGGGCACCAGCTAAGAAGGGAAAGAAGCAAGAGGCCCCAGGACCAAGAAGGGCCTTCGCCACAGGATCCATTCTGACGCTAGGTCCGGAGAAGCTGCGGCCTCATCCGTACCGGATGGGGGCGAGGAGGAGGAGGATGAAGAGGAGAGTGCCTCTTTGCACTCCAAGAAGAGGCCGATCTCCAAAGACACCAAGGAGGTCTAGCCTTCCCCAGCCCCAAAGAGATGACACCGGCCTGAGCTGGTCATACCGGACAGCTCAAGCGACTAGAAGTCCGCCACGTCTGAGGAGGCTCTGACGAAGGAATCTAGGGCCAAGCCCCCTGCCAGTAGTAAGGTGTGTGTGTATCCAGCTGCCATTCTTTAATTAGTTTGTATTGAAAGTTAACCTCTCCGCATTGCAGTCCCCCACGTGACTGACCCACCGAGCCAACCTTAGATGGGACATCTTTACCCGCTGACCTGGCGGACAATGGGTCTATGGCGCACTATGCGCCTCCTTTTGCTCTTGAAGAGCCGGGGGATGTGCGGTCCCGAAGAACTCCTCCTTGAGGGAGTCCTGGATTTGGGGGTCCTCGGGTGTCCGGACTATTGAAGGTGGGCCAGACTGATGAGCCATAAAGATAATAAAAGAAGATCATCCCCCGTGTCCGGGTAGGACTCCTATTTATGTAGAAAGGTAAAATTGATGTCCAGATGTAATGATTCCTTCGTCCTCAAGTCATCTCTGTACAACCCTAGGCCCCCTCCAGTGTGTATATAGGCCGGAGGGTTTAGTCCGTAGAGGCTAACAGAACTATCATAGGCTAGACATCTTGGGTTTAGCCATTACGATCTCGAGGTAGATAAACTCTTGTAATCTACATATCCATCAAGATCAATCAAGCAGGAAGTAGGGTATTACCTCCATCGAGAGGGCCTGAACTGGGTAAATATCGTGTCCATGTTTCCCCCTGTTACCACCAATCCTCAGACATGCAGCTTGGGTCCCCCTACCCGAGATATGCCGGTTTTGATGCCGACAATGGTGCTTTCATTGAGAGCTCTGCTTCATAGTCGAGAGAAGCGATATGTGGCTCATCTTGTCATCAATGATGAAAACCCCTCTGGGAAAAGCTTGACTTTTGGCCAAGTCCTCTGGCTCGGTGAGTTCATCATATGCGCCTGATTGGTTGTTAAGCTGACCGCGTCCCATGTGGTCACTGAGCATCACTCCTATATCGGCCTTGAACACTCCGAAAAAGTGAATCCAGCGGATACCTCGTCCTTAAAAGAGTTGCTAGATCACATTGCCGCCCTGGGCTTTCAGTTTCCAATGATCGGAGCGGGCCTATACCCGACCAGGGGAAAGACAAATCCTCCCCGATCACTCACCTGGTGGCGGCCGCCGAGCAATGGGCCGAAAACACTTCTCCTCTCGAATCGGAGACTAGCTGTATGTTCGGGTCTCCGAACCCCTTTGAGCCAAACATCCTTCCTTCGGGCGGGACTCTATATCTTATGAGCTCAGGGATAGACACGGAGCCTGGGGAATGCACAGATCCGGCCAGACCCGGGTCATCAACACCGGAGACTTTGCGAACTCCAGATACTATATTGGGTCGGGATTCAAATTTTTCCACACCTACCCACCACAATCAATAGTCTCCAAGTAACGCTGGCCCTCTTGTCATATGATACTTAATGTACGTGCGGCTGTAACCGCAGGAGATGGTCCATCACTTCTGGGCCAGGTTCCTATTTGTTAAAAACAAGATTAAAAACTGTTGTGACGATGACGCGATTCTGGTCTTTCATCGCAATAGTACGGACGAGGGAGTCTTGAACGCCCTCAACCGCCGTCATGTATAGAGTTTCACATAGTTTTCGAACTTGGTACAAAAGTAATGTGTAATGGAAAGTACTGGAAGGTCCCAGAACACCCATCTCGAACAGTCCGTCTTTGGGCAATATGCCGCTAAAGCAAAACGGACATACCCTAGCGGGGCATCCGATCATAAGCCTATCAGCAAGAAAAATAAACCCTTCATAGGACACTGGTCCGTTCTTGACAAACTCGTGGACAAACTCTTCCTGATACATGTAGTACCTGGCATGGCCCCAACTCACAGCCTTCGAGCTTGTTGGGTACTCCAGCATGTAGCTAAAAGTGCCGAAGTCATCCCCGCCACCGCAACTCCAGAGGAGGAGGATTTTAATGTCCTCACAGTATTTGAGACCTTCTCTTCAAATAATCGGCGCAAGAGAGTACTTTGCGAACTTGCCGAGGTCCATCAGTTAACCACGGTGAGCCCATGGAACGACGCGGTAATTACCTTCACTGCTGATGACGAACAAGGGCCCCAATTAGTCCGAGCATCGGCCGCTCTTGTATTAAACCAAATTGTAGACGGCTTTCGCCTTACCAAAGTGCTCATGGACGGCGGTAGTGGGCTTAACCTCATATGCTAGGACACGCTCAAAAAATGCAGGTCGATAAAACCCGCATTGAGCAAAGTAATACAACCTTTCGAGGAATTATCCCCAGCCAGGAAGCCCGATGGTCGGGAAGTATCAAATTCGACGTAGTATTCGGCATGTCTGAGAACTACAGGTCAGAAGAGTCGCTCTTCCACATTGTCCCCTTCAACAGCGGATACCACGCCCTTCTAGGGCGAGATGCTTTCTCACGTTTTCAAGCCATACCCCATTACAGGTACATGGAGCTTAAAATGCCACGGCGCAATGAAATAACCACAATTGCAAGTGATCTGTACAGAGCACTCCGTGTCGATAACAAAACCGCATCCTTGGCCCTCGAGGCACTATCCGAAGCCTTTGCGGCCGAAGAATTAACCATCTTAAGATCCACGGTGGACAGTGATGATGTGATCCTGGATAAAAGGTCTAAATCTACCTCCTTCAAGCCACCAGATGAAATTATCAAATTTCAGGTACATCCGACGAATCCTAATAAGACGACATCCATTGGAGCACAGTACGACCTGATGGTAGACACCGCTTTGCATGCATTCCCACGTGAAAATTGGGATATACTCTCCTGGCATCCTTCATACATGCCTGGGATCCCACGTTGGCTGGCCGAACCCAGCCTCAACATCATCAAAGGGTTCAAACCGGTCAAGCTATCACTGCGACAATTTTCCGAACCCAAAAGACAAGCTATGGGGAGGAGCTGGCCAAGTTACTGGAAGTCGGCTTCATCCGAGAAATTAAACACCCGGATTGGCTAGCCAATTTGATCATGGTGCCAAAGAAGGATAAATCATGGCGCCTTTGTGTCGATTTTAAAGACTTAAACAAGGCTTTCCCTAAGGATCCTTTCCAAGTGCCCCGCATCGAGCAGTTCATCGATGCAACAGCAAGACATGACTCATTATGCTTCCTCGACGCTTACTCCGGATACCATCATATAAAAATGAAGGAATCCGACTAGGCCGCAATGGCGTTTATCACTCCGTACGAGCCTTTCTTCTTCAACACTATGCCTTTTGGGCTCAAAAACGATGGTGCCATGTATCAACACATGATTCAAACATGGTTAGAGAAACAAATTGGCAAGATTGTGGAGGCATGCGTAGATGATGTAGTCATCAAGACTAAACAGGTAGAATCACTGGTGGACGATCTCCGCCTCACGTTCGACAACCTCCGAACATACGACATACGGCTCAATCCAGAAAAATTGTGGAGGAAAGCTATTAGGGTTTATTGTCTCACATAGAGGAATTGAAGCAAACCCAGCTAAAATCTGAGCTTTGTCACAACTAGCTACACCAACCGATCTAAAACAAGTCCAAAATCTAGCAGGGTGCATAGCGGCCTTAAGTCGCTTCATCTACAGACTGGGAGAAAAAGCATTACCACTCTATTGACTGATAAGGCGCACGGAAAACTTTGAATAGACAGATACGGCCACAACCGGACTGGAAGAAATAAAGACCCTATTAGCGGGCAACCTAGTACTAGCCGCCCCAAGTATTGGCGAGCCAATGTTGCTTTATATCTCAGCAACTCTCCAGGTTGTGAGTGTTGTGCTCGTAGATGAACGAGAGGAAGAGGGACATAAATTCCCCTTCCAAAAACCAGTCTACTACGTATCAGAAGTTCTTATACCGTGCAAGTCATGATACCCCCATTATAAAAAAAATCATATGTGGTGTTCATGGCATCTCGGAAGCTCCCACACTACTTTCAATAGTGTTCGATTACAGTGGAAACTGAAGTACCACTTAATGATATTATAAACAACAAGGACGCCACAGGCCGCATAACCAAATGGGCCATAGCTAGAGCTCTTACCACAGGCCGCATATCAGGTGTTGGCTGACTTCGCCGCAGAATGGACGGAAGCCAAACTCCCTAAAGAGTACGAGTCATACTCCCACTGGACAATGTATTTCAATGACTCTAAAATGGTAGCCGGACTAGGGGCCGGCGTTATCTTAACATATCCCATATGGGACATAGTCTGCTACATGTTACAAATCATGTATACGGTCTCAAACAATGCCGCCGAATACGAGGCACAACTGCATGGTCTCCACATGGCGGTATACATGAGTATACAACGCCTAGAAGTGTGCAGAGACTCAAACCTTGCAATATCTCCGGTAAACGGAGAATTTGATGTGAAGGATCCGAAAATGGCGGCTTATCGAGACGCCATATTAAAAATATCGGCTCGGTTCGAGGGGCTCAAATTTCATCACGTTGCTCGAGATAGTAATCAGGCGGCAGCCATACTCGCTCGCATGGGCAACAAGCATGGCCCAGTCCTGCATAACACCTTCGCAGAAAGGTTGTTCAAACCATCTGTGGTATGGCAGGACAAGAGCAAAGACGCTAATTCAGACATGATCACACCCCTACCAACCGAACTCAATACAGATGTCATCGGGGATCCGGACATGGAAATAACACCTTCGGCTCATGAGAACATGGCCATCATTGCTCCTTGGACCGAACCCTTCCTGGCCTACCTTAATAGGCAAGAGCTCCCCGATGATCAAAATGAGGCCCGTCGTATAGTTCGGCGTTCTAAAGCCTACAAAGTTCACAAAGGTGAACTGTACAAGAAAAGCACTACTCGTGTTCTCCAAAGGTGCATCTCTGAAGAGGAGGGACGTCAACTTTTAGCCAAAATACACGATGGTATGGGCGTCCATCACATCGCGGCTTGGGCTCTCGTAAGAAAAGCTTTCCAAACAGGTTTTTTCGGCCAACAGCCCGAGCAGATGCACAAGCCCTAGTCGAACATTGTGTTGGATGTCAGCTTTTCGCCAATTAAAGCCATATGCCTCCCACCACCTTGAGAACCATCCCCATTACTTGTCCTTTTCCGGTCTGGGGGCTGGATATGGTCGGACCCCTTAAAGGGGGAAGCCATAAAAAGAAATATTCGATGGTTATGGTGGATAAATTCACTAAGTTGATAGAAGCCAAACCCGTAAGAACGGCTGAAGTATGGCCAGTGATCGATTTCATATCCGGTGTGGTACACCGCTACGGTTTCCCACATAGCATTATCACAGACAATGGCTCCAACTTTACAGCTGATGAGGTGAAGAACTGGTGCGCCAAGTAAGGCATTAAACTTGAGTATGCCTCCGTGTATGACCCTCAACAAATGGTCAAGTGGAATGGGCCAATGACCTAATAATGAGCGGCATTAAACCCCGACTGGTGCGCTCCCTACGGGAGTCAGATAAACACATGGTTGAGGAGCTTGACTCCGTACTCTGGGAGCTACGGACCACACCTAACTAGACAACTGCATACACACTTTTTTTCATGGTCTACAGCGTAGAGGTTGTTTTGCCCTATAGCATTATTCATGACTCACCTCGAGTGCATATGTACCAAGAGCGAGAAGTCGAGCTCGACCGGCAGGATGACCTAGACGGCCTTGAAGAGGAGCGCGATATCGCGCAAGCTCATTCCGCATTCTATCAGCAACAGGCCAGGTGATACCAGAGCAGAGAAGTGTGGACCAGAACATACAACATCGGCGAACTCATTTTGCGCCTCCCGGAGAATAAAAAAGGATAAGCTCAAACCAAGATGGGAGGGCCCCTTCATCATTGAGGAAGTTCTCATCGGAGGAGCCTATCACCTTCGAAATGCATCAGACAATCGTCTTGAGCTGAATCCATGGAATGCTGCTAGGCTCCGACGATTCTACGGATAGTCCGGTAGCACCTTTAATTTTTTTTGACTAGGTTTCTTCCTTTGTTTTTCTTCCTCTTCATTTTGTTTCCTTCCTAGAAAAGTATTCGTCTATACTAAACTGTTAGGGGTGAACATCTTTAAATGTATATATACCTCAAGATACATGGGGCATCTCTAACGAAGCTTACTATTAAAGCTTGTGGCTTACATTACTTATGTCGTCTATTTTATACAGTCTCTTCGCCATTATATGCACCTCTATGTCTTCAGTTTTGCCAAGCTGGGTTGCCTCGCTCCTATGTTTATACCCTACGTTCCCGATTGTTCGGCTAGGTTGTAAAGGGAGCACCTCTACGATTGTTACAACCGAGTAATCTAGACCAGTACCTCTGATGGGTGAAGCCAAAATCTAGTGTTCTAAGGGAATCATTGGTCAACGGACAAACGAGGAATTACTTATTTGTACATAGTTTTCAATATCAAGGGATAGGCTTCCTATAATCCTATCTTTAGGATCAAAGCCTAGGCATGCATAATTACGCATGTTTACCCAGGGAAAGGAACCCTTAACGAAACTATTCTCCCAAGAAGATGTTTCTTACGTAAAATAGTAATATAACATAACTCCCTGAACAATTGTTTTGTTCAAACAACACAACCGAATTGCCTGGTTTCCGAACATACTAAGTGTTTGCCACAAGTATAGTATCCGAAAACACTCCAACCTTTGGGTTCAGGAGGTTGAAGCCGAAGGTCTGCCATGACAAATAAGGTCGGAGATAAGTATGATGATAAAGTACATTGGTTAGTGGAATCAAACGCCTATTCTTTATCTATGCCGTCTATAAGACTGTGTATACTACAGTCTTCTTGTGAATACTTTTTGGCTATCATTACTTGGTCATACACCAGGCCCACAGGAATCTCTTTTCCGTCTGGTCCTTGAGGTCCAACTCGGGCCATATGATTCAGATCAAGCCCGGTATACCGCGTTTTCACAATGGCCCACACCTCTCGCGCACCTTCTCAGCATGCTGACGCCTTCCATAGCTCAAAGTGACACCAAGCTCATTTGAATAAGTTCACCAGATCCTCCATAATTGCAGGAGGAGAATCGGATGGCCATAAGGCTTTAGTCATATTCTTCATGGCTTTTCGAACCCACTCATGCACTTTGGAGACCTCTTGTAGCACGTCGCCTTGAAATCCGGATACTTCTGCCTCGGGCCGCCCAGTTAACAAACCTGCAAGAATAGCATTATGAAGCTCTGAATCGTTGGAAAATATGAAAGCTAGTTCAAAGGTCATATTGAATATGTCGACTTTTAACTTTTTATTTTCCTACAAGGCATCTGATAGTTGGGCCCATAGGTCCTTTATCTCTTCATCTTGCTTGATCTTTTCATCCAGCAGTTTGTTCTTTTGCTCAATGGTCCTTGTTAATAGATGCTAACCAGCTGCTTCTTGCCCCTCGGCATGTTTTTTGTCCTCCTGGGCAGCCCTTAACTTCTCCTCCAGTTTATCTGTCGATTTCGCCACTGAAAATACAACAATGTATGCTTAGACATCATTGACGGTGAAATCATACTTTTCAGACACTATTCGTTAAATCCATCAGATCCCCTCATCGATTTCTTCAAGTCTTCTAGCTCGGTGGTGACGACATTCATTTTGATTCGGTTTGTTTCAAGCTCCTTGGACAACACATCATTCTTTTCCTTGAGAACCTGCGGTCATAACAATCCTTAAATTAGTTGGGCTAACTGCTTCATGTCTTGGGGGCTACTGGCATATGCTTATTGAATTTACACAAATTCTGACCTGCATATCCTTTGAAAGCAGGTGAGTGGTTCCGGCAAGCCGGTCCCGAGCAGTTCGGATATACTCATCCATAGAGCTGAGGGCGTTGAACGCCTCCTCAGCAAAAATAGGACACGCATGGCCTCTTTTCGCCGCGTATGATTCATCGCCCTCTCCACTTCGACATTCGTGACTGATACATTATTCGAACCCTCCCGTGGAGGACAATTCGGCGCTACATCTGTATCGGCTCTTGTCCTTGTTGATGAGCCCGGGGCCGGATTGGATGCTGATCGGCCAACAAGGTCCTTGTACGAAGTTCGGCGTATGCTCCTTTTGAAATAAGATAGAAGGGAAATGTAACAATCCAGTCTTGCATCAGGGCACATACTGAAAACTATACCTCTTCAATGAAGGAGGGGCTCGATGGTGCCCTCCGTTTCTTTTCGCTTCAAAGACTCGCCCTGCATAGGCACTGTCCCCCTAGAAGATTCCCTTGATGCAGTGCGGCATGCCGAGCACCGGCCCTTCTGAGGACGAGTCAGTGCGGTGGGTGAGGCACCAAGGGAAGGATCTCTTTGAGAGGATGTCTCCTGGGTACTTGCATTGAAGGAGGAAAGAAGGCCAGGATAATCGGCTATAATTTCCACTTCTGTACCATCATGGATCGCCTCGTAGAAAACACCGTCGATAAGTTCTATGAATATGTTCTTATCATCTTCAAATCCGGGATCTTCATTGCAAACATGGTCCTCTGGTTACGGGGCAGGGCAATGAACCCCCTTGATCACCTTCCTCCATGTCTGTTTTGAAATAGCCGAATATAGTTCGATCACCTTCCTCCATGTCTGTTTACCCTGGTTTGGACCCTCTCGGAGAGGTAAAACCCTATGTACGGCTCTGTTGTATTGATGGTATATTGTGGTTACAAAGTAGATCTACCTCGAGATCAGTATGAGCTAACCCTAGGCTATGGGGGATGAAGAATACCTCTCCCTCTAATAAATACACCCTTCGATTTATATAGACAACAATAGGGTTAGGGTTACCAAAGATAGATTACAATAAGGAATAAAAGAGATCTGGCGCCTTCTATACTTGGAGGATACTCCACGGCTTCATTGAATCCTTCCCATAGTACGGCTCCAGAAATCTGGCCCGTATACAATGGGTCATCATCCCGAGGACCCCTTAGTACATGACTCCTTCACACCCTACGGTAATATTCAAGGACAACCAAACATCTAAGTTTGGGAACGCCCCGGATGGCAACCCCTCTTTTGTCTTCAATCCATCGATAAATTTACTTGTGGCTATATTTTTTTCACCACATGATATGTGTTTTGCTTGGAGCGTCTTGCATGATAAGATTCTTTGATTTTTTTAGTTTTCCACCATCATCCTTTCTTTACACACCTTTTGAGAGGGACACACATTTATCGTGAATTTATTACAATACTCTATGTGCTTCACTTATATATTTTGAGCTAGACAGTTGCTCTAGTGCTTCACTTATATCTTTTGAGCGCGCAGTGATGTTATTTTGTAGAAATTGATTAACTCTCATGCTTCACTTATATTATTTTGAGAGTCTTATAAACAACATGGTAATTTGCTTAGGTTATGAATTCAGTCCTAATATGATGGGCATCCAAGGGGGTATAATAAAAACTTTAATAAAGAGCATTAAATATATGAGAAGTTTGATTCCTTGCAATTGTTTTGAGATATCAAGATGGTAATATTAGAGTTATGCTAGTAGTAAATTGTGGAATAGTAAAAATACTTGTGTTAAGGTTTGTGATTCTTGTAGCATGCACGTATGGTCTTCCCGTTATGCGATCAACCTGGAGCATAATTTATCCTTGATTGTCTTCCTTTGTGTGAAAGTCGAGAGCCCGCGATGGTTAACTCCTACCAACCTCTCCCCTAGGAGCATGCATAGTAGTACTTTGCTTCGAGGGCTAATAAACTTTTTGCAATAAGTATGTGAGTTCTTTATGACTAATGATGAGTCCATGGATTATACTCACTCTCACGCTTCCAGCTTTGCTAGCCACTCTAGTACCATGCAGCTTTCGCAGGTGCATTAAACCCACCTTATACCTTTTCACAAAACAACCACCATGCCTACCTATTATGCTATGAAATTTTCATAGCCATTCCGAGATATATGCCATGTAACTCCACCATTCCGTCATTATGAGTTCTCACCTTGAGTTGTAAGTAAATAAAAGTGTGATGATCATCATTATTAGAGAATTATCCCATGTGAGGTTTATAAAATAAAAAAGGCCAAAGAGCCCAAATAAAGAAAGAGGCCAAAGTGCCCAAAAAGAAAAGAAAAAAGAAAAAAAGGAAAAAATGAATGAGAGAAAAAGAGAGAAGGGACAATGTTACTATCCTTTTCCACACTAGTGCTTCAAAATAGCACCATGTTCTTCATCATAGAGAATCTCCTATGATGAAATTTTCATATATTACTAGTGGAATTTTTTCACTATAGAACTTGGCTTGTATATTCTAATGATGGGCTTCCTCAAATGCCAGAGGTCTTCATGATCAAGCAAGTTGGATGCACACCCACTTAGTTTTCTTTTGAGATTTCATACACTTATTGCTCTAGTGTGTCTGTTACATGGCAATCCCTACTCACTCACATTGATATCAATCGATGGACATCTCCAGAGCCCATTAATTTTCCTAGTTTATGTGAGAATTTCTCCCTTCTTTTATCTAGCACCACATTCTATTACACTTATAGTGCTATATCCATGGCTCATGCTCATGTATTCCATGAAGAGTTGTAAAAGCTGAAGCACATTAAAAAGTATGGACCAATTGCTTGGCTGCCATCGGGGTAGTACATGATATATACTTTGTGTTGAGAAGAGGGAGCATAACAAGACTATATGATTTTTTAGGGATAACTTTGCTTAGCCATGTTATTTTGAAGTTTCATGATGTCGCTTTTTAGTGTGCTTGAAGTAATATTGTTTTTATGTCAACATTACACTTTTGTTTTGAATCTTATGGATCTGAACAATCCTGCCACAATAAGAAAAATTATATTGAAAAAATGCTAGGTAGCATTCCACATCAATTTTTTTTATCATTTACCTACTATAGGACGAGCAGTAATTAAGCTTGGGCATGCTTGATACGTCTCCAAAGTATCTATAATTTTTGATTGTTCCATGCTATTATATTATCTACTTTGGATGTTTTATATGCATTAATATGCTAGTTTGTATCATTTTGGGACTAACATATTAACCTAGTGCCCAGTGACAGTTTCTGTTTTTTCTTTGTTTTTTTCTTCTACGGAAAAGCAATGTCAAACGGAGTCCAAATGCAATAAAACTTTACGGCGATGTTTCTTGGACCAGAAGACATCCATGAAGCTTCAGGAAGAGGCCAAGAGACCCACAAGGTGGCGACAAGCAGCCAATGGTGCGCCCTAGGGCGGGGGCAACCCTAGGTCTTGTGGGACCTCATGGCTCTTCTTACCCTAACCCTAGCTCTATAAATACCCAAATACCCCCCTACGCTAGAGGGCACACCAAAACTACTTTTCCACCACCGCAAGCTTCTGTCCTTGTCAGCTGGAAGTACAATCACCTATGGGGCAGGAGTGCTCGCTTTGTGGTTCGGCACGAGGACGGCCGCGTTGCACAAAGAGTAGAGGCAGTGGGGGACATCACGACAATGGACTCACTCTCTTTTACCCAGGTTTAGGCTGTTTTGCAGCATAAAACCCAACTCCTGCTTTGGTGGATTGATCTGGAGGTAGAATTAGGCTGGACATGCTTTGGCCCAGCAAGGATTCCTTGGGGAAATCAACATGAGATTTACAAAATGGCGGGGTGGAAGTGTTCGAACCCTTTGCTAGGTTGTCCCGGGCCTCTTTTATAGCTTAAGGGGCGCCCGCACTGGTAAAACAGTCATTTGGGTGTGATTAGAGAGCTATCAATGCTATCATACCTAGCTCTCGTAGTTAGGACAAAGTGCATTAAATGCACCGCTAGGTGTCGAATCAAGGGCGAGTCCCAACAAGCTTGTTGTGCCGCTTATCCGCCTCTTCTCCTTAGCTTGACACGCCTCCTGGACGGGTGTCAATAAATCTAATCCCTTCCCTCAGATGCTGCCACATGCCCGATAGGATCCACCTGCCAGTTTAGAACCTTGACACCACACTGATAGGTGACTTGGGTGAGATGAGTTGGAGCGTTGGTGTCTTGCCGCTGATCCTTCGATGGAGCTTAGGGGGGTTTGATCTTAGAGGCCCCTACAAGCCTACCATGGCAACCTTGAATCACCCTGGGGTACGGCCTCGACCTGGCTGGGCTCTCCTGCCCGGCAAGGGAGTCCTTACCAGGGTGATCTTCTGCTTGCTTTGTTCTTCTTAATGCTCTGCTTGATCTCACGAAGAGCGACTTTTCTGGCTTGATCTTGTGTCATGTATTGGTACTAGATGCATGATCGACAGTACGCATGCGTATGAACTCAGTCGACAAACATGAATGTTTGTTGCACTGACATTAGCCCCCGGGCCTGGCCCATACGTGCCACTGAGAATCATTGGGGTAGGCCCTAACAATGCGCATGCGGATGCCATAACCAAGACGTGGCCGGATCGTGGTTTCTGAGATCTTCTTTTGCTTCTTCATTACCTTGAAACTGAGTCAGTTCTTGGTTTCCCCGCGAGTCGTGCTGAACAATGTGGGCTACGCTCGTAATGGACCATGGGCCACCCATGTTCACGGGGAGTTGATCGTTGTGTTTGTTTGGATCGGGGCGGTAACCGCCATTTTACTCGTCCAACTACCTTTGCCTTTTCCGCCATGCATGCTGCATGCACTGCGCAGGGTTGGTGGCGGATATGTAGGGCGCGGGAATGAGTGCCATGACAGAAAGCTCGACACCATGGATAGGCGCAGAAGGGTAGTCGGCGATCCTGGATATCGTGATGATGCGGAGGAGCTGGATTGATGGAGTGGGGAGGCTGCCATAAGATGGTGGGGAGCCAGCCCCCTGCCACACTCTGCTATGAAAAGGAGTTGAGGTGAAGGAAGGGGCTCATCCACGCATCCTCTCCTTGGTGAGAGAAAGAGGGCGTGCTCGAGATCCAACTGCGGCGACAAGGGCCTCCTCTCAACATCGTGCCCCTGCCTCTGCCGAAGATGCAGGGTTGGGATCCAGTGCGACACGCAGAGCCGTTGGATGTGGTTGTGGCCGTCATGGCTCTCGGGGTTGAGGAGGGTGTGACGATGCTCTAGCTGCGTTCCTCGCCAACCGCTCTGGCACCGGTGGAAGGCCACCTGGGAGACACGATGTTGGATGTAGTCGCCAGACTGCGCGAACCTCGACGCAATCGTCTTTGAATTCCCGACCCTTTTGGAAGGGCGATGGAGGTTGAATAGCCGCACGGGTTTAAGCTGCACATGAGGGGTTACTATAATTACAACATGCGGGTGGACGTCGAGTTCCCTCCTCCTCATGTCGTGTGTCTCCGACGCGGCTAGAAAACTTTTGCACGTGCCCATAACTTGGTGGAAGGGCATGTCCTCCATTTTAAGCTAATGGAGGCTCATCTGCTCTCCATAATGGTCTTCGAGCGTCTGAGTGCTGTGCTGCGGGGAGAGCTCGACCAAAGACGAAAGCTCCTCCTTGAGAGGCAGCGACGAGGAGGTCACTAAAGGAGAAGATGATGATGCCAAGCCCTCGGCTGTCACGTAGCAAGCTGACGACTCGGACTCCCGCTGAGCACCAAACACACAGTCACCGTCAGCTAGGCATCCGCAGCACCATCATCTGCACCAGGCCTTGTCCATGGCAGAGTGATTTGTCGGGGTGTTGGGTGTAGGTGTCTCCGCCTCCTCCAGCTGGACCCCAAAGGCTTTCTCCTGGATTCCGGCTTTGTCTTCCCTGTTGGTGTCCCGCCCGCCATGTTCCTCTGTTCCTGGCGGTGCTAACCAGGGCATCGCCTAGCCGCTTTCCCCAGCCTCTTCTTCCTTGCCAGGGAGAGGCCCTCCCGATCTTGTCAGGCTGCATCCCACGGGCCCTGATAGGGTCAGGTTGGGCTTCTGCCCAGGCGCTCCTTTTGCCCTCTATCCTTCTAGATACAACTTGTAGGAGAGGAACAAGAAAGGCATGATGGGGCACTTATCTTTTTTGAATCAAAAAATATAGGCATTTGCCAATCTTTAGTTAAAATTATGTAATCCTCTACCCATGTATGTATCCTATATGAAATGTACTTGTTATCTCTGTATTAATGGAAAAGAATGCTCGCCAGGGCATTTCGCATGTATTAAACCCAAGCTGAGGAATTCTTCCTCACTAATCCCTAGTAGACAAAAAATTTCGGTAGAACATCTTTCCTGGCCTTTCCTTGGTGGCTGCTAGTCCCTGTGCGCCGTGCTAGAGTTCGTGGACATAGGCTGGCTCCTTGTACGCCCTCCTCTAAATGTTACTGGAACTAACTCGACCAAAGAAACTCTGAATCAAGAAATGGGAGCACAGATGTTGGGGGTGACAAGGTTTCCTTACGCCCAAGTTATTCATACAGGAACGTGCCAGGGGTAACGAGGTGAACTTATATACGCCTGTTGTCCTCCTTATCGTTCCCAATTAGGAGAAGCTGTCGGGGACCATTGCATTGGCTTGTTCTGCTCCTTTTTCTTTCCCAGAGAGTCCATTCGCAGCAGAACCCTAACGTTAACTTCCATGAAAAATCAAGGGAAAACCATATGCAAGCGATCCTTTGCTAATCATGACAGAGTTAGAATTAAGTTAGCATGCATGCATGTTTTTGTGCCAATGCTTCATTTTATTGTCTTTGCACATGGTCTTCTCCTGGCTTTGTACAAAGGGATACAAGCCCAGGGGACTAGGCTTGTACAAAACAGACTGCCGGGGTAGAACTTGCGAAGATGCTCAATATTCCATAATTTATGCATTGGGATGCCATCTTCGGTCTCCAGACGGACTGCGGTAGGTCCGGTCACACATGTTGTGCTACCCGGTAAGGGACTTCCCACCTCGGTGTCAACTTGTTGGAACCCTTAGCGGATTGGACATGCCTAAGGACAAGGTCACCTTCCTCAAGGCTCCAGGCTAGGACCCGCAGCTATGATAGCGGCGCAGGGCCTGCTGGTATCGTGCAACACATATAGCTGCTCGTAGACGGTTCTCCTCGAGGAGCATGGTATCGTCATGCCATAGCTGCCCTTGCACTACTTCATCGTAGGAAAGTACCCAAGGAGACCCGTCTGTGAGTTCCGTGGGGAACACGGCTTCTGCCCCGTATACCAGGGAGAAGGGAGTATGGCCAGTAGCTCGATTTTGTGTCATTTTGAGTGACCAAATAACCAATGACAACTCATCTACCCAGCGCCTGCCACATTTTTTATGTCTATTAGAGGTTATTTTCTTCAGCCCTCACGAAATATCAGCATTCATCCTCTCAGCCTGCCCATTTCCCCTTGGATGAGCGACGAAGGCGAAAGAGACCTTGCTTCCAATGCTATGGGTGTATTGCATGAAGGCGCGGCTTGTGAACTGGGTGATGTTGTCGGTGATTACCCTGTTGGGCACTCCAAAAGGACACACCAGTCCTTTGAAGAACTAGATAGCTGATTGCATAGTCACATTTCTCACCAGTTCCACTTTGGGCCACTTTGTAAACTTGTCGATTGTAATGTAGAATAACTCAAAGCCCCGAGTAGCGTGGGGGAAGGGGCCCAGGATGTCAAGCCTCCAAACCACGAACGGCTAAGATAAAGAGATGGTTGGCAAGGCTTGAGCTGGCTGATGGATGTTCTTGGATTGGAACTGGCATGCTTCACACTTCGTGGTGAGCTTAGTTGCATCCCACATGGCAGTGGGCCAGTAGAATCCTTGTCGAAAAGCTTTCCCGACAAGTGCTCTCGAACCCAGATGTGAGCCACATGCACCTCCATGTAACTCTGCCAACAGCTCTAGTCCATCTTCTTGACTGATGCACTTTAACTTCACGCCATTTGAACTCCCTCTGTACAGAATGTTATCCAGAAACTGGTACATAATTGACTATCGGGCTACTTTCTCAGATAGCTCTCGATCGTCAGGAAGTTCTCCAATTTGCAAGAATTGGACTATGTGTTGTGCCCATATCGGAGCTTGGGACTCGACCACAAGGACCAAAGGCATCTCCTAAGCTGTTGGAGCATTCTCTTGAATGGCAAGAGCCTGGGATTTGGCTTGAGAGTGTGGCTCTTTATCAAGTGCAGGATCTCCTCCGGCAGCATTTCTACCAGCGACCCGAGGGAGCTCTGCCGGGAAATGCTTGCCGGTGTTGAGCTTCCTTCTTTTTTGACCAAGGCTGATGGAGAAACTATTGGTTAGGTGAGGTGGAGCACAAAAGTGCCCAGTTCCATAGGGAGCTTCTGCGCATCCCACTTGGATAGATGGTTAGCAATGCTGTTTTCCGCACGTGGTACGTGCTCTATTTGCAGCCCATCCAAGTGCTCCTCCAACTTCCTCACTTCTTCCATGTATGCTTCCATCAGTGGGCTATGATAATCCTTGTTCACCTGCTTCACGATAAGCTTTGAGTCGCCGCGTATGATCAGCTTCTTGATTCCTAAATCAACAGCAACCCAGAGCCCGGCAAGGAGTCTTTGATATTCAACTGCGTTGTTGGTGTCGTCTTCCCTAGGGAAATGCATATGGACCATGTACTTGAGGTGTTCTTCGATGGGTGCAACGAGTAAAAATCCTGAGCCAACACCTTGGAGCGAGAAAGCACCGTCAAATTACATGATCCATTCCTTCAGGGCCTCCTTGCAGGGGAGCACAATTTCCACAAGTTCTTCGTCCGGACTTGTCGTCCAGTCCGCTATGAATTCTTCCAATTCTCTGCTTGTATAGTAGTTGCACTTTCAAACTTCAAGGCAAGACTTGACAGTTCCAAAGCCCATTCTACTATCCTGCTGGTGGCCTCGGGGTTCCTCAACATACGCTATAGTGAGAGGCGAGTCACAACAGTGATCTCTTGTGCTTGAAAGTAATGGTGCAGCTTCCTCGAGACTATGAGAAAGCCCAGGATTAGCTTTTGGACTCTATAGTACCATGATCTAGCCACCTACAAGAGAGAGCTGACAAAGTAAACTGGTCGCTGCACCATTTTCTCTCTTGTTGCATCCTCTTGATCGTCAATGATGATATGTGGTTTCCCCCTGTTGCTGCCGGCAGATCTTATCGGGGATGAAATTGGCTCACTAGTGGCAGGCCCTGTCGCAATAGCTTCTCCGCTGTCCACTTCCCTTTGGGCTACCAAGGCTGCCTGACCACTTGATTTGTTTCCACTAGGTACAACAGAGGTGACTCTTGTGGTTTTAGTGCAACCATGATTGGAGCAGAGGAAAGGTAAGATTTCAAATCCTACAGCGCAGCCTCGGCCTCCGGAGACCCTTTTACAAGACCGGCCATCTTCAAAATTTTGAAAAATGACAAGGCACGCTCAGCTGATTTAGAAATGAACATGCACAGTGCAGCTATGTAGCCAGTCATGCTTCTCACATCCTTAACTGTCTTCGGGGCTTGGATTTCCTCTATTGCTTTGGTCTTGTCGGGTTTGGCTTCCATCCCTCACCGAGACACAAAAAAACCAAAGGAGCTTGCCGGAGGGGACTCCAAACACTCACTTCTCTGGATTAAGCTTCAAGTCCATCTTACACAAGTTTGCAAAGGTTTCTTCTAGATCCTAGATGAGTGATGATTTGTCTCGGATTTTAACCACAATGTCATCCATGTAAGCTTCAATATTCCTATGAAGCTGTGGCCCAAACCCAATGTGCATGTACATTTCAAATGTATAACTAGAATTCCTCAACCCGAAGGGCATACATACGAAGCACTACATGCTGCATGGGGTGATGAAAGCTATTTTCTCGTCGTCTTCCTTGGCCATGAAGATTTGGTGGTACCCAGAGCATGCGTCCAAGAAGGAAAGCAGATCACATTCGGAGGTGGAATCAACGACCTGATCAATGCGCGACAAGGTGAAGGGCTCCTCTGGACATGCCTTGTTTAGGTCATGAAGTAGATGCAAAGTCTCCACTTCCCATTAGCCTTGCGCACCACCACTGGATTAGCTAACCAAGGGTCGGGGTAAACCACGACCTCCTATGGGACCAGGAGGTCCCTTGTTGGTTTGGCGGGGGGACGCCGTGTTGGACAAAGGGAAGACGAGCGTGGGACAGCACGACAGAGATCACGCGGGCATTTTTACCGAGGTTCGGGCTGCCAATGTGGCGTAAGACCCTACTCCTGCTTTGGTGGGTTGATCGTGGAAAATGAGGTGGTGGAGCGTAGTACACTTGCCTGACAAGGGTTGCCTCAGGGCAGCAGCGACTACGCGTGTATGGGTGTGTGAGTTATCCAACCTTCTAACCCTGTCCATGGTTGCCATGGGCCCCCTTTTATAGATTAAGGGGTCACCACAGTGGCAAAGCAGTCATTATGCACTGATATTACAGCAACAATGCTATCATACCTAACTCTATGGGCTGACAGTGCGCATTAAATGTGCCGCTTAGTGTGCCATCACTGGTTGCCCGGCAAGGCTTGCCGGGCTATCTTGCCAGCTCCGCGCCTACTTGCTTGACACGTCACAGGATGGGTGTCATCTGCAGGTTCTTCTCATAGGGAGAGGCTGCCATGTGGCTAATGGCTGCCACTTAGTGACTTTGCGGCTTGACACCGCACTTATTAGAGAAGTGAGTCGTGGAAGAGCGGTCGGTGTGGTGGTTTAGCCTCCGCGAGTCCCGGTAGGCCCTGTCAGGATGCCTTGATAGTCTTCTTCTGGGGATGGCCTCGCCCCTTGACGGGCTCGCCTGCCCGGCATGGGAGGCCCTTCTCTTGGCGATGTCTTGCTTTTCTTGCTTGGTCTTGGTCTCTCTGATCTACTTGTTGGTCCCTCGAACCTCTTGGTCTCTTGTTCTCTGACTTGGGTTGGTGCCTCAACCTTGCTCCCGTCCATGTGCAGAGTCAGGGCAACAAACCCATGGTTTGTTGTACCGACAGAAGCCCCCAGGCTTGCCCCGAACGCGCTGTCGTGCATCGTCGGGGTAGGGCCTAATTAGTGCACATGCGGGGTTGCTGAAGAGGCTGGTTTCTTGAGGCCTTCTTTTTTGCTTCTTCATGAGTCTTGAATCCGGGCCAGTTTCCAGTTTCCCCGAGCGTCGCGTAAAGCCAAAAACGGTGGGGCCGCTCCAGTAATGGCCCGTGAATGGCTTTAACGCACGGGGTTGAAACTGCCAATTCCCCTTCTTTTGTCTTTTGCTCTCGCTGGTTATGTTAGGAAAGAGAGCCTGGGGCCGTGCCCCGGTCTCTATCTCGAAGATTCTTCTGGATTCGAAAGGGAGATTCGGGCAGCGTGACGACAACGCCGAGGGTGGTGACTCCGGTGCTCTTTCTATCGGGCCACCCATAGTTCTGACTTTAGTGGGTGGGGGCGCAAACGACACCACGCCGAGGCTCGAGGTGAGCCATGTGCGTGGTAGTCGCTCGCTCCCTATTTTCCTTCCCTTTGTGGCACTGGAGAGGGGTTATGGAAGAGATTCGTTGTTAGCAGAGATGAATCTGACTCCTCCCAGACGCCGCCTCCTTGCCGCGTGGGAGGGCTTCTTGCTCCGTATGAGTCCTCGAGACATGTAGTATCTTCTATCGCCAGGGCTTCTGGGGATGACCATGCTCCCTAGGGAATTGCTCGGAGAGCATGGTACCCGAGCCCATTGCCACAAAAGGCCCTTCGTGTGTTGCTGGCTCCGAGGACGGAGGCAACCCATGATGCATCAAGAACAGGGGCGACCGTCCCGACGAGTCATGTTTACCGGTGACTCGGCCGCTCCTGCTTGGAGCCTTCGGCAGCGCCACCAACCACCCCTGCCCTCCGATTCCTTCTTCCTAGCTAGGGAGCGGCGCCATCCTGATCCTGGGGAGGCTCCGAATCCCAGCTGTGCCTGGAGGATATGGACAGGAGCAAAGTTATCACGGAGCACTTATCTTTTTTCAATCTTATAATCGTAGGTACTTGACAAATTTTATTTTGAACAATGTAGTGCTTGAGTCCATGTTTGTGTTCTGTAATGCTTGTACTTGTATCAGCGTATTAAAAAAGATGAGACTTGTCGTGGACCCGTGCATGTGTATGTCCATGAGAGGTGGGATGCCTCTTTATGCAAATAAATGAGTTTTCCCATCAAGCTATCTTGCCGACACACTATTTGTCTACCGGAGAATCCTATCTGCCGGAGAACAGACAAATGGGCCAGCCCCCTACCAACTTCTTTTCATCAAGGGCTACTACAACCATCATGACCAAAGCAACGTTTGAGTCTGAGATGGGATCACCCAAGTTTCAAGAGAGTGGCAAGTTTTTCTTATGCACAATTTATAGCTTACAGAACACTAACGGACAGGAGGTAGGACTTATTTGTTTGGCTTACCGAGGATTGTGGTGCCGGGCAGTCTTCTCAACTCCTTGTCGAAGCCAAGTTCATGGCAGGAACCTGCATCTTCATGTAGATGAGAATGAATGCAGGATGCAATCCTATCTATATGCATATGCAAATGCTCATCAAATGCATATACAGTGATCTTGGAATGCTTATGCATGCATGCTATCTTTATTGCCCCGCCCCCATCTGTAGTGCTTCTTTTTTCTCTTGCACGGGGTCATCGCCCCATCTCCTACAAGGGGTTACATGCAACTCAGGCAAGGCATGTAGAATGGGTGTCTGTCGGGCAGGGCGCGACAGCTGCGCCTTATGGGTAGAACTTACGGAGATGCTCAATATTCCATGAGTTTTGCAATTTAATGCCATCTCGGGTCTCCAGATGTTCTGTGCCAGGTTTAGTGACTCTTACTAACCGGTAAGGGCCTTCCCTCTTTGGTGATAACTTGTGTGTACCCTTGGCGAACTGAACACGCCTAAGGACAAGGCCACCTTCCTCAAAATACCGGGCATGAACCCTGCGGTTATGATAGTGACGCGGGGCTTGCTGATAGCGTGCAGCACGTGTAGCAGCCCAGAGACGGTTCTCCTTAAGTAGCACATTGTCGTCACGCCGGTGCTCAACTTGCGCTTCTTCATTGTAGGCAAGCACTCGAGGAGACCCGCAAATGAGTTCCGTGGAGATAACTGCTTCTGTCCCGTAGACCAGGGAGAAGGGAGTCTGCCCAGTAGCTTGGTTTGGTGTCGTTGTGAGGGACCAGAGAACTACTGGCAGCTCCACGATCCACCACATGCCATGCTTCTGTAGCATAACAAAGGTTCTTGCTTTGAGTCCACACAACACTTCAGAATTAGCCCTCTCAGCTTGTCCATTGCTCCGGGGGTGTGCCATAGAGGTGAATATGATCTTGCATCCGAGGACATGAACATATTGCACGAAGGCGCAACTTATGAACTAGGTGTCGTTGTCGTTAATGATCCTTGCTGGAACTCCAAAATGAGACACACCAGATCTTTCAAGAACTTGATAGTTGACTGAGCAGTCACCTTTCTCACGACAGCTACTTCCGGCCACTTTGTAAACTTGTCGATGGCAACGAAAAGTAATTCAAAGCCCTCGGCAGCTCGGCGGAAAGGGCCGAGGATATCGAGCCCCCATACCGAAAGTGGCCAAGAGAGGTTAATTGTCTAAAGCGCTTGGGCATGCAGGTAGGTTTTCTTGGAATGGAACTGGCAGGCTACACATTTTGTGACGAGCTCAACCGCATCTTGGAGGGCTGTGGGCCAATAGAATCCTTGCTGGAATGCTTTCCCAACTAATGCCCTTGATCCAATATGGGAGCCGCACATGCCTTTGTGTATTTCAGCCATCAGTTCCTTTCCTGCTTCCCGGCAGATGCACTTCAGTGTCACACCTTTGGGCCTCCTTCTGTACAGAGTGTCATCGACAAACTAATACATACTAGCCCTTCGGGCTACTTTTTCAGCTTCATCTTGGTTGCCAGGAAGCTGTCCGGTTTGGCGGAAGTGGACAATTTTCCTTTCCCAAGTTCAAGCCTGGGGCTCGGCAACGAGGACTAGTGGCACCTCCTCTGTTGCGGGAGCACCAGCCTCGTTCGAGTGGTTCGTGGACCCGGCTGGAGTGGGTGGTCTGGCAGGCTGTGAGGAGTTGTTTTCGGCAGGGTCTTTGCCGGGAGTGGACAGCTATGCCGGGAGAGGCTTACCGATGTCCAACTTTCTTCTCTTCTGGGCCATTGTTGCTAGGGATACGGAGTGTTCTGTGAGATGGAGAACAAAAGTCCCCGGTTCCACAGGAAGCTTCTGCGCATCAAACTTTGACAGATGATCGTCTATGTTGTTTTCCGCACGGGGTACGTGCTCTGTTTGCAATCCGTCAAAGTGCTCCTCCAATCTCTTCACTTCCTCGACGTACGCCTACATCAATGGACTTTGATGGTCCGTGTTGACTTGTCTCGCCACAAGCTGTCAATCTCCTCGAATGATCAGTCTCTAAATTCCCAATTCCATTACAATGCTCAACCCGGCAAGGAGCCCTTCATACTCAGCTGTATTGTTGGTAGCTTTTTCCCGGGAAAAATGCATTTGGATGACGTACTTCAAGTGCTCCCCCCAGGGGGCGGCGAGAAGCACGCCAGCTCTTGCACCTTGTAGGGAAAAAGCACCATCAAAATACATAATCCATTCTTGGGGTGTTTCCTTGTCGGGGATTGTTGTCTCTGTTGTCTCCTCGCCAGGGGTTGGCGTCCATTTTGAAATAAACTCTGCCAATGCCTTGCTCTGGATAGTTAATGTGCTCTCATACTTCAAACCAAAGGTACTATTAATCTTCTGCAAAAATAATCAACCAAAAAGCACTCTTCTGTTAAAAATGAGAATTTATCTCGTGAGCACAAAAGTTTCTATTTTTCAGCAAGATCAAATGTACTAACACCCAACATGATCCTAAGGCTTTGATTGCCACAAACCTTTATTAAAAAGCACAAAACACATCTAAACATAGGTATTAAAGGGTATTTTATTGAAAACAACAAGGAAATCAAACAGCAAAAAGATACAAGTTGGGTTGCCTCCCAACAAGCGTTATCGTTTTACGCCCTTAGCTAGGGATGATACCAAGATTTCAAGTGTGGTCATCCTTTTTGTATGTTCCATAAGTTGCCCTCATTATATATTCATAAGGCAATCTAATCTTGGTTCTAGCAAAGTGTTCCATGCCCTTTCTCAAGGGAAATTGTAATTTAATATTCTCTTTTTTCATATCAATCACCGCACCTATAATGCTCAAAAACGGTCTAACATGTATAATAGCGAAAGACGGATTGTAATCGATGTCCAGAACAATGAAGTATATGTGTACATAGTTCCTATTTGCAAGAATAAGAACATCACCGATCCTTCCCAAAGGCTTTTTAATAGTGGAATCCGACAAATGCAAATTAAGAGAGCACTCTTCAATATTGGTAAGACCAAGAACATCATAAAGAGATTTCGGAATCGTGGATACACTAGCACCCAAATCACACAAAGCAAAACACTCATAATTTTTAATTTGATTTTGACAGTAGGTTCCCATTCATCATGCAACTTTCTAGGAATTGATACTTCTAATTCCAACTTATCATCTGAAGCTTTCATCATAGCATCAACAATATGTTTCGTAAAAACTTTTTTTGTTCGTAGGCATGGGGTGAATTAATCATGGTTTGCAACAAAGAAATACAATCAATCAAAGAACAACTATCATAATTAAAGTCTTTGTAATCCAAGATAGTGGGCAAATCACTAGTTAAAGTCTTAACCTCTCCAAACCCACTTTTATCAATTTTCTCAGCAAGATTTTCAATCTCCGAAATATTGGGACGCCTTCTACCTAAAGTTGACTCTTCTTCAGTGCCTTTATCATCAAGTTGAACTTCACTAAACAAAGAACCAACAGAAGAAATACCAATCATTTTAATGTCTTCATCATTTTTATGAAAGCAATCACTAGAAAACACCGTTAGAAAAATTCTCATTTAGCTCTAAGCATGGTGGTCCTTTTCTTACTTTCATCCATAGAAACATGAAGAGCTTTAATTGATTCTTCAACTTTGGGCACAAAAATTTTTAACTTGAGATTTTCCACATCATGATAAATTCTATCAGTACTCCTAGACATATCATCAATCTTATTCAATTTTTCTTCTATGGAAGCATTGAGAAATTTTTGAGTATTGATAAATTCTTTTATATTATTCTCTACATCAGAGGTGTTCCTATTATTATTGTAAGATTCATTTCCACAGGAATTACCATAATTATTAGAGGAATTACTAGGAAAAGGCCTAGGAATAAAATTTCCTCTATAAGCATTGTTGCTAAAATAATTTCTAGAGATAAATTTCACATCTATAGCATCACTAGTTTTCTCAATCAAAGTAGACAAAGGCATGTCATTAAGATCAATAGGAGCACTTTTACTAGAAACCATTTTCATCAGAGCATCAACTTTTTCATTTAAACAATCAATCTTAGCCGAATTAACATTTTTGCTAGTCGGTGCCATTTCGGTATGCCATTGTGAATAATTCGCCATAATATTGTCAAGAAATTTGGTGGCTTCACCCAAAGTAATTTCCATCAAAATACTATCCGCGGCAGAATCCAAAAGTTTTCGAGAAACAACATTCAATCCCGGATAAAAAATTTGTATGATCATCCAAAGATTTAACCCATGAGTTGGGCAATTCTTTAGCATCATTTTCATCCTTTCCCAAGATTGCACAACATCCTCATGTTCAAGTTTCTTGAAATTCATGATCTGGGTTCTAAGGGATATAATTTTTGCGGGCGGAAAATATTTAGTGATAAAAGTGTCTTTGCATTTGTTCTGTCCACATCTTTTTTCTTTTGTATATCGCATAATTCCATGAAGGTATTAAGATGGGACATGGCATCCACATTAGGAGTGCCGGAAAATTGATATTTCATGACAAGATTCAACAAAGCAATATTAATATCACAAGTCTCCGCACTAGTGGCAGGAGGAGCAATCGGAGTGCCAGTAAAAGCATTGTTGTTGGTATTGGAAAAATCACACAACTTAGTGTTCTCTTGCTTCATTTTGGAGCAATTGTAAACAAGAACATAACTGGGCGATAGATCCGACCGAAAAACGGTGTCGGTGTACTAAGATAGGGGTACCTTAGTACCCCAACTTGTGCACGAGCAGTAGCAGCTTCCCGCGGCAGGGTTTACCACGTGCTCGCCGGGTACCTTTTCGGTCCTTATGAAGCCATTCAAGAACAAAGTATACAAGACAGAAGATCAAGACCCCGGCAAGTGGAGCTTGCCGGGAAGGCCGCGCCAGGCTCAAGGTTATCACTTTAACGCAAGACCCTGGCAAGTGGAGCTTGCCAGGAGGAACAAGGCACACATATCCCAAGAGATGCCTCGGCGCATCATGCGCCCCGGCAGGGCCCGGAGTGCGACAAGCTTCCGGGCCCGGCAAGATCAAGACCCCGACAAGGTGCTTGCCGGGGAAACCTGTGCTGTGTGCCCGCGCTCCAGCTCATCGGCCCACGCGTCGCCCTGGGGCCCTTCCAGGGGCACGTGGCGGATGGCTGTGCAGCCTGGGGTATACGGTGGCGAGCCATGGTGACCAGGCTACCGTCGTGGCGAACTGAGGAGCACAGACGGACACTTTTGGGGTCGACGGTGACGGGCATTTAATGCCCTTGTCCCCCACTGTCAAGGTTAGGTGAAGACCACTGTTCATCCACTGTTCATGCACTATTCACACACTGTTACAACTACCACCAATTTTACACTTTTACCCTCCTCTACGTTGACACCTGTCGGTGACCCCTTGAGCTATAAAAGGAGGCCCATGCACAACGTAGATAGGGTTCGAAACCTAGACAACTTTTTCGCTCGGTGTAGCTAGCTCTCCAAGCTCCCGAGCTCAAGAACTCAATACAACCTAAGGCAGGAGTAGGGTTTTACGCGTCCGCGCGGCCCGAACCTGGGTAAACTGCCCGCGTGTGCTCCTCGATCTGCTCTCCGTGCTCCCTCCGCTCCCTTACCGCAACGTAGAAGGGGCTCCGGTCCCATAGGTGCTTGTGGGAGGACAGTTTCCCCCGACAAACGGCGAACGGAAAAGAAGGCGAATAATAACGGCAAATGTTTGTGAAGTGGGGGAGATGAAAACGAGAGGCAAATGGAAAATAATGTAAATTGCGAGGAGATGATATTAGTGATTAGGAACCTGGTATATGTTGAAGGTGCTCCCCGACAACGGCGCCAGAAAATCCTTTTGATGTCTGCTAGAACTACGTCAGTATATCCCCAAAGAGGAAGGGATGATGCAGTATAGCAGCGGTAGGTATTTCCCTCAGTGATGAGACCAAGGTTATCGAACCAGTAGTAGAACCAAGCAACACAACGTAAACATCACCTGCACACAAATAACAAATACTCGCAACCCGGCATGTAAAAGGGGTTGTCAATCCCTTTCGGGTAATGAACGTGATAGAGTTGTAAATATTGATAGATCAAACGCCAAATAAGTTTAATTGCAGCAAGGTATTTTTGCATTTTTGGCTTAGTAGATCTGAAAATAAAAGCAAAGGAAAATAGATCGCAAAGGCAAATAATATGAGAAAGAGACCGGGGGCCGTAGATTTCACTAGTGGCTTCTCTCGAGAAAATAGCAAACGGTGGGGAAACAATTACTGTTGGGCAATTGATAGAACTTCAGATAATCATGAAGATATCTAGGCAATGATCTTTGTATAGGCATCACATCCAAGATTAGTAGACCGACTCCTGCCTGCATCTACTACTATTACTCCACACATCGACCGCTATCTAGCATGCATCAAGAGTATTAAGTTTATGGAGAAACGGAGTAATGCAATAAGAACGATGACGTGATGTATACAAGATATATTTATGTAGAAATAGACCCCATCGTTTTATCCTTAGTAGCAATGATACATACGTGTCGGTTCCCATTCTGTCACTGGGTTAAAGCACCGTAAGATCGAACCCACTACAAAGGACCTCTTCCCATTGCAAGATAAATAGATCAAGTTGGCCAAACAAAACTCAAATATCAGAGATGAAATACGAGGCTATAAGAAATCATGCATATAAGAAATCAGAGAAGACTCAAATACCTTTCATGGATTTAAAAAGATAGATCTGATCATTAACTCAAAGTTCATTGGATCCCAACAAACACACCGCAAAATAGTTACATCATATGGATCTCCAAGGGACCATTGTATTGATAATCAAAAGAGAGAGAGAGACAAATCCATCTAGATACTAACTACGGACCCGTAGGTCTACATGGAACTACTCACACATCACCGGAGAGGCACCAATGGAGATGGTGAACCCCTCCGTGATGGTGTCTAGATTGGATGTGGTGGTTCTGGACTTTGCGTCGGTTGGAATAGAATTTTGTCGACTCCTCTAGGGTTTCTGGAATATCTGAGTATTTATAGAGCGAAGAGGTGGTGTGGGAGGCCACCGAGGTGGACACAACGCACCTGGGTGGGCCAAGGGGCCTAGCGCTCCTTGGTGGGTTGTGCCCCCCTCAAGGCACCCCTAGGTGTAGCTCTGGCCCATTGGGTGTCTTCTAGCCCATAAAAAATCTCCAAAAAATTTCGCGGTGTTTGGACTCCGTTTGATATTGATTTCCTATGATGTGAAAACATGCAGAAAATAGCAACTGGCACTTGGTACTATGTCAATAGGTTAGTACCAAAAAATGATACAAAATGACTAAACAATGATTCTAATACATCCAAGATTGATAACATAACAACATGGAACAATAAAAAATCACTTGAGTGATCTCACTCAATCCATAGGTAGGTATGGTCTACTCTCGAAAAAGGTTTGGGTTTAAATGTTTTTGGATGCACAAGTAGTATCTCTACTTAGTGCAGATTTTTTGGTTGGAAAAGATACTCAGCAAGCACCATATGTTAAAGGATCTATGACAATATGACTTCTATGTGAACATGAACAAACATAAATCATTAAGTTGTCTTCCTTGTCCAACGTCAACAATTTTGGCATATAATATTTTTATGGGGGCTTACAATCACAAAAGATTTCTAGGATAGTATTTTTTATATGTGAATCTTCTCTTCCCTTATTAATTATTTAAGGAGTTGCATCATTGACCAATGTTGTGTTTGTCAATCTCTAATAAAGTTTCCTACTTATACTTTTCTTTATGTGGTGCCATCACCTACCATAAGATTAGCATATGATCTTAATTTATTTCCTTTCTTTTATTTATTTATTTATAACCTCTTTTTTTTGCAACATGAAAGTAAAGAAAGCAAAAAACTCAAAACCAAACTTTATTATATATCTCTCACACGATTACAAGGATAGATCACTAAGAAAACTCTCGAAAAGAAAGGATTGAACTAAACTTTTATTTATTCTAAAGCAAAGGATCGAACTATAATAAGTAAAGGTAAAAGGATAGTAGGGATGATACGATACTGGGGCACCTCCCCAAGCTTGGCGGAGGCCAAGGGGAGTGCCCATACCCGATACTCAGTTTTCTTTTGGTGGTGAAGAAGATGGTGGTCGTGATGAAGTAGATGCGATCTTATCCTTGGGCTTCCACGGCAGAGGTTCACCATCATAGGAGGAAGAATGAGTCCCACGGGTCCTGCAACTCGCAGCCAACTCATACCTTTAAACCTCGCCTCATATTCAAAGACTTGGTTTTGGAGATCATAAATCTTGCTTTGGAGGAAGTTGATTTGATTGTTGAAGGTGAAGACGATGTCCCTCATGGGGTTGCCATCCACCTTGAGATCATGATAGAGTTCTGTGATCATGAGGTGATTGGCATTGAGCCCATGCTCCACCATCCCCTTGCACCGTAAGACCTCCTAATCCATAGCATCAAGCCTGGCCTCCACGGTTCTCGTCCCCTTGGGTCCTTTCACATCACGGATGTGCAGCACCCCCTCGTGCATCTGGATGGTTTGAGGGTGCTGCACCACCTCCCGCAGATATGGGTTGATGACGTTCTTGAAGAACTTGTCCTTGGAGGAGTTTGAGGTGGCCATGGTAGATGGGATCTAACAAAAAACAACAGTAAAAGAAAACAGAAGATTTCTCAGTACGGTGGTCAACAGGTTCGGGGGGTATATATAGGTTTTGTATCTTGGGAAACAAGCAAACTGTAGAAAAACGGAGTCCGGAAGGTGCCCGAGGTGGGCACAACCCACCGAGGCGTGCCAGGCAAGCCTGGCGTGCCCTGGTGTCTTGTGCCCACTGAGATACGCTTCGAGGAAGTTTCTTATTTTCCTAATTTTCTAAATATTCCAAAACTAGAAAAAAATATTTTTGTAGATTTTTTGGAGTCCGTTTACTGACCGTATCACGTACCTCCTTATTTTCACGATTTTGGAGTGTTCCGGAAGGACTCTTTTCTGTGTTCTTCCGGTGTCAAACTTTGGATAATATTGCGTTCAACATTAATGGGCGTACCTGAGATATAATGTTTATTCGTTGCCCACTAACAACCTTAAGGTCAATACCTTCGGCATTATTTATTTTGATATGTCCAAACCGATAAACCTCCTCAATGACATAGGGACCTTCCCATTTAGAGAGGAGTTTTCCTGCAAAGAACCTTAAATGAGAGTTGTACAAGAGAACATATTCTCCAACTTTGACCTAACGCTTTTGGATTCTTTTATCATGCCATCTTTTAACTTTTTTCTTTAAATAACTTGGCATTTTCATAAGCTTGGGTGCTCCATTCATCTAATGAGCTAATATCAAATAACCTCTTTTCACCGGTAGGTTTGAAATCATGGTTGAGTTCTTTGATTTCCCAAAATGCCTTATGTTGTAACTCAAGAGGCAAATGACAAGATTTTCCATAAACCATTTTATAAGGAGACATACCCATAGGATTTTTATAAGCTGTTCTATCAACCCAAAGTGCATCATCTAATTTCTTAGATCTATTCTTCATGGACCTATTGACAGTCTTTTGCAAAATTAGTATTATTTCTCTATTACTAAGCTCAACTTGACCACTCAATTGAGGATGATAAGGTGATGCAATTCTATGGTTAACATCATACTTGGCAAGCATTTTACGGAAAGCACCATGAATAAAGTGTGAACCACCATCAGTCATTATATATCTAGGGACTCGAAACCTTGGGAAAATAACTTCCTTAAGCATTTTGATAGAGGTGTTGTGAGTAGTACTACTGGTTGGAATAGCTACTACCCATTTAGTAACATAATCAACAAAAACCAAAATGTGTGTATACCCATTAGAGGAAGGAAAAGGTCCCACGTAATCAAATCCCCAAACATCAAATTGTTCAGCAGCAAGTGAGTAATTGATAGGCATTTCTTGACACTTACCGATATTACCTATTATTTGACATCCATCACAAGATAAGACAAACTTACGGGCATCCTTGAAGAGAGTAGGCCAGTAAAATCCAGATTGCAATACTGATACGTCTCCAACGTATCTACTTCTTCAAACCCTTTTGCCCTTGTTTTGGACTCTAACTTGCATGATTTGAATGGAACTAACCCGGACTAACGCTGTTTTCAGGAGAATTGCCATGGTGTTGTTTTTGTGCAGAAATAAAAAGTTCTCTGAATGACCTGAAAATCCACGGAGAATTATTTTGGAAAACATAAAAAATATCTACAAAAAGATCCACGTTAGGGGGCCCACACCCTGTCCACGAGGGTGGGGGCCCGCCCCCTCCCCCTGGGAGCGCCCCTGCCTCGTGGGCCCCCTGATGCTCAACTGACGTATCCCCGGACTCCATATATTCACTTTCGGGGAGAAAAAAATCAGAGAGGAAGAATTATCATGTTTTACGATACGGAGCCGCCGCCAAGCCCTACTCTCTCTCGGGAGGGCTGGTCTGGAGTCCGTTCGGGGCTCCGGAGAGTGGAGATCGTCACCATCGTCATCATCAACCTTCCTCCATCACCAATTCCATAATGCTCACCACCGTGCGTGAGTACTTCCATCGTAGGCTTGCTGGACGGTGATGGGTTGGATGAGATTTACCATGTAATCGAGTTAGTTTTGTTAGGGTTTGATCCCTAGTATCCACTATGTTCTAAGATTGATGTTGCTATGACTTTGGTATTCTTAATCCTTTTCACTAGGGCCCGAGTGCCATGATTTCAGATATGAACCTATTATGTTTTCATGAATATATGTGTGTTCTTGATCCTATCTTGCAAGTCTATAGTCACCTACTATGTGTTATGATCCGGCAACCCCGAAGTGAAAATAATCGAGACCACTCCCGGTGATGATCGTAGTTTGAGGAGTTCATGTATTCACTATGTGTTAATGCTTTGGTCCGGTACTCTATTAAAAGGAGGCCTTAATATCCCTTAGTTTCCAATAGAACCCCGGTGCCACGAAAGGGTAGGACAAAAGATGTCATGCAAATTCTTTTCCATAAGCATGCATGACTATATTCGGAATACATGCCTACATTACATTGATGAACTCGAGCTAGTTCTGTGTCACACTAGGTTATAACTTTTACATGATGAATTGCATCTGTCATAATTCCCCATCACCAATCCAATGCCTACGAGCTTTTCACATATTGCTTGTTGCTTATTTACTTTTCCGCTGCTACTGTAACAAAAACTACAAAAACACTTCCATTACTTTTATCGCTATTACCACTATTTCCATATTACTTTGCTACTAAACTACCTTGCTGCAGATACTAAGTTTCCAGGTGTGGTTGAATTGAAAACTCAGCTGCTAATACTTCAGAGTATTCTTTGGCTCCCCTTGTGTCGAATCAATAAATTTGGGTTGAATACTTTACCCTCGAAAACTCTTGCGATCCCCTACACTTGTGGGTTATCAAATACCTTGTGAGCAGTTCTATCTCCAGCATGATGCCCTCCATATGCATCGGAGTGACATTTCTGAAGGATTTGTCCCTGTTCATGCTCAGGTACACAACATCTAATAATACCATCTACTCCTTCTTTATAAAGATGTGAGTCATCCCAAAATTAATGTCTTAAATCATAAAAGAATTTTTTCTTTTGTTAATATGTATAGCTAGGTGGTAAATATTTAGCAACAATGTAATTAGCTTAGTCAGCATAACAAGGTATATTATTAGCAACATTTATTGCAGCTAACTACTCATCAGGAAATCTATCATCAATGTGTAGTGGGTCTTCAAGCACATTTTCAAGCCTAGACAAGTTATCAGCTACAGGGTTCTTAGCTCCTTTTCTATCAGTGATATGCAAATCAAACTCTTGTAGCAAGAGAACCCAACGATTAAGTCTAGGTTTAGCATCTTTCTTTTCCATAAGATATTTAATAGCAGCATGGTCAGTGTGAACAATTACTTTTGAATCAACAATGTAAGATCTAAATTTGTCACAAGCAAACACCACTGCTAAGAATTCCTTTTCAGTAGTAGCATAATTCTTTTGAGCACTGTCTAGAGTCTTACTAAAATAATGAATAACATTTAGGTTGTTGACTACTCTTGGTCCTAGGACAACACCAACATCATAATCACTAGCATCACACATAATTTCAAAAGGCAAGTTCCAATCAGGTGGTTGAACAATAGGTGCAGAAATTAAGGCTTTCTTGAGTGTTTCAAAGGCTTCAAAGCAATCATCATAAAAAACAAAAGGAACATCCTTTCGCAAAAGATTTGTAAGAGGCCTAGAAATTTTAGAAAAGTCTTTAATGAATCTCCTATAGAAACCAGCATGACCTAATAAACTACGAATACCTTTGATATCCTTAGGACATTGCATTTTCTCAATTGCATCAACCTTAGCTTTGTCCACTTCAATACCCTTTTCAGAAATCTTATGGCCCGAGATAATACCTTCATTAACGATAAAGTGGCACTTCTCCCAATTCAAGACAAGATTTGTTTGTTCACATCTCTGCAAAACTCGATCAAGATTGCTTAAACAATCATCAATTGACTTCCCATAAACAGAGAAGTCAACAGTGAATACCTCTACAATCTTTTCACCAAAAGTCAGAGAATACAGCAGTCATACATATTTGAAAGGTAGCAGGTGCATTGCACAAACCAAAAGGCATACGTCTATAAGCATAAGTTCCAAAGTGACAAGTAAAAGTGGTATTTTCTTGATCAGATTGAGAAACAAGTATTTTTTTAAACCAGAGTATCCATCAAGCAAGCAAAAGTGTGTGTGCTTAGATAATCTTTCTAGCATTTGATAAATAAAAGGCAGAGGGTAATGATCTTTTCTAGTTGCTTTATTTAGTTTCTAAAATCAATTACCATTCTATAGCCTGTAACAATTCTTTGTGAAATAAGTTCATTCTTATCATTAGGATTAACAGTAATACCTCCTTTCTTAGGGACACAATGAACATGACTTACCCATCTACTATCAGCTATAGCATAGATTATACCTTGTAACATCCCAACATTCTAAATTTTGGAATGGTATATTAAATAGATAGTTTTGAGAGTATGTTTGATTGTCGTGTGGTTGCTTGTGTGAAACTTAGTAAAATTTGATTATTTTTGAAAGATGAATGAGAGGGGATGAAATGACTTTCACTACTAGGAAAAGGCCTACTAATGGCGCACCTAATTTGGCCATTAATGGCGCATTAGTGGTGCGCCATTAGTGCCACGCCATTAGTATATTTTACTAATGGCGCACCTCTGGTGCGCCATTACTATCTGGTATACTAATGGCGCACCTCAGATGCGCCATTAGTATATACAACAGTGCGCCATTAGTATGCCTCCCAGGGGGCCATGTATACCCAGGTGCTTTGGCAAACTAATGGCACACAACAACAAGATGAGCCATTAGTAACTTCGGCATACTAATGGCGCACTGTTTAATGATGCGCCATTAGTATCCTTTGGCATACTAATGGCGCACTGTGATGTGATGCGCCATTAGTATGAATATTAGGTTTTTTTATTTTTTTATTTTCTGTTTTTTGCACAGGTTACAAAATGTATAATTGGACAAAATATAGACAGCACACATCAACAACAGATTCTTCGAATACAATAAAAGATTAGTCTCTGAATACAATTCATCATATTAGTCTCCGAATACAATTCATCATATTAGTCTCTGAATTGAAAAGACCGAACAAAGATAGAACATTATATTACAAGTCTCGAGACTGCGAGTAGCGAGTTTGTCTTCACATTACAAGTCGATATCGATGATCTGAACTACCATCACATAGAAGAGAGCTGCGGTCATCACGATGAGCATCATCACAATGAAACTCGTCTTCATCCGGTTCTTCCAACGCTCCCTCCCCTCTCCCGCTAGATAGCGGGCGTATCTAGATTCGGCCTCGGCCCTAGTGGTGTACCCTTTGTAACTGTTACCGCTGAATCGGTGAACCTGTCTCCGACACTCCTCCCAGTCGTCGTAGACTCCGGGAACCTTACCCTTGTACACGACATACGACGGCATCGCTATGCACTAGCCAAACGAAACATTAGCACCAATTCACAGACAATACATAAGCAATATATAAGTATGCAACAAAACGATCGAAAGAGAAAAGCAAGACATTAATAGCATCGATTACATCTAAGTTGAACGACTCTCGAAACCAAAGAGACATACTACAAGTTCATTAAAGTTTAATTACAACATGAGCCAATCGATGTTTCAGAACTAAACACAGCATCATTGCTTTCGACTCGACTCAAGGGACCGGAGCGTGGATGAAGGCGTCGTATATCGTGGGAGTCATGAAATCACGAGCGTTGTCAGCCTGCATTTGTAGCATTGTGTCGATGTCACTGTTGGACGATTGATTTCTGAGGTAGAACTACCCCGAGGTACGAAGGCCATCTTGATGGATGATTTCCGCAAACTCCGACTGGATGCGAAAGAATTCTTGTCTGATGTCCGTGTCCTGGATTGCCGACAAGCTCGCGGCCCAATCTTTGAGTTTACTCGGTAGCAGAAGTTGATGTTGGTCCCGTACGATCGCCCGCATGTGATGGATGGCGTAGTAGGCACCCTTCTGACCGCCAGGCGGCTGCTTGACGCAGCAGAACGTCGTATTGTGGGAGAACACGTGCTTGCCGTACTTACGAACTGTCCTGGTGAAGGTGCCTCCAGATTTGGCGTAGTCGGGGAGAACATAATCAAGAACCTTCTTGACATTTGTGTAGTCTACGTTCGACTGACGGTCCGGGTTGAAATACGTGGCCATGGAATATTTGGGGCTTAGGAGGATGAGCGTGCAATGTGTGTCACTGCAGAAAACACGGAATGTTAAAAGAAAAATGATCGAAATCTAAGAATTCATATGTTATGGGGCGGTTGACGGGAGGACTTACTCGGGAAAGTAAGGCACGAGGAAGTTATCCTTATCTCGGTTTGCCAGAATGACGCCTTCGAGGTAAGAACTCGCGACTTGCCGGTCCCCAGCGCTGCCCAAGATCTTGGCACGCATGTAGAAGGGGTCGACTATCACGATGTCCGGGGTCTTGTCGCGAATGATCCGCATCTCCATACTCAGCGAAAATAGCCGAACGAAGGTGTAGTGCAGCGGATGAAGGTTCAACATAGCGTGGATGTCATCAAACCGCAGGACGATCATACCCCCGATGGAGTTATCCACAAAGCCCTTGCCCTCTGGCACCTTGGCCGCGAAAATCGGGTATGCCATATCCTTCTCTCTGAGACGCCGCTTCTCCAAAGAAAGAACACTATCATGCAGACTCCGCATAGCACCGGTTGCAGCATCGAGCATATTTCTCGGTAGCATCGGCCTACCCGCCACATGCATCCTCCTCATTACATCCTCAGGTGAAGGTGGCCCATCCTGAGCACGGATCGTACTCGGTGCCGGCTGGCTCGCACCCTTGTTAGTCTTTCTTTTGCGTGCCTTCTTCTTCTCCTGTAATGGGACCAAGTTCTGCTCACAGACTACCTTCTTGAGTGTCTTGGGGCTGATAATATTTTGCACCTCGCCTATCTGAGGCTCGGTGAAGTCGGCAACTGGAGGCGTCTCCTGAGAGCTGAACAGCAGACGACGCCAGTTGCAACTTGGCTTCTCCGCGGTACCAGCTAGATCGCGCACATCTTTTGTTGGGTTGGGTTCTTGAGAAGGAGGCCCCATGAAGTCGCCACCGTACCCATGATCGACAAAGTACTGATCGATGTTGGCAAATGCATCGTCGTCGTCGTCGTTCTGATCCTGTGCCATATGCATGTTTGGATCCAGTGGCATAGGGATGTCCGGCACCGTTGCGGCGGTCTTGCCATGGGGCCGACTTGGCGCCAGCACGACTGGCGGTGTTGTCTTTGGGGTGGTGTCCCCCGCCCCCAAACGAATCTGGCTCTTCGTCCAAAGCAGGGGCTATCTCAGGCAGGCGCTGAGGGTCATCACGTCATCATCGTCGGCCCCGACGGGTCGAATCGGAGGTAACACCTCGTCGCAGCCTGGCAGCACCCGACCCAGTTGAACCCTAAACAAGTTGGGTGGCATCTGGGTACCGTGGAACAAGGGTTGAATGATTTTGCCCTTGGCGACATCGACCAACTTGTTGTTCACGAAGTGCAGGAGAGTGCACGGAACATCGGCGGCGCCCTGCGAAAACATGTAGGGCATCAGGGATGCCCAGTCAAAGGCAAGGAGATGAAGTCCTCGGCCGAGAGAGGCTTAATTAGTTACCGTGATGATGGCGTCGAGCTCGGCTAATGTCGAGGCATCGCCAACGGCGGGCGTGCAGTTGACGGAGGGGCCGCTTGCTGCAAAGGTGCCGGCCGGCGTACACCCGGGTGCATTAAGCTCCCGTGCCGGCATCGGAGACACCAATGCCGCCTCCGCCGGAGACACCAATGGCCCCGCCATTGCGTTCTGCGAGTTGCTGGCCGTGAAGCTAGGAATCGGGGGCGGCCCCTGTTGGCCGCCTGCAATCCACGCACTCAACCCCTCGATCAAGGTAGGCACAATGGCGGTGATCGTCGCTCCGAGCTGTTGTTGCACTTGCTCTTGGACAATCTCTGGAATCCGTGCCACCTGTGCCTTGAGATCTTGAACCTCGCGTGCCTGGCTTTCCGAGCTGGTCTTTTTCTCCTTTCGCCCACCAGCGTTATAGTATGACGACCATTTTGTCGACAAGCCTTTGCCGGCCACACGACCAGCTGACGTCGGCTTACTGAGCTTATCCTTGTTCTTCATTACATTCAACGCCCTATTTAGAGTCGTGTCCCAAGGGTTGCTCTTAGTCGACCCCGCGCTACTGCTTTCAGTCGCCTGCGAAAGGAATGTGAACCATTTAGAAATTTGGCTTCATTAATTAGAATGCAACCATATGGAGCTAATTACGCGGGGGTGTATTCCTTACCAGAACAAGCTCAAGCGCCCTGGTCTTCGGATCCGTGGTGAGCTCCTTTGTTTTCGGGTCCTTCTTGTACCGGGCCGTGACAAAGTTCCTGGTCTGCTTGTCACCGTATTTATCGAAGAGGGGCGGTAGGCCTTGCTCGGCACGGTCCACCTCCTCCTTGTCCCATATAGGCTCCGCCACTCTGTAACCGCCGGGACCGAGTGTGTGTTCCCCTATGTTCAGCTCCCGCATTTCTTTCCCCCACTCACTTGATTCGGAGGTTGCGGTGCTCGAGCACTTGATCTTGAAGTCGTTGTAGTCATCTTCGGTGATCGAAGGATTTTTCTCCTTGATCTTCTCATAACTAAAACCTTTGTCAATCATTCTCTTCACCGTGCTTTTCCAAGTAGACAGGGCCGTGCTCATCTTCGTGAGGGCGGCATTGTTCACTTTATTCCCTCTGAGGCTTGTGTTTTCAAATTTAGCGGGGAACTTGTATCGTTCATGCAGCTTCGTGAAGAGGAGGTTGCGCAAATTCCCTCGGTCAGGATGCCTCAGGTTCTTGGTGTTGATCGAGACGGTGCTCCTGAGAATGCACCCGAGCTGAAGCGAGTACCCCTTGACTATTCGTTCGGGCGCCGTTGGATTCCCGTCGAAGTCCACTTCAGTAACTTCCTCCTTGAGGGTGCGGAGCACGGTCGGGCGCCGGTCCTTCCGTTGCCTCTTCGGTTGGCTGCCATCTGTGCGTGCGCCGCCATCATCAGTGGTGGCATCCTCGGCGGCACCATCAGTGGTGGCATCAGTGGGGTCATCCTCGGCGGTACCATCAGTGGTCTCAGTATCGGTGGGGAAGGCGGCGTCCTCATACAAGTGAGGTTGTTCCTCCATCTCCTGGGACAGCTCCCAGAATGCCTTGCCGCCCGAACCCCCGGCCTCATCGTTATTGGCCATGTTTCTCTCTAAATAGGAACAAAGTTTGGTCAAAAAGTTGGTTATTGTCAAGGAACAAGATCATGGTCTCATCATTTAGGGTTTGTCGACACCGAGGCATCCTAAAAGCTAAGCTTTTATCATTGAGGGTTTTTCGACACCGAGGCACCCTAAAAGCCTAAGCTTTCATCATTTCGGTTTTTATCGACACCGAGGCACCCTAAAAGCCAAGGTTTTATAATTTATGGTTTGTCGACACCGAGGCATCCTAAATGCTAAGCTGGGAAGGAGAATTCTAAGTTGGGCCTAATCACTTGGCTATATTGCCGCCTATGGTTTAATGCAGCTAGAATAAAGGGGCAATGGATCCTACTTAATTAACTACTAAGATACCCCGGCCAATGCATTAGTCACAAGTACCCCATATGTCCTATTTTTAGCAAAGTCATGCTAAAATTCACGGAAAATTTCAGCATGACCTTTGCTGAAAATAGGACATATGGAGTACCCGAATTTGCCGGAACGGAAGTTAATCGACATTCCAGCAAACTCAAGGGCCTCTCGGGTGGACAAGGCAAAAAAGGACTCCATCACAACATGGAAAATACATTGGCATGTGAAGAGGAGAAACTATATATACATCTCCAAGCAGTATCATTCAACATTTTGGACAAACCACTACAAGCAATACTGGATCAGATACAAGAAGAATGTGAGAAAATGCAGACAAATACTAACCGATTGAGGTGCTGTGCTATTAACTTTTCAAGTCAAAACCTTTTCTGGTTAGTAAGTGTTTCTTGAGCATATGTATGTAGTAAGTGTTTCTTCTCTCAGTGTTTCAGAACACATATTTTAGCTACCTAGTACCAGTGCTATTACCCAGCAGTTAACTAGCTTTTGCTTTTGATTTTCAGTGCCAAATTCTAGCTAGTACCAGCAAATTAACATCTAGCAGCAATCATTTTCAAATATATATACACTGGACATTTTTATATTAACCTAAGGAAAAGTGAACTAGCAGTACTAGCAGTTGTTTTTCTTCTTCATTAACTGTACTAGCAGTTTTTTTTCTTCTTCATTAACTGTATTAGCTATTTACTAGCAGTACTAGCACTTAGATCATATGCTAATGCTACATTGATACATCATCATTCTGGGTAATATTAAACCCAAGCAACTTTATAATCAACCTAAGATACATCAACTACTGCACTGTCCTGCCTAATAAAAACAGTCATGCCAGCATATAGTATATAAATCTGAATTTGTGTTTACAAGAAGAGTGCCCATTGCAATGTAAACCTGAGAACACAACTCACCTCAAGTGCAGGATAGAGCAGACACCTACTTCTTCAGTCAAGTGCAGTAAAAGACCGTTTGCAGAACCTGTTTAGTCAGAGTTAAACATTAGAATCCATACTATGCTCTACTATGCTTGTAAAGGAACACTATGACCTCCCTACCATTTGAGTAAGCTGAAGCTTGGCTTCAACTACTGACATCACCAATTAAAATTCAGATAAAGAGTAAGGTCCTAGAACTCACAAATTATGCATGCATATTTAAGTGGAGGAAACTCCAAGCTTGTTTATAATAGAAACTCCAAGCATGGATAAAAAAACTAAGCATGGCAGCAAGACGCTGATGCATCTTCTGTGTCGCCAACTTTCAAAACAGAACCGGAATTATGTTGATAAATGGAAGCATTTTTATAGTCCCTCGACACAAAATAATCACAATACAGAAGCACCTAGGTAAGAAGCTGGAAAATAATACTATGGGTGCATTATGAGTGTTAGTTGGGAGCATGAAACTTCAATAACAGAATCTGTGCCAATACTGAGAATGTATAAAGAAACTAAGCATGGCAGCAAGACATGAGTGTTATTGTGCCGCCCCCTTCAATAACAGCAATGACCTAGATGGCTTAAGTTGCATCCAAGGCGATGTATCGAAAGCTGAGTGTCTCCTGTGTCCTCACATGATCTGTACTAGCAATACATGGTTTAAATAAGCAATAAAATACTACCAGAGGAAGTCATAGCTGCAAAATTTGTATGGGCTGCAAAATTTGTATGTGCTCCTCCCTCTCTCTCTCTCTGGTAACTAACTAAATAAATTGACCACAAAATAAGTGGACTTGTTCATCTACACCATGGACGTAAAACCGACGCTCCATCTTTCAAGATTAATAAACAAGCCTTGATTTGCATGCGCCCATAACTATCATTCCAGTGCGGTGGTCTGTTTCCTTGTCATTCCAGTGCCATTTCTAGTCATTTCACATTGGCCCTAAAAATGTCTCATTTTCTATCAAATCAACTTTCATTTGAGGAATGCCAAAAAATAGTCATCTTTCTAATGTTCAAAGCATTCTCTTGTTTGATGTTGATGATGGGCATGGTCAGTCTCTTTTATCTTATTTCTAAGCCCATGTTTGTTTCTCCAGGATTTGCAAACCAATGTTTTCTAATGGGCCAAATTTGCAAGGTATGGGGTACGGGGTGCAGTTATAGATGCTCTTAGTGGGCCAAATTTGCCAGTCAAGTTGTAGATGCTCTCAATAGCATCCTAGGGGAAGTAAACTATTTTAATCTAATGTTTCAATTACTTCCAAACTAGGAGTAAATAATAGAAAGCTCTCTTAGTTTCACTGTGCACAATAGTCAGCAATCTATCAAAAGACCACACAGAAATCTTACAAAATCTTCACCAGCGCATGAAAATGCCGAATCTATGGTCGATTCCAAAGTATCACCAAAACCACCACATAGTGTTAAGCTTTGCAAAGTACACTAGTACTTTAAGGTATGTGCTAGAAGAACCTAACGTGGCATCCACGTTTCCCACACTATTACAAAACGCAGCATATGCGTACCGTCGTATGCCTGTGTAGCACAAAAGACCAGCAGGACTTGCTGCCGATAAACTTAACACAGTCACAACCCAATGTACGATGTCACCTCGTTCCAATGACAAAGATTTGTAACTTCCGTCCGCACTTCTATCGGCTTCTTTACAGCATAACACTAGGTATAATAATGCATGAATATGCCAAGAATAAACATTGCTGCCTGTGTGATTGCTCAAAACTTTATGCAGCATGTTCCCAAAAATACAGCCATCTTTTGCAAAGGAAATATTGTTTTGCATCGGTGATATGCAAAAAAAAATCCTCATGCAGATGCAACTAAGATAACTGAAACGCAGACTGCTGGCAATGGCATGGACCGGCTCGCTTTTTCCTCTCTCTTTTTTTATCATCAATCATGTGACGGGAACTTTCAAGCTTACGCTGCTGCCCTCTAACTCTAAGGTCTAAGGCATGGCATCCAAAAACACCGTCTCAAATCATCACAACTTTGAGAGTCTCATCAACTTGACGCCCATGAAAACAGCAGCAGCAGCACATAGCCCAAACTGGCTACACCACTACTGCTCCTACTTACTACTCCCTCCGATTGTAAATACAAGTCTCTTTACAGATTTCAATATGAACAACTACTGTACGTACGAAGCAAAACAAGTGAATCTACACTCTAAGAATCTCTTAAAAGACCTATATTTAGGAAGTGGAGGAAGTACTAGTGACAAAATCAATCAAATTAACTTTTTTTAAACACTACTAATGCTGCTTGCTGCATGCTGCTGCTGGTCTCATCACTGGCCGAGACCTACTTCTGCCTGCACGTTTCCTTCCTTCACCCTCATCTTTGCTGCTCAACGATTAAACATATGTACTAACTATGCAGAGTTAGCAATACATACATACATACTAATGAGAGAGAGCAGATGGGAGTGGAAGGGGATGGGGAGAAGGCCAAACCTTGAGGAGGACGGATCCTTCATCGACGGCGATCGTGGGAGCGGAGGAGCGGAGGAGCGGAAGACCGTGGAAGACGGGCGGCGGCGAGCGCTAGGGCTCGGGAGCGCAGCGCCGGGGCTCCACGGGAAGGCGGCGCACGTCGGGGATGGGGGGGCAGCATCGAAGCGGGCCGGGGGGCGCCTGGCCTCGGAGTTGCGCGGGGAGGGCGGCGTCGGGGTTGCGCCGGGAGGGCGGCATCGGCGCCGGAGTTGCGCGGGGAGGGCGGCGTCGGGAGAGAGTAGAGGGGAAGGGGATCGAGGGCGGGCGAGGGAGAGAGAGAGGATAGGTTAATTTGGGCCAGGGAGGAATATGGATGGGGGCGGCACAATACTAATGGCGCACCACCCCTCGGTGCGCCATAAGTACCTCCATACTAATGGCGCACCTCGCCCTGGGGCGCCATTAGTATTTTTTTCTGCTCGAGCCAACATGTTATCTTCCACCTGACCTGATCCACATCAAGTCCCCTCTACTAGCTCGACTGGTCAGCAGCCAGTTCTCACACCAGGAGGTCCTAGGTTCGATTCCCAGGCTCCACAATTTTTTTTATGCATTTAAAATGATGTTTGATACTTATTTGTGTTTAAATATGTTCAAACTTGTTTAAATCATAACAGTAATATATTTTTTATAAGACAGTAATAATTTTTTGAAAAATATCATCAAACAGCAATGCCGGTGGAGCGGGGGAGGGTGCGGGGGGTCGGCGGCGGCGGTTGAGTAGGGGAGGGGTGCGGGGGGTCGGCGGCGGCGGTTAAGTAGGGAATCGAGGGCGCGGGGGGTCGACGGCGCCGGCCGGTGGACCGGGGGGTGCTCGGCGGCGAGGGGGAACGGATCTGGCGAGGTGGGGATAGCGATCGAGATGGAGGGGGATCGAGATCGAGTGTCCATGAAATTTAAAAATATTCATGATAGTTCAAAAAGTGCCCATGAAATACAATCGAGAAATGAAGGCTACGATTTAAATACAATCGATCTTAGCTAGCTATCTGTTCACAATATTCTTGCCCTTCTTTTTCGCAAATGGAGTTCTTCTGTGGAACGGACGTCCTTTAGGTAGGGTGGTCCTGCTTCTTCTTGTGGTGTATGCTGCTACTTCATCATCGTCGTCATGTTCGATCCTCGGGTCGCCGTACTTGTCGAAGTCTTGCTCATTGGCTACTCCATCCATTCCGATGATCTTCCTTTTGCCTCTCCTCACGACAACACGACTGGGCTTTGACGGGTCGGTAATGAAGAAGCATTGGTCAACTTGGGAAGCCAGTACCCATGGCTCATTTTTCGCGGTGACGTTTGCGCCCGCGGTCTTGGATTTGGCTTCGGGTATAACCATGGTGGTGAAATACCGGTCTTCTTTTAGGACGCTCTTGGTCCATCTGACACGGAACATCGGGACCTTCTCTCCAGCGTAGCTTAGCTCCCAGATTTCCTCGATCCTTCCGTAGTATCTGTCCTTGTCATTACCGGTGTAGGATTCCATCGTTACCCCGGAGTTCTGATAACCATCGCTCTTCATGTCCTTGGCCTCGGTGTAGAATGTGTAGCCGTTGATATCGTACGCCTCATAGGTCATCAGGTTGTGCTCGGCGCCCTGTGACAAGGCGAATATGAGTTGTTCTTCCGCGGAAGAATCCTCATGTAAAGGGTACGAGAGAAGCTTCTGCTTGAACCAACACGTGAAACATGAGTTGTGCTCTTTGATTATATCTCCGTCCGTCCTCTGTTGGCCTCGGTCATTGTACGTCTTGTCAATAAAGGTTTTGTGCTCTACCACCCAAGGATCGACCACGTCTATGTGTTGTAGCGCGACTAGGTTTGCTCTTTCAAAGTCGGCGAGTCGACCCTCGAAGTCGACATGCATTTCGCGGCGACCCTCACGGTGACCCCATCCAGCGAGCCTGCCGAGGTGCCTGTTGATGGGCAGACCAACGGGGTTCTCGATGCCTAGATAATTCATGCAGTAGGAGATGCATTCTTCGGTCAGGAAGCCCCTGGCAATGCTTCCCTCTGGACATGACATGTTGCGAACGTATCCTTTGATGACACCATTCATCCTTTCGAATGGCATCATGCTGTGCAGGAACGTCGGCCCGAGTTGGATGATATCGTCCACGATATGGACCAGCAGATGCACCATAACGTCGAAGAATGCGGGCGGGAAGTACATCTCAAGCTCGCATAGTATCACCACGATCTCTTCCTGTAGCCTTCTGAGTTGCCTCACGCCAACAGACTTCCGAGAGATGATGTTGAAAAAGTTGCATAGGCCAAATAGGGTTTCACGGACGTGCGCGTCCATGATCCCACGGATTGCAACTGGAAGTATCTGCGTCATCAGCACGTGACAGTCATGAGACTTCATCCCGCTGAACTTCAGCTTCGCTGGGTCTAGGTATCTGCTTATCTTCCCCGCGTAACCGTAAGGAAGTTTTACTCCTACGAGGTAGGTGAAAAACTGCTCGATCTCCTCCTGACTTAGAGTGAATCACGCGGGAGGGTAGTCATTTCTGGTCTTCTTGGCCTTTTTGCCTTTACGCGACTTTCCGTGTCCTGCTTCGCCGCATCATCATCATCATCATCATGATCATCATATATAGCGTGAAGCTCCTGCCTGATGCCCATTGATTTCAAGTCTACCCTTGCTTTCGGCCCATCTTTGGTCCTCTCTGGCATGTTGAGCAGGGTACCAAGCAGACTCTCGCACACGTTCTTCGTGATATGCATTACATAAAGGCTGTGAGGCACACGGTGGATCTTCCAGTACGGCAAGTCCCAGAAAACAGACCTCGTTTTCCATACCTTCAGCAGCGGCTCTGGCGCCTTTCGCTTCTTTCCCGGCTCTGGCGCCTTTTGCTTCTTTCCCGGCAGTGGGCAATCTTTCCAATTTTTCAACAGCTCGTCTATTTCCTCGCCACTCCTCGTACGCGGGCGTCCTCGGGGTTCGGTTTCAACATTGAACAGATCCTTGCATTTTCTCCACAGGTCATCGTCGCGAAGCCACCTTCGATGTCCCATGAACACGGTTTTTGAAGACCCGGGATCTCTATCTAGCTGGTGATACGTTGTGTCATCCATGCACCTGACGCAACCAGAAAATCCGTGGACCACCTGCCCCGCGACATATCCGTAACCGAGATAGTCGTGCACCGTCATGAGCAGCGCGGCTCTCATAGGGAATATTCTTTCTCTACGGCGTCCCACGTATTGGCCGGTGTTTTCCACAGCGTGTCAAGCTCCCCTTTCAGCAGCCCCAGATACAGATTGATGTCGTTCCCTGGTTGTTTCGGTCCTTCAATTAGCATACTCATGTGAATGTACTTCCTCTTGATGCACAACCAGGGGGAAGGTTGTACATCCACACAAACACAGGCCAGGTGCTATGTGTGCTTCTCTGGCTGCCAAACGGATTGACTCCATTGGTGCTCGCGCCCAGCACGATGTTCCTTGGATCGTTCCCAAATTCTAGGTCTTCGAAGTTTAACGCTTGCCACTGGCTCGCATCCTTAGGGTGACTCAGCATCTTGTCTTTTTTATCTATCTCCGGATCATTTGCGTCATCTTCCCGCTTCTTCTCCTCCCTATCCGCGTGCCAACGCAGGAGCTTTGCTACCTTAGGGTCCGCTAAATACCGCTGCAGACGAGGAGTGATCGGAAAGTACCACACCACAAATCGAGGAGGTTTCTTCCTCTTCTTGTATCGAGTGACGCCGCACACCGGACATATGGTAGACTCCGCGTGCTCGTCCTGATAAATGATGCAATTGTTCATGCACACATGGTATTTCACGTGCGGTAAATCCAGAGGACACACCATTTTCTTCGCCTCCTCCAAACTGGTTGGGCACTTGTTCCCCTTGGGAAGACGTTCGTGCCAGAATGACATGTTCTCGTCGAAGCATGCGTCGGTCATTTTGTGTTTTACCTTCATCTCCAGAGCCATGAGCGTTACTTTCAGGCGGGTATCCTCGGGCCTGCATCCTTCATACAATGGAGTAACCGCGTCTAACTCAAGTTGATCCATCGTGGCTTTCTCTCGGGCGGCAGCTCTTATGTTATCGGTCTGCTTGTGAAGCGGCTCTTGAATATGAGGGTCCTGCACCCAGCCCATCGATGGTCCAGCGTTGTCTGCTCCGTCGGCATCATCATCTTCATGATCATGCCCGTCGTCTGCTCCGGCATCTTCCTCATCATCATGTCCTGCATCTTCTACATGATGACTGTGTACAGCATCACCGTCGTGATCATCTCCTGGGGATTCTTCGTCTTCTCGCCCGCCCGAGCCGCGGTGGTTGTCTTGCTGCCCTTCCTCATTTCTTGCCCGGCCCCCATGGACGACTTCGTAGTCATCTTCATCACCTTGCCATCGATAGCCATCCATGAAACCACGCAAGAGCAGGTGGTCCCGCACCTGCCCGGAATCCGGGTCCGCAATAAGGCTCTTCAGCTTGCATCTTTGACACGGACATCTTATCTCCGTCTCGTTCTTTTGAAGCATCTCGGCCTTCGCGGACCTCAAAAACCTATTCACGATGCCTTCGGTCATTGTGCGCACCATGGTCGCCTGCGCGGTAGAGCAAAACGATATTTTAGAACCAAGAAAAAATTGGCCATGACTTTCCCTAAAAATATGACCAAAAAGAATGCTTAATGCCAAAATTCTCACCGAAACGGAAATGAATCAACATTCCGGGAAAATATTGGCAACTATCGCATTTCAAATACCGGTACACCTCCAAACACAAACACATATGCAACACAACAAACATATGCAACACCACGAACATACATAGATCTAGCTAGGCCATAAAAAGTGCATGTGCACATTGTTGTAGGGAGAACAACATAAATATAGCTTCCCCCCTTACTTACCTATCAAAACAAGGTAATTTAACCACTTAATTTGAATGAATCTATGGTGGAAATGAGGTGAAAAAGAGGAGGGACCCGAGACAAGGAGGAGGTGGAGAGAATGAAGTTGGTAGAAAGTGAGGGTGGGTAGGAGAGGCTGTCCAAAATATCTTGTTGCTGCCCACTTACTAATGCCGCACCCACTCTAAATGCGCCATTAGTAATCCAGGTTACTAATGGCGCATCTTCTGTTAGTGCGCCATTACTAGTTTTGAAAAAAAATTACTAATGGCGCACTGTTCCACAGTGCGTCATTACTAGTTTAAACTAGTAATGGCGCACTGTGGAACAGTGCGCCATTAGTAGTTTTCCAAATAAAAGAATAAAAAATATAATAAAAAAAACATTAGTGGCGCACTTTCCGATAGGTGCGCCATTACTAGTTACAACTAGTAATGGCGCACTGTGTCTGGATGCGCCATTAATATGTTTGGACAGGCGCACTATTTAAAAAAAAACTTTTTGATACTAATGGCCCACCCTGGGCCAGCTGCGCCATTAGTAGTTTGAACTGTAATGGCGTATCAGAGGGTGGTGCACCATTGGTATATACTAATGGCGCACTGCTTGTCTGGTGCGCAATTAGTATCAATTCCATCTATAGCCCTTTTCCTAGTAGTGTTTCCCACACTTTCACCTTGCATTTATGATCTCCATGAATTTGAATTCTTTTCAACAAAAAACCCTAGAGTGAAGATGATATGACTTCTTCCATTTAAAAAAATGAAAAGGGTTTTGAAAAGATTTGAATTCCATTTTCGAAATATTTCAAATTCAGAAACTTTATGCAACTCAATGATTTTCCCTGAGAGAAGATAAAATGACTTCTTCAAATTATAAGAAATATGAGTTGGAAGTTCTTTTCAAATATTTACAAACTCATTTTCAAGTTTGAGGTATTTGGTTTTTATTCAAATTATTTTTCTCCAAAAATAAAATATATGGAAAATAAGGTAAAATGATTCCCTACAGAAAAGTGGAGAAAAAATAGTATGAAATAATTTTTCTATTTTAAAATATGCTTATTTGATTTTTAAATAAATCAGAAGCACTGTTTGATTATTTTAAATTTTTGTGGATGTTATTTGACTCTAGAAAAATGTCCAAGTTGTAGGAAATCTCTTTTTGAAAATTTTGATATATAATATGCCTATATTATATTATTATTTTATTTGGTTTATTTTCTTTTTATTGTCTGTTAAAAAAAATCTTCGCCGCCGAACTGGGCCGGCCAAACAGGCGGCCAGCCCAGCCCGAGCCGCGGCACCACCGACCTCGCGCCAGAGTCCGTCCGCCGTACGTCGCCGGAGCCGCCTTGACCGCTCGGGACTCCTCCCGAGTCGGCCGCCTCCTCCCACCCATAAATACGCCGCCCCTGGACCCCTCGCTCCTTCTACCGAGACGCGCCGCCGCCCTTGCTTCTCGCTGCCACCATCGCTCCTCGCCAACGCCGCAAGCCGCTGCCGCCGCACGCCGCTCGCCGCCGCTGCTGCCACTACCGCGCCGCCGCTGCCTCGCCCGCCGGAGTCGCTTCGCCGCCTCGCCTCGCTGCCACCGGAAACCGCCGTCGCCGCCGGCGTCAAACCGCTGTGGACCGGTAAAACTGTTGCCCCGGTTCGATCCGGTTTATTTTCTATTTTGTGTAAAACCCGGTTTTCTAAATTAGTTAGGTTATTCAGTGGACGTTCTGTGGGGACCCCGACTCATAAGTCGAGATCATCGAATGCACGTGTACAGTGATCCCAGAGATCAATGCTTACTGAACACACAGAAGCTGAATAACAAGAGTCTTACATCCATACATACCGTGTTACACAAATGTGACCATTATAGTCCAGTCTTGAGTATATCATTGCGGCAAAAATCTACAATAACCACTTGGACCCATGCCATCTGCCTTAACCCTACAGGCATTCTGACTAGGAAGCGTCCTAGTTCGCATGTTCGTCACCAAGAAATCTTCAACATATCCTCTTCTTTCATGCCTAGCCAATAAAATAACCAGTGGCAAGCCAATGAGTACATTGAATGTACTCGCAAGCAACCCAAGTGTGATAGAATAATTATGTAGGGCTCTACTACTAAATTGGCATTTTGCAGAAAGCTAGTTTTTCATATACAAGTATGATCAACATTTAACAAGGGCATGCATGCGTCGGCAACAAGTATCAGGAGGTTACAGACATCAACATCGTGAAAGAGTCATGAACAACTCCTGCTCACGCTCATCGTGACTTTCTCACAATAACATCAACAGATTTACCCAAACCGTGTTGTTTTCCAGAAACTTATGGACATAGTCTAAGCAGCACCACCCAAATGTCCTTGACCGTGGACACGTCTATTCGAATAGTTTGACACTCTGTAGAGGTTGCACACATTACCCACAAGATCCGGGGAACTTCCGTGTCATCCGCGACCCGCGGTACCCCAAGTACCTGGGGTAAGCACCCGATCACCATCTTTCCCTAGACGACACTAACATAGAGTTCACTCGATTGGTAGTAACCCCCGTGCCCAACATTTTACATCTTAAAAATTATGGAGACTCGCTCCCATATTCATCACATACCACTGACACGGGGTACCAACGGTGTGTTCGGTGCCCTGTGAAAACAGTCATGGCCGCCATCCAAGCACGACCCTGTCCCGAGAGTGACCTCATGTCACTCCCGTCACTTGTAATGCGGGCACCATGCTAGTATCGACCTAGGTAATCAATTATGCCCTTTTCCATATAAGGTAGAGTGGTTGCGCATGTTTGGTTGGGACGGTAATCACACATAAAACTAATCCATCTCTGTAAACAACACTTTCATCAAGCCTCGGTGCACTACTTCTCCACCAAGTAGTGCCCTAGTTCCTCATCATCTCCCAGGGGCATTAGTGGCACCCACTGGGTTATTTGCAAGTATGTCAAACCACACTTGTTTCTCTCAATGCATAACCCTGACCCATTTTGCGTAGCCAACTACTATGGCATACATCTATCTACTCCCACCGGCATAACCCTTATAAGAAGGTAGGGTCATGCTTGATGCAAGTTTCAATGCTAAATTAACAAAGGTACCAACTCAAGTGGTCACCACCTCAACATGATTCCGATGCATGGATAATAAGGTGCTATGAGACATGCATAAAAAGGTTTCTCGAACATGGTTAAAGGGCTGCTTGCCTTGTCCTTCCGAGTCTTCAAACCTTCTGGTCCATCTCCAAGTACTCCGTCTACTTCATCAACTAACGCCGGAAACAAATCACAATAAGCAACACAACAAGGCAAAAATAAAAGTGCTCTAAAAATAGGAGTTGGACTTTTCTAGGATACCTCTGGTCATATAAAAAATGACCAAGGTGGTTTCATTGGAATATGATCAATGGATATCTTTGAACATTTCAATATGATGAAATCAGGGGATTTGTGGATTTGCAAGAAGTGTATAGAATATTTATTTTGAAAAATGGTCAGAGGCACTTATCTATCAAGGAATGATTTTAGAAGCAGCTAGGAGTTGGTTTCACTTGATTTGGAGTTCAAATGAATTGCCTAGGATTTTGTAAAGTTGACAAATATGAAGAAATGGCTCATTATTTTTTTGGGGTACAGAAAGTATTAGGAAAAATGTTCCAAAACTAAGTTTTGATATTACAAGTATCTAGGAATTTGAACCATTGCATTTGGATAAAATTTGAGCTCTCTGTGATTTTCTAAAGTTCATCACAGAAATGGAAAAATGACATTTTGATAACATTTGTGAAGAAAAAGTTTCTGGGAAAATGTGCATGTTGCACCAACAGGTAGATCATCATTTTAGAAACTACCAGAAATTTGAATCATCAAATCTGGAGTTTATTTGAATTATTTAAGGATTTTTGAAGTTGACTGGGAAAGAAAAAGAAAAGGAAAAAGGGTTTATACCCTTATACTGTGCACATGGCGACAAATAGACCGTGGGCCGGCCCAGTGGCTCGGCTGCGCTCGGGCTGACGACGCAGGAGGCGTACTCCCGGGAATACGCTTCCTCGCGGTGAAGGTGGCAGCAGGCGGAGTCCGTCTCCACTTAAACGGGGCGGGACCATCCCGTCAGTGGCTCAGACATGCTGGCCGGCCAACGGACGGGGCCCGCTTGCAGGTTCGTCCTCCACCTCCCGCACGGTGCTATGGAAGACAGAGGAGGTGTTCGACGCCGGTCGTCGGTGCTACAGGGCGTCTCCGGCGATGTCCTTCACACCGGCGTGCTCAGGGGACCCGACCGCATCCAACCATGGGTGGCACGGTCGCCCAGGGGCACCCAGTTGAGAAGGGGGTTGGCCGCGGCAGACTAGGCCGGCGGTGAGATTTGGGCACAGTGATGCAGGCACGGGGAAGAAGGACTAGAGTCTGGCGGCTCGGCTCCGGCCATGGAGGTGCGTTGAGGGCGAAGGGAGAGGTGTGGGCTGGTCCAGGGGGTCGCTGGGAAGGAGAGAGAGCAAAGGAGCTCCAGAGGGAGGCCTGGGGCTTCCCTATATAGCGGGGCAGCGGTGCACCGCGGACGACGTCCACGGCCACGCCCTAGGCACTCGTAGAGGCCAAATCGGCACTCTGGATCATGTCTAGGGCGTTCGTTAGGGACGTCCAGGTCGAGGGGAAAGGAAAGGGGGAGCGGGGCGTGCCAGAGGCTCCGCGCGTGTGAGCCGCGCCATTGGCGTGCTCGGGCGGCCATCGCGCGTGCAAGGAGGGGCGAGAGAGCGGGAGAGAGGAGGGGGACATCACCTTGCCGTGACGTGGACGTCGAGGAGCATTATTTGGCGTGCTGGGGAGGCCCGAGGTGGTCGGGGCATCGGGATGGGGGCGGCAACAGTGAGCCAGAGCACTATAGCGCGCTTCGGAGCTCGACCATTGCATGCCATGGCATGCAACTGGTGTCCCGCGCGTGGCCACTAGTGTCTAGTAGGTAGAGGGAGTAGTGAAATATACAGAAGAGACATTGGATACTCTGGATGAGCCCTTGTGAGAGGAGAGGGGTGAGAGGGAGAGGGAACTGTGTAGTCCAGAGAGGTAAAATGAGGGTTTTCACCCCTCAATCATTGAGCTATGGTCATGGGAGAGTTAGTGGAGGTAGAAGGTGACTAGGTGATGCTGTGGTAAAAAGTTGAGCTCAAGGAGAATAGTGGAAGTAGTCAAAAATGGTGATTTTTGAAAAGTGACAGAAGGTGTTTGATGCAAATTTGTGCAAGCAATTTAACTCCACTTGACATGAGACTTAACAGGATCAAATGGTACATACATTTAGGCCCTTTCACCAAATTTGAGCTCATCTGGGCAAAGCTGCCAATGCAACTTTTGTAAACCCTAGAAATCAACAGGAATGGATTTTCCAAGATTAAGTTAAGCAGACCATCTCTCCTTGATGCACCACTTGGTGTAGTGTCATCATTTGGGGTTGGGAGCATGTTCACAAAATTTGAGGCCCCAAGTAAAAATTTGGCAATGTAGAGTTGTTCAAATTTGGATCTGGTCAGAAAGGGTTTTGGGTCACTTAGATCAAGTTATCTTTCTCCAAAACATGTACCATTAGGCATACATGCATGTTTGCATCATTTGAGCATGTGCACCAAGTTTGAGAGCATTTGGACAAGTTTGGCAATGTAAAGTTGCTCAAACTTCAAAATGGACAGAAATGGTTTTGAGAGGATTTGATGATGTTTTCTTGATCTTCAAGGCATGAGGCTTTGCAAGATCATCAAACATGTCATATTTTACATGATAGAATTTCCCTGGAATTTTTGAGGAATATTTCCTTTGTAAATATTTCAAAAGCTTGAAATATCCAGAAAGGGTTTTGGAAGGATTTGTCCAATATTTTGAACATGACCATGTGTTGAAACTCTTATATATGGACAATATATGTCCTATGAGTTTCCCTGAATTTTGAAAAATATTTTTGAAACAGTTAAATAATTTTAACCTATTAAAGACCATTTCCGGCCTAAAGAAAAAGCTTTTGAATAAAATATAAAAATAACTTTTAAAATTATACTTTTGTGGTTTATGGGAGTCCTATACATAATAGGATTCAAATATACTTTTTGAAATATTTTTCACACCCTAAATAAGGTACTTGCAGTACAAACCTCAATTCAGGGGTTTTTGGAAAACTAATTTTTGAAAATACTATTTGGCCAAAAAAAATATATAAGAAAATACTATACTAGTCTATACACATGGCATGATGATTGGGAAAAGGTTTTGGATCAAGGAGATGAAGTATAAGAGTTGGAGGATTTATTTTATTTTTAGAGCACTAGCATCCAACAAATAGAAAAATCAATCAAGCAAAGTCGAAAACACTCAAAAGTTTTTGTCAAACCACATTTTTAGCATGATTATTAGCTTAAGCATTGTGGCATGAAAATCAGGGTGCGACAGACTTACACCCCTTACAAGAATCTTGTCCCCGAGATTCCCAGACTGGGCGTCGAAAGGAATACAGAGACTTGGAGATGGGGTAGTCTTCACTTCTTCTTGTTGGTTCAGCTTCCGAGTGGTGCTCCATGGAATCCTTGAAGTACTTGGTGGTGTGGCTTCTCGCTTGTTGCCTTCATTGAAGTAGGTTACTGAGGGGTCTCTTGCATAGGTTAGGTTGAGCTAGACGTCAAAGGCTCGGTGATCGATGTCCTTGCAGGGACCGGGCTAGTTAGGAAGTTAAAAGTATTTCCAGAGTTGTGACTCGTGGAAAATTTGGTGCACGGTGGGTAACTCAGGTGGTAAGTCTAGCTGGTAGCTGTCTACTATTCGTCTTGTAGTGGTCTTGAAGAAAGTCGATAAATCTTGGTGTGAGCATCCCTTCGACATGGAAATGATTGGTTCCTTCGAGAGGAGTGGTTTGCAGATACGCGTGGTCTTCGACGCAGAAGTTTACTTCTTGTTGATGGTGGTCGGTGTAGTTCTTCCTTCTTGACATGTCGGTCTTCAAATGTCTACTAACTAGCTGCACAGCTCTTCCTCCGTCTTCGGGTAGTCAAGTATGTTGCCAAATAAAGATGACAACTAACTTGTGCAAGTACTCCATGAAGTCTATGGGGTACGCACGGTAGGCCGGGGTATTGGTGGTGGTCTCCGTTGAAAATTGGCAATGGTCTTCTTGACTAAGAGTCAAGGCCCGTGGTCAGGATCTGACCATGTTGTGGCTTGGTGGGGCTTAAGGGTCTCAAGGATTCTAGTGTGTGAGTGAACGTTTATCATCTTATCCTTCAGCACGGTTTTTGAGATGCCAATAGTTCTACCTAGTCCTACAATCCATATACCACCGAAAGCATCATCTCGCATAGGTCAACTCCAATCATCACTCATGCTATAGATATCCTCAAGGCTCCTTAGAGGAGATCTAACAAAATTATATATGTCTGTATTCCCCAAGCTCATATGTATGTCTACTCCTAAAATCCATGGGTAGAGCATACATGCCGCTAAGCTTGAGTTAAACACCACAATCCAAGCGCTTAGTCTATTCTTCCAAGGTTCAAGATAATGCATCTCTATCCTAAGGAAACACGTCATATGCCACACCAAGATCTTGTTTCCTTCCTATAGATCAACTCCAACAGCCCGTTAACTTCCATCAATCACCATATAATGCAACAATTCTACAAATTCGATGTCTACGGTGTTCCACAAGATCTCACGTCCCTATAATACCCAAATACTTGGAAGGGCTATGCATTATTATAGTAAGTCCACCAAATTCCCACTATCATTGTCAAGTAAACTCTAAGGTCATGCTTATATAGATCCCTAAATCAACTCCGACAAATAATCCAATATCCTAGTTTTCCATTCACCGAGAAACATCGTATCATGATCAAGATCAACAATTTAAATCCATTTTACTCTGAATCATGTAGACATACTTAGCAACTCAACCAGAATCTCCTACTTAAATCCAAATCTCATGCCCGACGAGAATTCCTACATTTCCCCCAAGTCATTCTCAAAATGTCAACTATCTCCCATCAATATCATCTGATCAAGTCAAATCCTAATACTTCCAAGAATTTCAATTTGCGATCACAATTGCCCTGCAAATCCAAGTTACTCCAGGGTGATGAAAGCTATGCTACTCTATTAATCATGATCCCACCCACATGAAAACCTCACAATCCACCAAGGTCTCGGATAATTCCTCGAAGTCACTGGTATAAAGTCACCAAGTCATCTGTCCTATATCCTCAAATTGGTCTATCTATGGCATCGTCAGTTCCTGTGCTATATTAGGATGAAAATGTGCTTACTCACTGTGTTCACTAGTTCCGTTACGAACCCAGTGTTGTGCAAGGTTATAGAGGCTTAACTGGTTCTCTTGTAATTCTATGGGTTAGGCACATGGTTAAGGATTCGTGTTGGAGTATCTCGTGAAGTCTCAAAGGGTCTAGGAATGGGTTTTTAAACTTGAGGGGTAATCATAACTTCACGGGGTTGCACTTGGTCGTGGAGGTTGTAGCAGAAGTCTTCATTGTTAGTTGGTTGCCGAGTTGGAATCCTTGGTACTTCTTGTATTGCTGGTCTTCAATTGAGTAGATAGAAGAGAGGGAAAAGGCAGCATAGAGGGGGAGAATGCCTAAAGGGGGTGCTATAGTGCAAGTGCAATCAAACAGGTGCAAAAAGGCCGAAACAAAAGAAACAAGGTGATATAGTCGCGTACTTTTTGCCTAGGGAAAAAGTGCGACTTATCTCAAAACACAAATAATAGAAACAAGCAACACACAATCATGGTTCTATTGAACCATCATACAGACTCAATTGCGCATAGGGGGTACCCGACTCATCCTACCCTAGGGGTTCTCGGACTAGTAGTCGTGCCTTGTGCCTCGTGCAGTCTTCTGAGTTTCCCTCAGGTGTTGATATGCCCCTTGTAGTTGTTTGATGGACGACCCAGGTTGAGCTTGAAGAATATTCAATAACTTCTCGCCTGATGAGGTGATGTGGTGAAGGTGTCGCCTCGTAGTTGGCGTCGAGTTGGTCTCTTATTGTCTTCTTAATCATGGGTACTGGGTAGGTAATCCTTATGCAATGACAATAACAAGGAATAATAGAGGTCCAACATGTCGGTTACGTTGGTGACAACATCGACACCAAGAGCGGGGGACGAAGAGAACCGTTTTCCTGCTCACTATAGTGAGGCGGGCCAAATGGCGAGGTTCACATCCACCGGTGGTTGCCGATACAACAATAGTAGTGATAGGATTACTCTATTAGCGATGTATATCATGATCTTTCACAACTTATGCCATGTTCATCGTAGGCCAAGGTTGCATCATCTTGGGGCAGTGTCAAGAGTGTCACCATCTTCTAGGTCTTCGTGTCCTCATTCCTAGAGGAAGTATTTTCTGTTGGTATCGTCTTATCCTGGTGTCACCAATCTTGTGTTCAGAAGAGGTGGGTGAGTGTTTTGCAAGGCATCTTCCTTCTAGATTATCCACGAGGACTTCAGGAAATCCAGTGGTCAGGGGCATAAGGGTTCTAGCGACCAACAATTTTGAAGGGGAAAGAGATCAATAAGGAATGTATAACCTAGTTTTCGAAAAACTCAGAAGGGAAGAGAAGTATAGATAGTTTTTTGAAAACTAGCAATAGTTTTGAAAATAATTTTACCCTAACTAACGACCATACTAACTAAGGCTTCCTACAGTCAGGATGGCTCTCATACCAGCTCTGTGGGGACCCCGACTCATAAGTCGAGATCACCGAATGCACGTGTCCAGTGATCCTAGAGATCAATGCTCACTGAACACACATAAGCTGAATAACAAGAGTCTTACATCCATACATACCGCGTTACACAAATTGTGACCATTATGGTCAAGCCTTGAGTATATCATTGTAGCAGAAATATACAATAACCACTTGGACCCATGCCATCTGCCTTAACCCTACAGGCATTCTGACTGGGAAGCGTCCTAGTTCGCATGTTCGTCACCAAGAAATCTTCAACATATCCTGTTCTTTCATGCCTGGCTAATAAAATAACAAGTGGCGAGCCAATGAGTACTTTGAATGTACTCGCAAGCAACCCAAGTGTGATGACAGAATAATTATGCAGGGCTCTACTACTAAATTGGCATTTTGCGGAAAGCTAGTTTCTCATATGCAAGTATGATCAACATATAACAAGGGCATGCATGTGTCTGCAACAAGTATCAGGAGGTTACAGACATCAACATCATGAAAGAGTCATGAACAACTCATGCTCACGCTCATTGTGACTTTCTCACAATAACATCAACAGATTTACCCAAACCGTGTTGTTTTCCAGAAACTTATGGACATAGTCTAAGCAGCACCACCCAACTGTCCTTGATCGTGGACACGGATATTCGAATAGTTTGACACTCTGTAGAGGTTGCACACTTTACCCACAAGGTCCGGGGAACTTCTGTGTCATCCATGACCCGCGGTACCTCAAGTACCTGGGGTAAGCACCCGATCACTATCTTTCCCTAGACGACACTAACACAGAGTCCACTCGATTGGTAGTAACCCCCAAGCCCAACATTTCACATCTTAAAAATTGTGGAGACTCGCTCCCATATTCATCACATACCACTGACACGGGGTACCAACATTGTGTTCGGTGCCCTGTGAAAACAGTCATGGCCGCTTATCCAAGAACGACCCCGTCCCGAGAGTGACCTCATGTCACCCCCGTCACTAGTAATGCGGGCACCATGCTAGTATCGACCTAGGTAATCAATAATGCCCTTTCCCATATAAGGGTAGAGTGGTTGCGCATGTTTGGTTGGGACGGTAATCACACATAAATCTAATCCATCTCTGTAAGCAACACTTTGTTCAAGCCTCGGTGCAGTACTTCTCCACCAAGTAGTGCCCTAGTTCCTCATCATCTCCCAGGGGCATTAGTGGCACCCACTGGGTTATTTGAAAGTATGTCAAACCACACTTGTTTCTCTCAATGCATAACCCTGACCCATTTTGCGTAGCCAACTACTATAGCATACATCTATCAACTCCCACCGGCATAACCCTCATAAGAAGGTAGGGTCATGCTTGATGCAAGTTTCAATGCTAAAGTAACAAAGGTACCAACCCAAGTGGTCACCACCTCAACATGATTCCGATGCATTGATAATAAGGTGCTATGAGACATGCATAAAAAGGTTTCTCAAACATGGTCAAAGGGCTGCTTGCCTTGTCCTTCCGAGTCTTCAAACATTCTGCATCTCCAAGTACTCTGTCTAGTTCGTCAACTAATGCCGGAAACAAATCACAATAAGCAACACAACAAGGCAAAAATAAAAGTGCTCCAAAAATAGGAGTTGGACTATTCTAGGATACCTCTGGTCATATAAAAAATGACCAAGGTGGTTTCATTGGAATATGATCAATGGATATCTCTAAACATTTCAATATGATGAAATCACAGGATTTGTGAATTTGCAAGAAGTGTACAGAAGAATTATTTTGAAAAATGGTCAGAGGCACCTATCTATCAAGGAATGATTTTAGAAGCAGCTAGGAGTTGGTTTCACTTGATTTGGAGTTTAAATGAATTTCCTAGGATTTTGCAAAGTTGACAAATATGAAGAAATGGCTCATTATTTTTATGGGGTACAGAAAGTATTAGTAAAAATGTTCCAAAACTAAGTTTTGATATTACAAGTATCTAGGAATTTGAACCATCGCATTTGGATCAAATTTGAGCTCTCTGTAATTTTCTAAAGTTCATCGCAGAAATGGAAAAATGACATTTTGATAATATTTGTGAAGAAAAATTCTCTGGGAAAATGTGCATGTTGCACCAGCAGGTAGATCATGATTTTAGAAACTACCAGAAATTTGAATCACCAAATTTGGAGTTTATTTGAATTATTTAATGATTTTTGAAGTTGACTGGAATAGAAAAAGGAAAGGAAAAAGGGTTTATACCCTTATACTGTGCACATGGCGACAAATAGACCGTGGGCCGGCCCAGCGCAGGAGGCGTACTCCAGGGAATACACTTCCCCGCGGTGAAGGTGGCAGCGGTGGAGTCCGTCTCCACTTAAACAGGGTGGGGCCCTCCCATCAGTCTCTTAGACACGCTGGCCAGTCGAGGGATGGGGCCCGCTGGCAGGTTCGTCCTCCACCTCCCGCGTGGCGCTAGGGAAGACAGAGGAGGTGTTCGACGCCGGTCATCGGCGCTACAGGGCGTCTTCGGCGATGTCCTTCCCACCGGCGTGCTCGGTGGACCCGACCGCATCCAACCATGGGTGGCACGGTCGCCCAGGGGCACCGAGTTGAGAAGGGGGTTGGCCGCGGCGGACTAGGCCGGCGGTGAGATTTGGGCACAGCGATGCAGGCACGGGGAGGAAGGACTGGAGTGTGGGGCGGGTCGGCGGTGGTTCTGGTGATGCTCTGGAGTGGAGAGGTAGATAGGAGGGGCTCTGGTTGGCACGGATTTGAGCGGAGTCCGGCGGCTCGGCTCCGGCCATGGAGGTGCGTTGAGGGCACGGGGAGAGGTGTGGGTTGGTCCAGGGGGTCGCTAGGAAGGAGAGAGAGCAAAGGAGCTCCAGAGGGAGGAATGGGGCTTCCCTATATAGCGGGGCAGCGGTGCACCACGGACGACGTCCACGGCCACGCCATAGGCGATCGCAGAGGCCAAATCGCCACTCTGGATCATGTCTAGGGTGTTCGTGAGGGACGTCCAGGTCGAGGGGAAAGGAAAGGGGGAGCGGGGCGTGCCAGAGGCTCCGCGCATGTGAGCCATGCCATTGGCGTGCTCGGGCGGCCATCGCGCGTGCAAGCAGGGGCGAGAGAGGGGGAGAGAGGAAGGGGACATCACCTTGCCGTGACGCGGACGTCGAGGGGCGTTGTTTGGCATGTTGGGGAGGCCCGAGGTGGTCGGGGCATCGGGATGGGGGGCGGCTACAGTGAGCCAGAGCACTGTAGCGCGCTCCAGAGTGCGACCATTGCATGCCATGGCATGCAACTGGCGTCCCGCGCGTGGCCACTAGTGTCTAGGAGGTAGAGGGAGTAGTAAAATATAGGGAAGAGACATTGGATACTCTGGATGAGCTCTTGTGAGAGGAGAGGGGTGAGAAGGAGAGGGAACAGTGTTGTCCAGAGAGGTAAAATGAGGGTTTTCACCCCTCAATCATTGAGCTCTGGTCATGGGAGAGTTACTGGAGGTAGAAGGTCACTAGGAGATGCTGTGGTAAAAAGTTGAGCTCAAGGAGAATAGTGGAAGTAGTCAAAAATGGCGATTTTTGAAAAGTGACAGAAGGTGTTCGATGCAAATTTAGGCAAGTAATTTAACTCCACTTGACATGACACTTAACAGGATCAAATGGCGCATACATTTAGGCCCTTTCACCAAATTTGAGCTCATTGGGCAAAGTTGCCAATGCAACTTTTGTAAACCCTAGAAATCAATAGAAATGGATTTTCCAAGATTAAGTTAAGTAAACCATCTCTCCTTGATGCACCACTTAGTGTAGTGTCATCATTTGGGGTTGTGAGCATGTCCACAAAATTTGAGGCCCCAAGTAAAAAGTTGGCAATGTAGAGTTGTTCAAATTTGGATTTGGTCATAAAGGGTTTTGGGTCACTTAGATCAAGTTATCCTTCTCCAAAACTTGTGCCATTTGGCATAGATGCATGTTTACATCATTTGAGCATGTGCACCAAGTTTGAGAGCAATTGGACAAGTCTGGCAATGTAAAGTTGCTCAAACTTCAAAATGGACAGAAATGGTTTTGAGGGGATTTGATGATGTTTTCATGATCTTCAAGGCATGAGGCTTTGCAAATCATCAAACATGTCATATTTTACATAATAGAATTTCCCTGTAATTTTTGGAGAATATTTCCTTTGTAAATATTTCAAAAGCTTGAAATATCCAGAAAGGGTTTTGGAAGGATTTGACCAATATTTTGAACATGACCATGTGTTGAAACTCTTATATATGGACAATATATGTCCTATGAGTTTCCCTGAATTTTAAAAAATATTTTTGAAACAGTTAAATAATTTTAACCTATTAAAGACCATTTTTGGCCTAAAGAAAAAGATTTTAAATAAAATATAAAAATAACTTTTAAAATTATACTTTTGTTGTGTATGGGAGTCCTATACCTAATAGGATTCAAATATACTTTTTGAAAGATTTTTCACACCCTAAATAAGGTACTTGCAGTACAAACCTCAATTCAGGGGTTTTTGGAAAACTAATTTTTTAAAATACTATTTGGCCAAAATATTTTTATAAGAAAATACTATACTGGTCTATACACATGGCATGATCATTGGGAAAAGGTTTTGGATGAAGGAGATGAAGTATAAGAGTTGGAGAATTTATTTTATTTTTAGAGCACTAGCATCCAGCAAATAGAAAAATCAATCAAGCAAAGTCAAAAACACTCAAAAGTTTTTGTCAAACCACATTTTTAGCATGATTATTAGCTTAAGGGTTGTAGCATGAAAATTAGGGTGTGACACGTTCACTAGTTTAAGTTATGTAGCAAACACATTCAATAGATTAGATCTGTTTAGCGAACGTTCGTCCGGTAGGTTTTTCTTTTTCGGTTTTAATTTGGGCAAGGGACCTAGATGCAATTAGTTTATTTACAATTTAGTCCCTGATCTTCAAACCTTCATAACTTTTTACTCGTTTGTCCAAATCCAACGAAACCAACGCCCATTTCTTCGTTATGATCTCATCTATCCACAGAACCAAACTAAAAATATTTTTGAAAGTATTAAAATTTGAGTTCAAATGGATTTGAATTTAAACTTCTTTTTATCATAACTTAAGTTTTATAACTCCGATTTAGTTGATTCTTTTTGCAAACGAAGCTCTTGACCTACACTTTCTGATAAGGCCAAATTAACTTAATTTTTGTACTTTAAGAAATTGTTTTCTATTGCAAGATTCATTTGCTCGTTTTCGAAGTTTTCCGAGTTCTGTTTATCGATTCTTTTCATGATTGATTATGTGTGGTTACTATTGCTTGCTTACGTTAGATTGATCGGAGTGTGACGAGTAGATCTATCACAAGTTATGAGAATGATGAATCCTTGTCTACTGTACAAGACAAGTTCACACACTTTGATCATACTCTTCAATACCTAGTTTTACTTGCATTAGTTATATCCTTGAAGATTTGCATGAGTAGGACTTGATACCTGTGATATTGCTACGTGGTTCACGAGGTAGGAACCCAATGACTTGAGATCAACCCCAGGAATATACGCTTCGTTACTTGTCACTTAGACATGCGTGGACATGGATTTGTATGTGTGATTCATGAAAGTTGGGAGAGAGATGTTTAACTAAGGGAAACTTATGGTGGCAACATTAATACACATCTGGGTGGAATGGTTGGGGCACCCTGGAGCACCCAGCAGTTTGCCCAGGCACCTGGAGAACCCATTGCTTGGCCAAGGGGATCCCAGAGGACCCGTGTGATCACTCTATTGAAATGCCAGCCGGGCTCAAAGCATTCACTCTTTACTCTGGGTAGACCTATGTAGGGGGTGTAGGTGAACCGGTCTACCCAGAGTAAAGAGTGAACGCTTCTGAAAGACTATGTCTCCGTCATCCGGTTCTCAAACATCATGCAGTGCGAGAAATTTAACGGAGGCGATCGAGTCTTGTGGGGAACAATGCACAAAGCTCTACAGATTGTACAAACTGATCATGATTAGCCGTGTCCATAGTTATGGACATCTTGAGTATCTGGAAGTGGATTATTTTACTCATATCATCACTCTATTTAATTAACTTGTTGGGTTATTAATGACTATGGTAAACTTTGGGAATTGAGATGGAGGAGCCATTCTCAATATTGCTTAATTCAACTGAGTAGTAAATAAAAATTTATTCCTTTGTTGTAGGTAGAAATAATCTTTATGCAAAAGTTAACTTAGAGGTTCCACCAGCCAAAGATGTATGTAGTGAATGATATTGTTCATCATTATTCTATGGTGTGAATTTGCCAGTACATTCAATGTATTGACCTACATGGCTGCAACGTCTCATGTTGCAGGAATTTATTCGACGAGTAAGTGAAACGTTAGGGTTGTGATGTCTACACTCAACTTTGCCGTCGGTGTTGATGGAATGCCACAACCTTGTTGTTACTTCCCTGTCAAAAAAATACCTTGTTGTTACTTCTGCTATGTTGATTGAGGTAATAGTATTTACGTTACTTTATACATGTGAATTACCTCTGTTATAAATCCTCGAGTATTGTGTGTGTCAGCATACCGATCCAGGGATGACACTTAAGGACAGAGACTTGATCCATTCGGGTCGGGTCGCTACAAGATGGTATCAGAGCACAGGTTTACTGTAGGATGTGACCCTAGAAACTAGCAAGCCCATAGGAAAGGAGTTCTCTAAAACTTTATATTCAAAAAGATTATTTATCTCTCTTCTTTTCCGAGCTTTGTAAAATATTCCCTTTTACTTTAAATAGTTAGACAATACCCCTTTTCCATTTTGACCACTTCGGAGTAAAGAGGATTTGACCATACATTAGAAGTGTTGAAGCTACAACATTGGATACTCCAAAGACTTAAAGAGTTGACGACTTTGAAGAGATAGTGACATTTAGAAGACCAAACCCATATTATGTACTTACATTAGATGCAACGATTGTGAGCCATCATTTGTTTGATGTTTTTCCGACGGCCACAAAATAAAACCCATGTCTTCAAAAACTATAGTTTGTATTGAGTGTATACCTCTCCATCTCCCGAATCTCATCCCAAAACCCTTGGACCAAATAGAGGATGAATGAAGATAGACCTGTATTCTCTGGACCGATGACACAGCCGAAGGCAGAGCTATGGATACAAAACATTGAGGATCACTTCAAGAAAATTTTGATTGCAAGGAAGTATGAGGTTCAATACTTACTTCATAACTTTACAAAAGGTGCCTCAACATGGTGGAAAATGCATCAAGCCATACAATGATGTAATGGAGCAAAAAGTTGGGAGGAACTCAAGAAGACACTATTAAAATCCCGTCACATCCCAAAGCGTGGTGACAACCCAAAGAAGGTGTCTTGTGGCTGTAGGATTTGTGGAGAAATGGGACACACCCAGGAGGAGCACAAGGAGGAATGTCCACATTGTGAAGAAAGTCACCCAGCTGAAGAATGCCCAACTAGGCAAATTACTTGTTTCTTGTGTGAAGGTACTACCCACTACCTTGCTCAGTGTCACATTTACCCTATGGTACAACAAACTATCCAGCAGAAGAGGGATGCAATGAAAGATGCCCTCGTGGGAAGTTTGGAAGAACCTGTGATGAAGGAAGACATGGAGGGCACACACGGAGAAGACTCAATTAAACTTTGCACGAAGTCATGCTATTCATGTGGAGAAGAAGGACACATTTCCGAGCATTGTTCGAGGGAGTATCTAGTAAAATTTCTGACAGTGGAATTTGAGTATGACCCACAGGAAATAGAAGCCCTAATCAGAATGAAGAAGTTGAGGAAGAGAAAGAGCATGTGTCCGCGAACAACCCGATTTCTATGAAAAAGGACATGAGTCACATCACATGTTACAGGTGCAAGGACTTAGGTCATTACGCTAGCAACTGCCCAACAAGGAAGCCAAGAACCCAGTGAACCAAGATAGTCACCATGAAGTCCTTAGATTTGTCTGATGTCATTTGTTTACGCTGCAAGGAAGTAGGGCATTTTGCCAGAGAAGGTTCAGACCCGAGGAAAGATTGAGCAGAATAGTTGAGATCTTTATATTGGAATAAAGCATGTAAATAAATGTGGAATACACCTTTTCATTGGGATGTTGAGTTGAGTTATGGAAAGGACATTGTAATAGTTCGTGAAGCAATAGAAGTTGATATGTTTGGAATATCATATGAAATGCTATGAGTTCTTGGATGATTGTGAGTGCCTCTCTTCCTATCTCACCCAGACTAAAACCGATAACCCATGGACAAGCTGACCCCAAATATTTCTCGGACAGCCAATCACATTTCACCCAAGGAAATACATACACTATCCTGAGTACCCCATCTACCTTATACCTATAGATGACAATCCTATACGGGTCTTTTCTCAAGGGCCCGGAAACGATCATGACCCTGACTAGCAATCAGGATTACCCAAAGATCCTGATGGACATGATGAAGCATATTCACCTTGAAGGAGATGCAACCCATAAGGGTTATCCCTTCCCGGAGAATGGGTTTGAAGTTTGGTACGTGGAGGTACACCTCCACCGTGTGAAATGAGTTTGCCCAAAAACTATGGGTCAATACTTTTTCATCTCCCGAGTACCACAAACATCATTTTTCGACTTTGTTCATGAAGCTGCTATGGAGGCCATACGTCAGATTGGAGAAATACTTGAAGCAAGACTTCGTCACACTGAGGAATGCCACTAAGATGAAGCAAAATATCGAGGATTTCAAGAATCACATTGCCCAATTCTAGTGGGATTGAAGCATCCTCAGCAAGGACAAATGAATAAAGATGGAAGGAATGCTAGACTATACCAAACTATGTGGATGGCATCATATGTAGTTAAGCACCCTTTAAGTTTAAGTGTTAAGTAGTCGTTCAGAATGTAATAAAAGATTTGATATGAGGAGAATATGAATTATGGATGAACTAGTGCATTTTTTGGGGCGATACTTTTCTGTGTGAACACTGGACCAATGGAAAGGAAAATGTTGCTCCAAAGGGTGGAGTTTGCACAAAATAAGTTGGAATTTATTATTCATATGATGCTTACCCCAATGGTATGAAGGTAATAAGTAAAATTCGACTTAAAGAAGGTGTAATGCTAGAGTGTGGAGCAGTAGTGATTCCAAGGATGCGTTAAGGATATACAACTTCTAAAGTGGATCCCAAAGAAGAGGACCTAAGGAGGCTACGTAATCACAAGGGAACCATGAGACTTGTCAAAAGTAATATGTTTTCGCTGAAATGAAGCAGGGCACTATGCTAGAGAATGTCCCGAGAAGAAGGAGACTTGTGCTAAGAAGTAGAGTTGAGATATGTGAAGGAAATGCAGGAGATTATAATGATTTGAGAATCACTAAAGCTAGCATCATTGGTATTGATTTTTGGATTTTATGAGTTGTTACTATATGGGCAGTGAGTGAAATCATGATAAGTGGAATAAGATTTCAAAGAAACTAGAGTTTTTCATTTTAAGGGTGGTAGAACCCGATACCGTTACCTGAATACAAGGCCTATTTCCGCCAGGCTTTGGAATGGGCCACGCAATGATGAGTCTGAGTAATTATAACTGAGTTTGTACCAATAGAAAGAAGGGATACAATACAATTGGATGGATTTAAGAATGCTAAGGAAGCTGGATGTTGGAAGAATGATCAGACGCAACCCGATGATAAGACCAAGTGTTACTAGTGATGATATGAGCCACAACCCACAGGCCCCAGGACCTGTCAAGAATCAAGCACACTCTTGTTGAAGGAAACCCCGCGGTAGAAGTTACGACTTTGTCAACAGATGATCTTATAGGTGTTTACGCAAAACTCGAGTGTTGTGAAGAAACGATAGATGCGTTGTTCATCTTGCAGAATTAATGGAGTTACCCGAACTTAGTTCGTCAACAAGAGAAATTCTGCAATGCTTGTGAGGATGACCGAGTGTTAGAATGCGAGATACACTAAACCATATACAAGGTAATGCTTTGGGTGCGGAATGGATTGATCACCATACCGACTTACTCTTATTATTCGCCGGTGTTATACGGGATGGTAAATCTGAGTGACTTAACTATAGTAGAGAGACGACGATGACAAAACCATGTTTGAAGCTTAGAACAATATGACAAATGTTTCCCCTGTACAAGGCAGTGTTGCCAACCGTAGGTCATACGGTGAGAATGAAGCCCAGACCCATTTTCTGTAGGGACCCAGTTAATTTGTTTGATGACCCCCATGAGATATCGATATTTGTTTAGTATTGGCGCTAGACCCATCAGCTAAGAAGAACTAGTCTCGGAACAACCTAACCAAGATGAAAGGACACAAGAATTGAGCAAAAGGTTATGCCACTATCGGAAGATCCCAAAGAAGGAATTATTCCGAAGATTTGAGAAGACCGACCCTGTCAACAATAAAAATGGAGTACATGATTTTGATGGAACCATATCCATGTTTCTAAGTGTGGTAGCACACTAGACCATACCAATCAATGGATTTGCTAGGAGACCCCGAACCCCAACCTATTTGTTGCTAGCCTCTTCGAATCTCGAGGATGAGATTCATTTTAAGTGTGTTAGGTTTGTAACATCCGAAAACTCTCAGTTTCGGAATGCTATATTAAAAAGATAGTTTTGAGTGTCTGTTGGTGTGGTTGCTTGTGTGCTGAGTAAAATTTGATTTTTTTTAAAGATGAATGAGAGGGAATGAAATGACTTTCCCAAACTTTCACCTTGCATTTATGATATCCATGAATTCAAACTCTTTTCAACACAAAACCCTAGCGTTAAGATGACATGACTACTTTCTTTAAAAAAATGAAAAGTGTTTTGAAAAGATTTGAATTCCATTTTTTAAATATTTCAAATTCAGAAACTTTATGCAACTCAATCATTTTCTCTGAGAGAAGATAAAATGACTTCTTCAAATTATAAGTAATATGAGTTGGAAGTTCTTTTCAAATATTTTGAAACTCATTTTCAAATTTGAGGTATTTAGTTTTTATTCAAATAATTTTCTCCTAAAATAAAATATATGGAAAATGGGGTAAAATGATTCCCTATAGTAGAAAAGTAGAGAAAAATTAGTTTGAAATATTTTTTGCTATATTAAAATATTTTTATTTGATTTTTAAATAAACCAGAAGCATTGTTTGATTATTTTAATTTTTTGTGGATTTTATTTGACTCTCGAAAAATGACCAAGTTATAGGAAATATTTTTCTGAAAATTTCGATATATAATATGCCTATATTATATTATTATTTTATTTGGTTTATTTTATTTTTATTGTCTGTTAAAAAAATAAAAAAAATTCTTCGCCGCCGAACTGGGCCGGCCCAAGAGGCCGTCAGCCCAGCCCGAGCCGCGCCACCACCGACCTTGCGTCGGAGTCCTCCCGACTCGGCCTCCTCCTCCCTCCCATAAATACGCCGCCCCGGACCCCTCGCTCCTCCTCCCGAGCCGCGTCACCGTCCTCGCTTCTCGCCGTCGCCGCACGCCGCTGCAGCTGCTGCTGCCGCGCCGCCGCTGCCTCACCCACCGGAGCCGCTTCACCGCCTCCTTTCGCTGCCGTCGGAAACCGCGGCCGCTGCCGGCGTCAAACCATCGTGGACCGGTAAAACCGTTGCCCCGGTTCGATCCGGTTTCTTTTCGGTTTTGTGTAAAACCCGATTTTCTAATTTAGTTGGGTTATTTAGTGGACGTTCGCTACTTTAGGTTCTGTAGCAAACACATTCATTGGATTAGATCTGTTTAGCGAACGTTTGTCCGATAGGTTTTTCTTTTTCTATTTTAATTTCGGCTAGGGACCTAGATGCAATTAGCTTATGTACAGTTTAGCCCCTGATCTTCAGACCTTCGTTACCTTTTTATCGTATCTCCAAATCCAATGAAACCAGCGCCCACTTCTTCGTTATGATCTCATCTGTCCAGAGAACCAAACTAAACATATTTTTGATAGTTTTAAAATTTGAATTCAAACAGATTTCAATTTAAACTTCTTTTTGTCATAACTTGAGTTTTATAACTCTGATCTAGTTGACTCTTTTTGCAAATCGAAGATCTTGACCTAAAATTTCTGATAAGGCCAAATTCACTTAATTTTAGTACTGTTAGAAATTGTTTTCTGTTGCAAGAGTTGTTTGCTCGTTTTCGAAGTTTTCCGGGTTCTATTTATCGATTCTTTTCATGATTGCTTATGTGTGGTTACTATTGCTTGCTTACGTTAGATTGATCGGAGTGTGACGAGTAGATCTATCACTAGTTATGAGCACGATGAATCTTCGTCAACACTACAAGGCAAGTTCACACTTTGATCATACTCTTCAATACCTAGTTTTACTTGCATGAGTAGGGCTTGATACATGTGATATTGCTACGTAGTTCATGAGGTAGGAACCCAATGACTTGAGATCAACCCCGGGAATAAATGCTTTGTTGCTTGTTGCTTAGCCATGCATAGACGTGGATTGGTTTGTGTGATTCATGAAAGTTGTGAGAGAGATGTTTAACTAAGGGAAACTTAAGGTGGCAACATTAATACACATCTGGGTGGAATGGTTGGGGCACCCTGGAGTACCCAGTGGTTTGCCCGGGCACCTAGAGAACCCATTGCTTGCCCAAGGGAATCCTGGAGGACTCGTGTCATCACCCTATTGGAATGCCACCCAGGATCAAAGAGATCATATGATACTTCATGCCTAGAAACTTCCATGTGCAGCTACAAACCACTATGGGATCTGGCATAGCTGAGTAAGTTGTGTGAGCTCTTTCAGTGGTGGACTAGCAGATGTAGGGGGATGTAGGTGTACCAGTCTACCCAGGGTAAAGAATGAATGTTTCTGAAATACTATGTCTTGGTCATCCGGTTCTCAAACATCGTGAAGTGCGAGAAATTTAACGAAGGCGATCGAGTCTTGTGGGGAAAAGTGCACAAACCTCTGTAGAGTGTGCAAACTGATCATGATTAGCCGTGTCCACGTTTATGGACATCTTGAGTATCTAGAAGTGGATTATTTTACTGATCTCATCCCTCTGTTTAATTAACTTGTTGGGTTATTAATGACTATGGTAAACTTTGGGAATTGAGATGGAGGACCCATTCTAAATATTACTTAATTCAACTGAGTAGTAAATAAAAATGTATTCCTTTGTTGTAGGGAAAAATCAGCTTTATGCAAAAAATTAACCTTAGAGCTTCCACCAGCCAAAGATGCATGTAGTCAATGATATTGTTCATCATTATTCTATGTTGTGAATTTGCGAGTACATTCAATGTACTGAGCTACATGGCTGCAATGTCTCATGTTGCAGAAATTTATTTGACGAGTAAGTGAAACGTTAGGGTTGCGATTTCTACACTCAACTTTGCCGTTGGTGTCGATGGAACGCCATAACCTTGTTGATACTTTCGCTATGTTGATTGAGGTAGTAGTTACATTACTTTATACATGTGAATTACCTCTGTTATAAATCCTTGAGTACTGTGTGTGTCAGCATACCGATCCAGGGATGATACTTCAGAACAGAGACTTAACCATTTGGGTCGGGTCGCTACATACATGCTTCACAAAGTTTTAATATTTTCATTCTTACCACTTCTTTCATCTTCGGATTTAACCAACGTTGATGGTCAACAACGGGTTTAGCATCAGGTTCCATATTGATCTTATGCTAACATAGATTGGGACTAATGCGCTTTAAGTCATCAAGAGTATATCCAATAGCAACTCGGTGCTTCCTTAGAACTTTCAATAGTGTTTCTTCTTCATGTTCTGAAAGGTTAGCAGTGGTAATAACAGTATATATCTTCTTTTCATCAAGATAAGCATATTTCAATAACAGTGTCTGGCAATTGTTTTAATTCAAACACATGATCACATTTAGGTGGAGGAGGACCTCCTAGAGTTTCAATTGGTAGACTATGTTTAAGCAGAGTACATTGTTCAAACAAAATATCATCTATTTCATTTCTTCATCCATATGTAAATCATTTTCATGGTCTAGAGGATCGGTGGGGGGCACATCAATATAAGAAAGACCAATTATTTCATCCTTACTAGGAAATTCTTTTTCATGAAGCTTTATATTAAACTTGGAGAAATTAAATTCATGAGACTCATCACCAAAACTAACACCGATAGTTTGTTTCTCAAAATCTGTTTTAGCATTAATTGTGTTCTGTAACGCCCCAAAAATTTAGTCATATTTTTATTAAATAAAATTTGGCTAGAAATAAAATTTTGAATTATAATAGGTTCTTTAATAATCTTAGAGCCTTTTCTATACCTATCCTTCAAAAAAATCTTCTCTTCATATGATAAAATTTTTGGAAATAATTCTGTGGGCTCTGGTTGTATCTTGGGTCTTTTCATTATGTGTTTGATAACATCAGAAATTATTTTCATAATAAAATTTTGCCCTAGAAAATTTCTTTTAATAGCTTTTGCAGTGTTTTAAAATGCTTCTGTTGCACTACTTCTATTTTAAATATTTCTCTAAAAATTCCATCATAATTCTGAGAGGTCCTATGATGCCTATAAGTCACTTTGGTGCAAAAACCCAACTTGGTGTTTTGCAAAATTTGAGTGAACCATCCTCTTTTTCATTTCTGTCCATCTTCTAGGTTTCTACTACAACCCTATTATTTCTTGCTCCAAAAATTCTGAGCCTTGGCCATCTTCTAGTTCCTCCTACCAAACTCTTAACTCCAGGAGATCAGCTCCTTTAGCATCTTTAAGACCCACCAAATATCCCTCTGAATATTCAGTCCAGAACTGAATTCCAGCACAACTTGCACTAGCAAGTATTTCTTTTCCCCAAAATAACTTCACCACCATCTCTACCCTCTAAAGAGACCTCCTCCTGCCAAATCCCAACCCCAACAAAGTTCCCTAGCTAGCTCTAACTTTCTGTCGAACACTTTGAGGGCATGACCAAATTTTGGCAAGGATTTTATCTTGCACTACACACTTGCCCTCCTGGCCATTTCAGCTTGTCCACAAGGCATACCATCTCTAGGAGCTTCAACCTGCTAATTATCAGCTTGAGTGGGTCACTGTAGGCCGCTCTGGCATTTCGTCGAACGCCTCAGAGGCATGTCCGGAGCACGAGCAGAGCGCAGTTATTGCAGCCGCTGGCATCGAGCTGCTGTCGCCACTCCACCACCTCCCCTGCTCGCCCGAGCCTCCCTCTGGATCAGGCCGACCACCACCTACCTCCCCGACATCCTTCCTTGGCCGTTTGCGCCGACCGCCTCTGTCCACGCCATCCGGAGGCGCCGCCCGACGAGCCCGGCCTCGCCACGTCGCACCGACGTCAACGCCCTGGACGCGTGGCTCACCCCGAGCCAAACCAGACGCCCCGCCTCCACTGCGAGCAGCCACGCCCTCACCGAACCCCGCCGCCCTCACCAACCTCGCCACCGGCCTCGCCACCACCGCGTCTGCCATTTATGGACGCCGCGTCTGTCCGCCCGTGGACGGCGCCGTCCCAAGCACCTGGCACCTCCCCGAGCCGCCAGCACACTCCCCGAGTAACTGCGGCCAGGCCACGTCCTCGCCAACCCGCACCGGCCGCCCAACGACCACGCCTACCGGAGTAAATGCATCGCCGCCGTGTCCGTTCTCTGGAACCCGCCGGACCGCGTCGCCCCGCCTATTTAAGCCATCCCGAGCGCCCGGCTCCTCATCTCCACCACTCCCCCTCCTCCTGAGAGCCTCCCCGAGCAGCTAGACAACCGGAGAAGGCATTCTTCTTCATCTCCGGCAACCTCTGCCGCCGCCACTCTCTCGAAGCACACCACCCCTTCAGTGCATCCCCCTCCCTACTTTCTGCTCCAAAACCTTCCTTGAGCATCCACCGACCCGTCCCCAACCTCAACTCCACTGGAGCCGCACCCTAGCCGGAGTCCCCTTTTCGTCCGACGGCGCCGTCCGCCGAGGACCTCGTCGCCGGCAACTCCCACCATCCCAGCCACCACGGAGGGCACCGGACGAACCGTTTCCACCTCCTGAACACAACGGTACCCTCGACTTCTCCAACGGCGCCACCGTTCGCCGGCGAGCTTCGCCGGAGTCCCGCCCCGTTCTGTCGCCAGGAAGAAGGGCGGGTGGACCGGGGTCAAACCTGACCGGTGGGCCAGGCAGGCCCACCGTCAGTGACCACAAGCCGCGGGCCCCCGCTGTGTAAGTGGAGGCGGTTTCCTCTTGGAGCCGTTTTCCGCGCGAAGGAGGCGTATTCCGTGGAATACGCCATCGTCGTCATCACCCCCTTCCCACAGCCAGACGACTGGGCTCGGCCCATTGGTGCCGCGGAGCTAAACAGCGCTCAGGGCGCGAACCTATCCTTTCTTTTTGTCAATTCCAGCAACTTTCAAATAATTCCATAATAGCCATATATACACTAAAATGGGTAGTTCAAATTTCTGTAGGCTTCAAAAATCTTGCTCTGTTTATTTAAATTAAGTGAACATTTTACTGGGCATAGTTTCTGTTTAAAGGATTTAAATATTGCTTTTAAACATGTTTTCCATCTTAGTAAATCCATAACTAATTCATATGAACTCTAAATGAATTAGTTATTTTTCTGTTATTCCTTAAATATCCTCTGGTTTATTTTAGTATTTGTTTCAAAAATATTTGAAATGCTTTTTAGTGCTGTTTTTGAATTATGTGGTAATTTAGATATTTTTGAAAATAGGAATTGAAGGGGAGATGTTTCCTTGCTAGTAACCAGCACCTTTTTTCATATCTAAGGCAAGCATTTGAACACTTGATATGGCGTGTGTTTTCATGCTATAATATTTTTAGGGCATGTTTGATACTTTGATAGGCTTGGCATATGAGTAGAAATATTGCATGCAGGCATGGTCATAATTATACTTTCTCTTGCATGCATCCCCTTCAAATTTGCAACATGCATAAAATTATGAAAATCCAGGAATGTGCTCCTGTTTTGGACGTGCCGGTGGGCACGGGCCATATTTGACACGGTGGTGTCATGAGATATATGTGGAAGCAGGCAAGGGTTGTAGCCCTGTCCTGGTGAAACTGTTGAGAGAATAAGTTCTGTTGTGATAACCCTGCAGGAAACATAAGCCTCCTGAGTCGACCGTTGACCGAGTCTTGTTCCGGTAACCCCCACACTTGTTTCGTGCTACCACTTGTCCCTGCCTCGGGTAAGGTATGGTTTAGTAAGTTGTTAACCCCTTTCCATGCACACACCGTACAGAGGGCCATGATGAGGGTTTCCAGGGCCCTGGACTAAATCCTGTCATCAGGTTAGGGGGCATGGGTGTTTCCGGTTGTAGCCGAGAGGGAGTGTACCCTTGTAATCCGCGCGTATGAATAGTGATCCCATGCTCATGGAGGTTGTAGCCTCTCCGACTTAGAGTTTTACTTAACTGTTGTTTTGGGTGACTCCTGGCAGCAGAAAAGTTAAGCTGGTGTGTGCTGGTTAGGTGTGTTTTCAACCCAAAGACCATAATGGGAATTAGTCAGTGTCACTATACTGACTAAGGAAATCCTATACTTGTGGGTAAAGAGTACACCCTCTGCAGAGTTTAGAAACCTATTCGAATAGCCGTGTCCGCGGTTAAGGATTACAGTCTGGGTTGGTCAAGTGTCGGTCTTATTGTCGGTCTCCGGAGGAAATATTTAAAAGTTGAGCATGGTTATTTTGCAGGATAATTATCGTTGCTACTGGTGTTACCATTAGTATATTTGATGATATGATTATATTTGTGAACTAACCCTTTGCTCTTATTTTACTTTTCAGAGTGTCTCAGGGGCTGGCTAGACTACCCCGGACACTCGCCTTTATTTTCAAGTCCTTTCTGTGGCGTCCCTCGAGTGTCAGGCGGTTTATCACGCCACTACTCTTGTGGACACCCGACTGGCATTTCTTTTCAAGTCCTTTCGTGGCGTCGCCTGAGTTCTCGGATGGTATCGTCTGATTTCTCTTTTAGACACCCGACTGGCACTTCTTTTCAAGACCGACCGTGGTGTCACTTGACACCCGATCGGCATTTCTGTTATATTTTTATTGGTGCTAATATTTAACTTCTGCACTAAATATTATTCATCATGCCATGTTTTAATCCCTGTCAGCATGCATTTAATTTAAGTATATCATGAGCATGTGCATATAGTTTAATTCACCATGACCATATAATTGTTTTGCTGCATTTGTTATATCTTTTGTCCATGATGTTTGCGAGTACATTCAAACGTACTCACAGGCTTGTCCCTGGCTATTTACTTGGCCAGGTTAGGGGTTCTACGAGGAGTACCACAGTGACGTCCGTGCGAAACCTAGGAGTGCAGCCACGCGGGATAGGAGTTATCCGGGTCAGCTGTTCCTGATGGAATGGAGCCCCATCGATGTGGAAATCCGCAAGCCAATTTCTTCATCCACCACCGGAGTCATTATTGCATCAGTAGACCTTTATGGTCTTGTATCAGATTCTTGTAAATGCTTGGTAATCTGTAACAAGGATGTGTCAACCAGTAACAGTAATCCTGGGCTGGTGATGACACTAGGGGTTAATTTCTGGAATATTGTGTTCCCGAAATCCGGCCCCGACAGCCTTGGTATCAGAGCCAGGCTGACCATTGGCTAATCCTATCTTAGCCTGGTCACCATCCCTAGGTTTCCACACCATCCACATCTTTTCCTGTCCACGGTCAAGTCTATCCCATCCACAGTGGCAACCGACATCTTGTGATAGCCGGTGCCCAACCTATCAGTCTATCCATAGGCCGTGTGCCTGTGCCAACAACTGAGCTTTCCCATCCACGAGCGTGCGATGGAAGACTCGGCTGACTTATAAAGGAAGCCTCACCCCAAACTCAACACATCACAACATCATTCCCAGTTCAGTGTCAAACCACCAAGATGACAGGCCCCCTCGTGCACAACGAGACCACCGCAGTCGAGCTTGAAGGCTTCGTAACCATCCTCGCCAATCTCACCCGTCGTGCTTTTAGCATCAACGAGCCACCGGAATATGTCGTGTACCAAGAGCACACGAGTAATTCCATCCATCACTTCTGGGCCACGGTGCACATCTACGGGAGGGGCACCACATCGGAGCGTCCCTACCGATTCACCGGGAGGACGACCTCCGACGAGCCCCAATCCATCCAACTTGCAGCCCGAGAGGCTATAGTTCAACTCCGGCACTTGTCGCCGAAGGTTAACTGCCGCCCTTTCTACTACTACCCTAGTCGTGAAGGCTATGGTAGCCCGACCCAGGTCGCCAACGGAGACCATGAGTCGGATCCTGCCCTGGTGCATCTGGTGCGCTACCTGAGAGCGCAAGAGGCACTGTTCGATCAGGTCACTCTTGATCTGATTGAGACCCGCAGGACGCTCGCTCTCCTGACCCCAGCAAGGAGTGAAGCTGCACCCTCCACCGACGCCCCGATAGTGCTGCTTGGAAGACCGGTTGAGCCCCCAGGCTCTGACCATGTCACCTACCCGGGCAATGCTTTCGCCTCACCCGGAAATCTCCGTCGTCTCTTGGAGGCCTACTCCAATGGGACGGTGACCTCGACACCCCGCGAAGGCCACCACCGCTACTCCAGCCCTGTAGCTCCCCATCCTACCCCGACCAGCTCCGACGCGGAAGCGCACGGAGACGACTCGGCATCCGCAAGACGCGCCAAGATAGATATCAACCAGATGGACTGAGTCCACCAGGATTGTTATCAAAGCCCTAGTGGCTCGGTTTTTTTTTCTTTAGTTCAGCAGTAGCTGTTGTGTGGAGTAGTGAGTTTGTAGACCCCCTGTGTGTCACCATCTAATGGTGTGTGTGATCTGGCATAAATTGCTTGATGAGTGGTTGCAGAGTAAATTCTGGACGTGACCCTTAACCACACGCACAGTAACATGTCACTTTTCTTGTGGGGATTGAGGCCTGAGGCTTTGACTCAGACAGCCCCGCGCCGGAATCGGTGTCCCAGTCGTACAGGCACCATTTCATGTTTCATGACCCAGGCTCTCTATAAGAGGCCACTCTCTTTTTCCACACCAACAACCATCAGCATCAAGCACTGCCTTTTTCATTCATCCACCCATGTCTCACCCCGGAGCCTACCTGAGGAACCCCAATGCAAGACCTGGTAGTTTTGTTATGATATTGTGGGATTTTACCCGCAATACTCTTGGCTCCACCCATCCACCCCTGTATGAGCTGTTCAAATCGAGAATCACTCCTGATCTCTCAAAATACTGGGCGGCTGTACATATTCCACCAGCAGATTTAAATCAAGGCCCTCCCTATGTGATTTTCATCGGGAGATCCATGCCAACGCCAGGCATGGCCATTGAGTCTGCTGCGTATGAAGCAGTCACCCGTCTTCGATTTGCGGTACCTTGTGCCAACACAAGGGAATACTGCTATTTCCCAAGCCGCGCTGCTTTTGGAGCAGAAGCTACGTTCCGCTGTGGACGTGCGGAGAGCGATCCAGCCCTGGTCTATCTCATTCAGTATGTGATGGCCCAGGAGCGTTTCACCCAGCAAATACTGGAGTATCTCCACTACCTTGCTGTTCTGAATCCCCGGATCGCCATTGGCGGACCCCTCTGCCAACTCAGGAGGGACACGTTCTTCGTTTGCTCCCTCAACTTCCTCCACTCCCTCCGGAGGAAGAAGGATGTGTTCCAGCACCGGGAAGCTTTCCGCTTGACCCCGTAGATCCCGCTTTCGGACCGTAGACGGTCGTGAATGCGTTTGCGTAGCTTGTACTGTTTGTTCGCATGATGTGATCTTGTTTTGTTTGTATATCATGAATATATTGCCCTGTTTGCATTTTGCATATGAGTGTTTTGTTGGTGTGGTATGCTTTTTAATTCCTCCGCCCTTAACAAATCTCGAGGACGAGATTTTCTTAAGGGGGTTAGAGTTTGTAACGCCCCAAAAATTTAGTCATATTTTTATTAAATAAAATTTGGCTAGAAATAAAATTTTGAATTATAATAGGTTCTTTAATAATCTTAGAGCCTTTTCTATACCTATCCTTCAAAAAAATCTTCTCTTCATATGATAAATTTTTTGGAAATAATTCTGTGGGCTCTGGTTGTATCTTGGGTCTTTTCATTATGTGTTTGATAACATCAGAAATTATTTTCATAATAAAATTTTGCCCTAGAAAATTTCTTTTAATAGCTTTTGCAGTGTTTTAAAATGCTTCTGTTGCACTACTTCTATTTTAAATATTTCTCTAAAAATTCCATCATAATTCTGAGAGGTCCTATGATGCCTATAAGTCACTTTGGTGCAAAAACCCAACTTGGTGTTTTGCAAAATTTGAGTGAACCATCCTCTTTTTCATTTCTGTCCATCTTCTAGGTTTCTACTACAACCCTATTATTTCTTGCTCCAAAAATTCTGAGCCTTGGCCATCTTCTAGTTCCTCCTACCAAACTCTTAACTCCAGGAGATCAGCTCCTTTAGCATCTTTAAGACCCACCAAATATCCCTCTGAATATTCAGTCCAGAACTGAATTCCAG
>LR738712.1:235235554-235377648 GCA_902687465.1 Secale cereale
ACAACTTGCACTAGCAAGTATTTCTTTTCCCCAAAATAACTTCACCACCATCTCTACCCTCTAAAGAGACCTCCTCCTGCCAAATCCCAACCCCAACAAAGTTCCCTAGCTAGCTCTAACTTTCTGTCGAACACTTTGAGGGCATGACCAAATTTTGGCAAGGATTTTATCTTGCACTACACACTTGCCCTCCTGGCCATTTCAGCTTGTCCACAAGGCATACCATCTCTAGGAGCTTCAACCTGCTAATTATCAGCTTGAGTGGGTCACTGTAGGCCGCTCTGGCATTTCGTCGAACGCCTCAGAGGCATGTCCGGAGCACGAGCAGAGCGCAGTTATTGCAGCCGCTGGCATCGAGCTGCTGTCGCCACTCCACCACCTCCCCTGCTCGCCCGAGCCTCCCTCTGGATCAGGCCGACCACCACCTACCTCCCCGACATCCTTCCTTGGCCGTTTGCGCCGACCGCCTCTGTCCACGCCATCCGGAGGCGCCGCCCGACGAGCCCGGCCTCGCCACGTCGCACCGACGTCAACACCCTGGACGCGTGGCTCACCCCGAGCCAAACCAGACGCCCCGCCTCCACTGCGAGCAGCCACGCCCTCACCGAACCCCGCCGCCCTCACCAACCTCGCCACCGGCCTCGCCACCACCGCGTCTGCCATTTATGGACGCCGCGTCTGTCCGCCCGTGGACGGCGCCGTCCCAAGCACCTGGCACCTCCCCGAGCCGCCAGCACACTCCCCGAGTAACTGCGGCCAGGCCACGTCCTCGCCAACCCGCACCGGCCGCCCAACGACCACGCCTACCGGAGTAAATGCATCGCCGCCGTGTCCGTTCTCTGGAACCCGCCGGACCGCGTCGCCCCGCCTATTTAAGCCATCCCGAGCGCCCGGCTCCTCATCTCCACCACTCCCCCTCCTCCTGAGAGCCTCCCCGAGCAGCTAGACAACCGGAGAAGGCATTCTTCTTCATCTCCGGCAACCTCTGCCGCCGCCACTCTCTCGAAGCACACCACCCCTTCAGTGCATCCCCCTCCCTACTTTCTGCTCCAAAACCTTCCTTGAGCATCCACCGACCCGTCCCCAACCTCAACTCCACTGGAGCCGCACCCTAGCCGGAGTCCCCTTTTCGTCCGACGGCGCCGTCCGCCGAGGACCTCGTCGCCGGCAACTCCCACCATCCCAGCCACCACGGAGGGCACCGGACGAACCGTTTCCACCTCCTGAACACAACGGTACCCTCGACTTCTCCAACGGCGCCACCGTTCGCCGGCGAGCTTCGCCGGAGTCCCGCCCCGTTCTGTCGCCAGGAAGAAGGGCGGGTGGACCGGGGTCAAACCTGACCGGTGGGCCAGGCAGGCCCACCGTCAGTGACCACAAGCCGCGGGCCCCCGCTGTGTAAGTGGAGGCGGTTTCCTCTTGGAGCCGTTTTCCGCGCGAAGGAGGCGTATTCCGTGGAATACGCCATCGTCGTCATCACCCCCTTCCCACAGCCAGACAACTGGGCTCGGCCCAGTGGTGCCGTGGAACTAAACAGCGCTCAGGGCGCGATTCTGTTCCTTCCTTTTATCATTCCAGCAACTTTCAAATAATTCCATAATAGCCATATATACACTAAAATGGGTAGTTCAAATTTCTGTAGGCTTCAAAAATCTTGCTCTGTTTATTTAAATTAAGTGAACATTTTACTGGGCATAGTTTCTGTTTAAAGGATTTAAATATTGCTTTTAAACATGTTTTCCATCTTAGTAAATCCATAACTAATTCATATGAACTCTAAATGAATTAGTTATTTTTCTGTTATTCCTTAAATATCCTCTGGTTTATTTTAGTATTTGTTTCAAAAATATTTGAAATGCTTTTTAGTGCTGTTTTTGAATTATGTGGTAATTTAGATATTTTTTTGAAAATAGGAATTGAAGGGGAGATGTTTCCTTGCAAGTAACCAGCACCTTTTTCATATCTAAGGCAAGCATTTTGAACACTTGATATGGTGAATGTTTGCATGCTAGAATATTTAGGGCATGTTTGTTACCTTTAATAGATTTGGCATTTGGATAGAAATATTGCATGCTTGCATGGTCATATGCATATTTTCCTCTTGCATGCATTCCACTACGGTATTGATATACTTGAATTATGAGTAACCAGGAGTGTGCTCCTGTTTTGGACGTGCTGGTGGGCACGGGCCATATCTGACATGGTGGTGTCATGAGACATATGTGGAAGCAAACAAGGGTTGTGGCCCTGTCCTGATGATATGGTTGAAAGAATAATTTTGTTGTGCTGACCATTGCTAGAATCATTAGCCTCCTGAGTCGACCGTAGATCGAGTCTTGTTCCAGTAACCCCCATTCTTGAATCGTGCTGCCACTTGTCTCTACCACGGGTAGGGTATGGTTTAGTAAGTTGTCAACCCCTTTCCGTGCACACACCGTACAGAGAGGCCATAGTGGAAGATACCGGGTGCATCCGGTAGGCATGCCACATGGTCCGGGGGCATGGGTGTTTCCGGTTGTAGCCGAGAGGGAGTGTACCCTTGTAATCCGCGCGTTTGAATAGTGATCCCATGCTATTGGAGGTTGTAGCCTTCCCACTTAGAGTTTTACTTAACTGTTGTTTTGGGTGATCCCTGGCAGCAGAAAAGTTAAGCTGGTGTGTGCTGGTTAGGTGTGTTTTCAACCTAAAGACCATAATGGGAATTAGTCAGTGTCACTATACTGACTAAGGAAATCCTATACTTGTGGGTAAAGAGTACACCCTCTGCAGAGTTTAAACCTATTCGAATAGCCGTGTCCGCGGTTAAGGATTACAGTCTGGGTTGGTCAAGTGTCGGTCTTATTGTCGGTCTCCGGAGGAAATATTTAAAAGTTGAGCATGGTTATTTTGCAGGATAATTATCGTTGCTACTGGTGTTACCATTAGTATATTTGATGATATGATTATATTTGTGAACTAACCCTTTGCTCTTATTTTACTTTTCAGAGTGTCTCAGGGGCTGGCTAGACTACCCCGGACACTCGCCTTTATTTTCAAGTCCTTTCTGTGGCGTCCCTCGAGTGTCAGGCGGTTTATCACGCCACTACTCTTGTGGACACCCGACTGGCATTTCTTTTCAAGTCCTTTCGTGGCGTCGCCTGAGTTCTCGGATGGTATCGTCCGATTTCTCTTTTAGACACCCGACTGGCATTTCTTTTCAAGACCGACCGTGGTGTCACTTGACACCCGATCGGCATTTCTTTTATATTTTATTGATGCTTATCTTCTGCACTAAATATTATTCATCATGCCATGTTTTAATTCCTGTCAGCATGCATTTAATATAAGTATATCATGAGCATGTGCATATAGTTTAATTCACCATATTATTGTTTTGCTGCAATTGTTATATCTTTTGTCCATGGTGTTTGCGAGTACATTCAAACGTACTCACAGGCTTGTCCCTGGCTATTTACTTGGCCAGGTTAGGGGTTCTACGAGGAGTACCACAGGGACGTCCGTGCGAAGCCTAGGAGTGCAGCCACGCTGGATAGGAGTTATCCGGGTCAGCTGTTCCTGATGGAATGGAGCCCCATCGATGTGGAAATCCGCAAGCCAATTTCTTCATCCACCACCGGAGTCATTATTGCATCAGTAGACCTTTATGGTCTTGTATCAAATTCTTGTAAATGCTTGGTAATCTGTAACAAGGATGTGTCAACCAGTAACAGTAATCCTGGGCTGGTGATGACACTAGGGGTTAATTTCTGGAATATTGTGTTCCCGATATCCGGCCCCGACATGTTCAGTGGGGGGCACAACAATAGAAGCAAGACCAATTATTTCATCCTTAATAGGCAATTCTTTTTCATGAAGCTTTCTATTAAACTTGGAGTAATTAAATTCATGAGACTCATCACCAAAACTAAAACCGACAGTTTGTTTCTCAAAATCTATTTTAGCATTAACGGTTTTCAAGAAAGGTCTACCAAAGATAATGGGATAGAAGTCATCTTGTGGGCAACCAAGAAGAAGAAAATCAGTAGGGTATTTTGTCGGGGAAACTGATCCACGAACACCTATGGGACCGGCGGGCCTGGTCCCTTTCGGTTTGGCGGGGGCGGAGCATGCACGAAGAGCTGATCGAGGCGAAGCACACGAGCAGTTTACCCAGGTTCGGGCCGCACGGATGCGTAAAACCCTACTCCTGCTTTGTGGTTTGTATTGAGTTCTTGCTCGGGAGCGCTGAATGCTACAATACACACCAGCAGCTAATGAGACCGAGCGTGAGAGTGTTCGACCCCCCCCCCTACGTTGCGCATGGGCCTCCTTTTATATGCTCAAGGGGTCATCGACAGGTGGCAACGCAGTTGAGGGTAAAAATGGAAAATTGTTGTAGTTGGTACAACTACCTGTACAGTGTATCATACCTAACCCTGACGGCAGGGGACAAGGGCATTAAATGCCCATCGGCGTCGCCCAAACAGTGCAAAAAGGGACCGTCAGGGACGCCACCGTTCGCCACGACGGCAAACTTGCCAGCGCCGCTTGCCACCGCTCACCGCTGGCTGCACAGCCTCCCGCCACGTACGCCTGGAAGGGTCCCAGAGCGACATGTGGGTGGATGCGCTGGAGCACTGGTACAGGGTGGTAGCTTGCCGCGGCAAGCGCCTTGCCGCGGTCGTTGTCTTGTCGCGTCCGGGAGCTTGCCGCTCACCGGGCCTTGCCGGGACGCGTGGCGCGTTGCGGCAAGTTCCTTGAGATGCCTTGGTTGGCCTTCCCGGCAAGCTCCTCTTGCCGGGGCCTTGTCTCCTTGGTTTGAATACTTTGTTCTTGAATGGCTCCAAGGGAACCACGGAGGACCTTGGCGGTCACCCGGCAAGCCTTGCCGCGGGGCGCTGCGACTGCCCGTGCACAAGTTCGGGATACTAGGGTACCCCTACTATAGTACACCGACAGGAGCCCTCGGGCCTGGGCCATACACGGTGCCGAGCGGTGTTGGGCCAGGCCCAAAACAGGGCAGGAGCACGCGCGGCCTGGGTTGCGCCGTATCTTACTCCGTATCCACCGCGCCCTCCCTTAACGACACGCGTTAACTGCGGCGTCGTGGGAGAGATCTTGGGTGGTTTCTTTATTAAGAAAGGCGGAACGTCCGCCCCCTCCCCCCTTATAAGCAGGGGAAACAGGGGCAGTTCACCCATCCGCCCGTTGCTACTCCAACCTCGAGAACCTCCGCCGCTCCCCTTCTTCCCAAAGCCGAAAGAGTGGAGCGCTCCGCCCCCCATCGCCACCGGCACCAACTACGCCGTCGACCTCCCTCACCACTTCCTCCATGGCTCCGAAGACCGACAAGGGGAAGGGCGCGAAGTCAGCCGAGGCGCAGCGGCTCGCGGCGCTGCGAAAGGAGCTGGCTGTCTTCCCCCCAAGCGGGCGCACCCGCGCACGAAGGTACTTCCAGCCGTCGCCTGGAAAATGGCTCCAACTGGATACCCGTTCTTTGCCTTGTTCTTCTACTGCGGGCTCTGCCCGCCCTTCTCTGAATTTTTCTGCGACATTATGAACACCTACGGGCTCCGCCTCCTTGACTTCACCCCAACGCCGTTCTGACCAAGCAGTTTTCGGACATCTCTGCGAAAACTTTGTCGGAGTCCACCCCAATGTAGCCCTTTTCCGCCACTTCTTTATGCCCCGAGTTGAGAGAGGAGAGCCTTTATCCGGCGGAGTCTCCTGGATCTCGAGGGCCCACAAGAAGGAAGCTTATCTGGAGGGAGAGCCCGCGGCAAGTGGGAGGAGTGGAGAGCAAACTGGTGCTGGATCGTTGAGGAGAACCCACAGCCATTTACTGCCTGGCGCCAAACCCCAGTAGTGCACGGCAGCGACTGGAGCAATGTGGCCCTGAAAGACGCTAGGCTAAAGATTGCCGTCGCCCGGATCCAACGCCTCAGGCTTGCCGGGCTCACTGTAGGCGCAGTTGGCGCAGATTTCCTTCGCCGCCGCATCGCCCCCCTGCAGGAGAGGAAGAGACCCGCCAGGGAGTTCGAGAATGCGGCAGACATCATGAGGCTACGCCCGGGCCTCAACTTCAACTTCACTGTCTTGAAGCTCAACGCGATGCTCCAGGAGCTGTTCAAGTACGACCCCGATCATCCCGAAGTGTTCAGGTTGCCGAGGGGTGTCGTTCCACTGTGCAACAACTCTGCGCTCAGCGCAATGATGCCGCTGTGCGACTCTCATGGGATTGACCCAACTTGGCAAGAGCCTGCCGATGACGCCGTGCAGGAGTTCTTTGACAGCTTGGAAGAAGTGTCGATCCGCTCCGACGAGAAGAAAGGCCTCACCCGCGACACCACCGATACGGAGCTGGCGCGCATCGCCACTAGGCTGGAAGAGGCGGCGGCAGCCGCAGCCGCGGGCGAGTTCGGATTCACCGTGGAGGAGGCAGAGGCAGCAAAGGCGGCAAGCCTTGCCGAGCAAGATGAGTTTGTCGGCGAGGGAGAGCCTGCCGGGCAAGACGCCGAGTCGAGCGAGCCCGCCGAGCAGGGTGTCGAGTCGGGCGGGCCCGCCGAGGACATGAGCGGCTCGTTGCAGATTGACTCCTCTTCCTCCTCATCGTCACGCAGCTCGCCGCTAGCAGAGCCTCCAGGTCCACCAAGAAGGCGTCTCCGCAAGGCCGGGGACGTAACGGAGTGGCAGACGGGTCAACAGCCGCCGCGCCGCGCGACACGCTCCACCGCGGCAAGCAAGGTTGCTGCTGGAGCGCCTCGCGCTTCTGCGGCAACTGGAGCGGGGTCTTCCCGGACCGCCGCTTCTGCTCCTGCCGCTCCTCACGCCACGGCGGCAGCCGGAGCGGGGTCGTCTCAGACCACTGCCAGTGCTCCCGCCAAGTGGCCAAGGGAGCCTACTCCTCCGCCTCCTCGCGCCGGACGTGAGCCAGACTTTGACTTCTCCGCGCTCAGCTCCGACGAGGAAGAAGAAGAGTAAGATTCATGTTGTTCTTGCATTTCTTCAACTCTTGCTGTTTTGTCTTGTATCTCATTTGCCTTACTCTGAACTTGTTCCTTTTTAGAACTCTGGCCCAGAGGGCGGCAAAGAGAGCCAAGGTCCCGGTGATTGTCATCGAGGACGAGCCCACCGTGACAGCAGGGGGTGCGGCCGAGACAAACTTGCCGGACCCGGCAACTGATCTTTAGAGCAGCCCCCAGCGCAGCCCCCAGCGTAAGTATATGGTTCACTTTCCGCCGTTAGGCGCGCATGGGTGTTCTATCTTTGCTGATATCTTGATTGTTGATTTGTGTAGGAGCAGAGCAGCCACACCAGGAGCGCCCGGAGATCGCCCCCGACGTGCCATCTACTTCAACTACGCCGCCAAGGGGGAGCTCTCCGGCAAGGGAGAGTCCTCCGGCGAGGGGGAGCTCTCCAGCAAGGGGGAGTCCTCCGGCAAGGGGGAGCTCTCCGACGAGGGACAGCTCTCCGACGAGGGACAGCACCAGCGGCCCTCCGCCGGCGGAGACCACGACTGCGCCGCCAAGGGAAAGCTCTCCCGCAAGGGTGCCCGCCGAGGAGCCGGCTCGCGCACGTAACCCTCTCGCTTCAAACTTCCCTTGGGCTTTTCTTCTTTTGGTTCTTCTTTTTGGATATTTGCTTGACTATTTTTCTCCCCGTTCCGGCCGTCAGACCCATCCGCTGCGGAGCCGATGGAGACGGAGGTCGCTGTCGAGGAGAATACGCGCGGCAACACCGGCGACGCCGCTGCCACCAAAAAAGCGGCCGGTACTGACGATCCCGCCGGCGACTAGGCCGCCAAGGCTGCCGCCGCAGTAGCTGGCGAGGGGTCCGGCGATCGCACTAACGGCCCTGAGGCCGCAGGAGCGTCAGGCGCTACGCCGAACGCCGATCCCTCCATCGCCGCCGCAGCGCCAGGCTCCGAAGAGCCCCAGCCAGGCGTCTACCTGAAGGCCGGCGATGGCATCTTCATCAACCACCCCTAGGCGTCACTGTCCAGGGTGCCGGTCGAAGGAGAAAGTTTTGACGGAGAAGTGCTCGCCTCCGCCGGGCTGATGCTTGTGGACGTGCCGAGCAGCAGCAGTGGCGAGCCCGAGGAGGAGCGGCTGCTGCGCAAGCTGTTGTCGCTCTACCGCGCTCGGCAAGCCAAGCTGGAGTCCCGCGAGGCGCTTGCGGCGAAGGCGGGAGCCAACATCGAGAAGCGCGCGGAGGAGCTCCGGGGTCTTCATCACACAGCTCTCCAGTCCCTGGCAGAGGAGCGGGAGCAACTTGCCGAGGAGCAGACGGCCTTCTTCCTTGAAAAGGCCGAAGTCGAAGAGCAGCAGCGGCTTGCCACTGAGAAGTTGTCCGCGCAAGAGGGTGAGCTGGCGCAGCGGAAGATTAACCTCGACAGCCAAGAGGAGGATCTTGCCGTGCGCGAGCAATCACTTGGCGGAGCCCTCAAGCAAGCAGAGGACGCTGCCACAGCTGCTGAGGTCGCCAAGAAGGAGCTGGAGATGAAGGTGGCGCAGCTCGAGGCCGATCTCAAGGCGAGAGGTGAGGAGATCGCCGCGCTCAAGCATGAGCGGGAGAAGGACGCCCACAGCAACTCGGAGCTGCGGGTTCGCCTCGCCGAGAAGGGCAAGGAGCTTGCCGCCGTCAAGGACTCCAATGCAGATCTTGAGTTGAAGCTGACCACTTTGACCAAGACGCTGGACGGCGCCAGGGAGCGGGAGACGGCCTTGAAGGAGGAGATCAAGGCCGAGAAGGTGCTGCTGGCGAGTGATGCTGCCGTCCGGAATACTTTCAGGGAGACTGTGAAGCACTGGACGGAGGGTCTCGTCAACACTGCCACCGATATTGACAAGGAGCTGGCGCAACTGGGGATGGAGGATCTCGGGTATCCCTCCGATGAGATCCTCCAGCCCAGCGCCAAGCTCACTTTATTCTTCAAAGGCATGGCGACGGCCCTCCAGCGACCCCGGGAGAGGATCCAAAAGCAACTGGCCAACGAGTCATGCAAGCTCTACGCGGGAGCCCTTCAAAAGGTGTTGGTGAAGGTGGCCTTCCGCAACCCGGGCCTCAACCTCACCAACGTCCTCAAGTCCTTGCCGCAGGATGCTGATCTGGAGGCGCTCAAGGCCCTTGTCGCACCCATTGTGGACAAGGTGAGCGGGATCAAGAGGGTTGAGGGCGATCGCGTAGATTAGGCCGCCCGTTTTCTTCTTTCCTTGTCGCTGCTGATTATGTTAGGAAAACAATCTATTAGAGCTGCGACAAGTTACCTTGTAATATAACTCTATTTTGGGTAGTGATTGCAACGTTACTTCCTTTACTAGATTCCTTCCTTTGTATGTTTTTGCCCTACGCTTTTAGGGAACTTGCCGGCATAGGCACCTTAGCCGCGAGCGCTGAGTGCGGGACATCAGCAGCCTGCTGGCGGTGCCGTTACCGACAAGAAACCTTGTCGCAACTAGTCGCAGCACACTTCAGTTGTTGAGCGGACTCGAAACAAAGTAAGGGCGCGACACTAGTCGCAGCACACTTAAGTCGTTGAGCGAACTCGAAACAAAGTAAGGGCGCAACTAGCTACGAGTTGGTTCCTCTGCGCACAGGTTTTCCATACAAAGCACGGTCGTTCAAGGAAGATAACTTAAAAATTTAAAATTTTGATTGCTCAAACTTTGGCAACTTAGCTTTTCTGTTGTTTGCTTCCCGGCAAGGCGAAACTTTCTTGAACGGCGCTTGGTCCATACCGTTATCTTCTCCTCCCCTCGGCAAACTTGTGCGCAAGGGAACCTTCCTTTCCTTGAGAAAAAAGAAAGAAGAGAAAATACGGACATGGGGCCTTTCGGCTCGTTATTGCTTACCGGGGGTAGGTGTTGCACAAAGTGTCAGATAACACATGCATTATATAGAAAGCATGAAATTGACAAGATGTGCGGAGCACATGAGCTTTACTTATGCACGGGGTCTGCGCCCGGCTTTGTACAAAGGATTACATGCAACAGCGGCAAGACTTGTACAAAAGGTGGTTGCCGGAACGGGTTCCGGCAACCGCGCCTTACGGGTAAAACTTACGAAGATGCTCGATGTTCCAGGAGTTGCTCACCGGAAAGCCATCTTCGGTCTCAAGGCGGACAGCGCCAGGCCTAGTGACTCGCTTCACCCGGTAAGGGCCTTCCCACTTCGGCGTTAACTTGTTGGAATTCTTGGCGGACTGAACGCGCCGAAGAACAAGGTCGCCTTCCTCGAGACTTCTGGCGTTAACTTTGCGGCTATGGTAGCGGCGTAAAGCTTGCTGGTAGCGAGCGGCTCGTACAGCAGCCTGAAGACGGTCTTCCTCAAGGAGCAGCGCGTCATCTTGTCCCAGCTGCTCTTGCTCAAGCTCATCATAAGCGAGCACTCGAGGTGACCCGTATACGAGTTCCGTGGGGAGAACTGCCTCTGCTCCATAGACTAGAGCGAAAGGTGTCTGTCCAGTGGCTCGATTTGGCATCGTCCTGATCGACCAAAGAACCATTGACAGCTCCTCGATCCAGTTTCTTCCTCACTTGTGCAGCCTGTCGAAAGTTCTGGTCTTGAGGCCACGCAGCACTTCAGCATTTGTCCTCTCCGCTTGACCGTTGCTTCTCGGGTGAGAAACAGAAGCGAAGCAGACCTTGGCGCCAAGATCTTGGACGTACTGCATGAAGGTGCGGCTCGTGAATTGCGTAACGTTGTCGGTGATGATCCTGTTAGGGATCCCGAAGCGGCAAACAATCGACCTGAAGAACTTGACTGTTGACTGTGCTGTCACCTTCCTCACTGCTTCCACTTCCGGCCACTTTGTGAACTTGCCGATTGCAACGTACAAGTACTCAAAGCCCCCGACTGCGCGGGGAAAGGGGCCGAGGATGTCGAGCCCCCAGACCGAAAATGGCCAGAATAATGGGATCGTCTGGAGAGCTTGAGCTGGCTGGTGTATCTGCTTGGAATGGAACTGGCACGCTTCACACTTGGTTACTTGTGCAGTTGCATCCTGGAGGACTGTTGGCCAAAAGAAACCTTGCTGAAATGCTTTGCCGGCAAGTGCTCTTGCGCCAATGTGGTGACCACATATGCCTCCATGTATCTTTGCCAACAGCTTTTGTCCGTCTTCCCAGGGAATACACTTCAATTTCACACCGTTGAGTCTTCTTCTGTACAGTGTGTTGTCAACAAACGGGTACATACTTGACTGCCGGGCTACTCTTTCCGCTTCTTGCTCTTCGGGAAGTTCTCCTGTCTGAAGGAAACGGACAATCTGTTGTGCCCATGCTGGAGCTTGTGGCTCGACAACAAGGACTAAAGGCACATCTGCTGCTACGGGAACATCCGCTTCTACGGCGAGAACCTGCGGCTCGGCCGGAGCTTGATGTTCCCCGGCAAGCTTGCCGGAGCAAAACTTGTCGGGAGCGTCTGCTTCAACGGAACAAACCCTAGGGCTCACCGGAGCAGACTGCCCCTCATCGCTCTTGGTGTTGATCTTGGGGACCTTTTTGGCGGCGGCTTCAGGAAGCTCTGCCGGAAAATAGTCACCAGAAATCAACTTCCTCTTCTTGCTCTGTCCAGTTGACGGTGTTACGTACGGTTGAGTCAGCTTGAGCACAAAGGTCCCTGGTTCCACAGGTAACTTGAGTGCAGCGCACTTTGACAGGCCATCGTCGATGTCGTTCTGAGCTCTTGGAACATGCTCCATCTGTAGGCCGTCAAAGTGCTCTTTAAGCTTTCTCACTTCATCAACGTAGGCCTCCATCAATGGACTCTAATAATTCTTGTTTACTTGGCGGACGACAAGCTGCGAGTCACCCCTGACAATGAGCTTCTTGATCCCAAGGTCTACCGCGATCCTGAGACCGGCAAGAAAAACTTCATACTCTGCGGTATTGTTCGTTGCTTGATCCATGGGAAAGTGCATCTGGACTACGTACTTGAGGTGCTCTCCAATGGGTGCGACAAGCAGCACGCCAGCATCGGCGCCTTGCAGCGAGAAGGCACCATCAAAGTACATCAGCCACTCCTTGCTTGCTTCCTTGACGGGGATGCTCGTTTCTGGAATTTCTTCATCTGGTGTTGGCGTCCACTCTGCTATGAATTCTGCCAATGCTCTGCTTTGGATAGTTGAAGTGCTCTCAAACTTGAGGCCAAAGCTTGACAGTTCTAGTGCCCACTCAACAATCATGCCTGTTGCTTCTGGATTCTGAAGTATCCTCTTCAGCGGAAAGCGAGTGACAACTGTGATCTCATGTGCTTGGAAGTAATGGCGCAGCTTTCTCGAGGCCATGAGGAGGCCGAAAAGCAATTTCTGCACACCAGAGTACCTTGACCTAGCCCCCTACAGAAGGGAACTGACAAAGTAAACTGGGCGCTGCACCATCCTCTTCCGTATCTCCTCTTGCGCCTGCGCAGATCCATCTTTGTCGGGACTAGAGCTTGTCGGGGAAGCCCCCTGCTTGTCGCTGGATGCGCTTGCCGCGGTTGCTGGCTCATCATCTGCCTCCCTCTCCGCTACTAACGCAGCACTAACCACTTGATTGGTTGCCGCTAGATACAACAGCAACTTCTCTTGTGGCTTAGGTGCGACAAGTATTGGAGTGGATGATAGGTATCTCTTCAAGTCTTGCAGCGCAGCCTCTGCTTCCAGAGACCATTTCATTGGACCTGCCTTTTTCAAAATTTTGAAAAACGATAGGGCGCGCTTAGCAGACTTAGAGATAAACCTGCTAAGAGCAGCCACGCAACCGGCAAGTCTTCGTACATCCTTGACGCGCTTTGGTGCTTCAATCTGCTCGATGGCCTTGATCTTGTCGGGATTGGCTTCAATTCCCCTCTGAGACACGAAGAACCCGAGAAGCTTGCCGGAAGGGACACCAAACACACACTTCTCGGGGTTGAGCTTAAGGCTGATCTTGCGCAGATTTGCAAAGGTCTCGTCTGAATCTTGAATCAGGGTTGCCTTGTCTTTGCTCTTGACCACTATGTCATCCATGCAGGCTTCCACATTTCTGTGTATTTGTGGCTCAAAAGCTGTATGGACTACCAATGCAAATGTTGAACCAGCATTCTTCAAACCGAAAGGCATCCGTATGAAACAGTACGTGCCACATGGAGTGATGAATGCGGTCTTCTCCTCATCTTCTTCTGCATGAAGATTTGATGGTATCCTGAGTATGCGTCAAGAAATGAAAGCAGGTCACATCCGGCCGTGGAGTCAACAATCTGGTCAATGCGCGGCAAGGGAAATGGGTCTTTGGGACAAGCTTTATTCACATCGGTGAAGTCGATACAAAGCCTCCATTTCCCGTTTGCCTTGCGCACAACTACAGGATTGGCCAACCACATAGGATGGAGCACTCCTCTGACAAGGCCTGCTGCTTCCAACTTCTTGATCTCTTCTGCGATGAACTCTTAGCGCTCCACTGCTTGTTTCTTGACTTTCTACTTGACGGGCCGCGCATGAGGACAGATGGTAAGATGGTGCTCAATTACTTTCCTGGGAACACCGGGGATGTTAGACGGTTGCCATGCAAACACGTCGACATTCGCCCGCAGGAAAGCAATGAGCGTGCTTTCCTATTTAGGGTCAAGAGTGGCACTGATGGTGAAGGTACCACCAGTGCCGTCCTCCTTGGCGGACACCTTCTTGGTCTCTGGCGGAGCTGCCATTGTCTTCTTACACTTGCCGGTGGAGCTCGATGGTGCGTCCTCGATGGTAGCGCAGCACTCCGAAGAGGTGCGCTTGCCGGAGTGGGCATCAGAACTCTTGCCGGACTTGGTCTTCTTCTTCCCCCCGGGAGCTTCAGCGGCAAGTGACTTGCTATCTGTTGCGGTTGCTGCTTCCCGGTAGATCTTGTCGGCGCAGATAAGAGCATCCTTCTTGTCGCCAGGGACAGAGATGACACTTATCGGGCCCAGCATCTTCAGCATGTTGTATGCATAGTGAGAGGCTGCCATGAACTTGGCGAGTGCTGGACGGCCGAGTATCCCATTGTAAGGCAATGGAAAATCGGCAACGTCAAAGGTGACCCTCTCAGTCGTGAAGTTCAGCTCGCCGCCAAACGTCACTGGCAACGTGATCTTCCCCTTTGGCTTGCTCCTTCCCGGGTTGATTCCTTGGAATGTGCCGGTCTCTTCGAGCTCGCTGTCAGGGATCTGGAGTTTTTGGAGTACAGCGGAGGAGATCAGGTTCAAGCTGGCCCCGCCGTCAACTAGCATCTTAGTGACCTTGAGGTTGCAGATGGTTGGTGAGACCAACATCGGCAAGCACCCGACCGCAGTCATGCGATCCGGGTGGTCCTCAACATCAAAGATGATAGGCGTGCTGGACCATTTCAGAAGCTTGCGTGACTCGACAGGTGGTTCTGCTGCATTGACTTCCCACACCCACTGCTTGAGTTGGCGGTGTGAAGTATGCAGAGAAGCACCGCCGTCAATGCACAAGACCTCTATGGCTTTGTGGAACTCCTGCTCACTAGTCTCGACATCATCCATGTCTTCATCGTCGTCATCATCTTCATCCTTGTCGCGGCCGCGGGGAGCTCTGTCTCCTTGCCGCTGCTTGGCCTTGCCGTGGCGTCCTCCCCGGCCGGGGCGCTTCGTGCCGGATCCTCCGGTACCTCCTTGGGCCTTCTCCTTGTCGCATCGCTCGTACTTAGCCTTTTGCTGCTCGACGAGCTGCTCGACCCTCTTGCAGTTCTGGAGGTCATGGCCCTTGGTGCGGTGGACCTTGCAGTACTGCTTGTCGGTGTCGTCCTGCTTGTCAGCGGCCGCCATAGCCTGGCAGTTGGTGCATGCGGCAATCTCCTTGCCGGAGCTACCAACTGTGGCTTTCTTGGCGCCACCTTCGTTGCCGGACTGCTCAACGACTAACACATCTTTGCCTTTCCTCTTCCTGTTGTTCCGCCGCCGGTTTTTCTTTGCCGGGGCAGCATCCTCACTGTCAGATCCTCCTGCTCCTGTATCCTCTCTGGGGAGTTTCCTCCCCTCCTCAGCACGTGCACACTTGTCGCCCAGGGCATATAGCTCACTGACGTCTCTAATCTTGCACATCGCCATCTCCTCCCGCATCCTGCTGTTACGCACGTTCTGATGGAACGCGCTGATAACCGCGGCAGGGTGGACATCTGGGATGTTGTGCTATACACGGCTGAATCTCTGAATATACTTGCGCAGGGGCTCTCCTTCCATCTGGGCGAGCAGATGAAGGTCACTCTCTTGGCCATGAGGTTTGTGGCCGCCTGTAAAGGCGCCAACAAACTGATAGCATAGGTCAGCCCAGGAGGATATGGAGTTGTCCGGCAAGTGCATGAGCCAAGATCTGACGTTGGGCTTGAGCACCAGCGGGAAGTAGTTGGCAAGGATCTTGTCGTCCCGCCCCCCAGCAGCTTGCACCGCGATGGTGTAGATGCTGAGGAACTCCGACGGGTGCGTCTTGCCGTAGTACTTCTCTGGTACGTCTGGCTTGAAATTCTTCATGCTGGGCCACTGGACTTGCCGCAGCTTACGAGTAAACGCAGGACAACCTACCGCGTATGGCAAGTCGCCTGGTTCCCCTGGCGCATGCATGTCGACAGCGGGCCCAGCGCGCTGGTCTGATTGATGCCGCGCTTCTCTTCAGCGCTCGATACGAGTACGAGCGTCTTCTTGCTGTCGTTCGTGAAGAACTTGGCGCTGATCGCGGCGAGCTCGTGGATCTGACGACGTGGTGGAGTCGCTGTCGAGGTGGATCCGGCGAGTCGGCAATTTTGGCCTTCGGGGCGGAGAGTGCATGGTGGTTGCACCCCCACCGGTCTTGTCGCCATCGGCCCGTGCCTAGCTGACTTGCCGCGGCTGCGACGTACTCGACTGCTGTGGAGTGTCGCCGTTGGCGAAGGCGATGAGACTCTGAATGGTGGCCCTCCAGTCGTCGGCCTTGTCTGTCGTTGGAGGGTAGTCCAGGAGCAGTTGAGCTCGTGCCAGAGCTTCTGCTGGAGTGGCGGGTAGCGGTGGCGAACGGTGTGAGGAGCGGGATATGCTCGGACTTCTAACTATTATAGAAGGAGCAATATCCCGTCCGGGCGACCGTGCCTTGCTCGTGCCGGCATGTTGGCGTGCATGCTGGTCTTGAGCATCCCGAGATCCACCAGCTCGATCTTGGTCCAGCAAACATATGGTACCGTGAGTACCATGACGCTGCCGGTCCCGCGCCTCCTGAGATGGGTGCGGTGCATGTACGGACGCCGAGGTCTTGGAGTGCGCCCGGTTGTTGTGGGAGTCGACTACGCCGCCGATGGGCAGCGTAGCTTTGTCCTTGGACTTGGCGGCACCGTGAGCTCCCTCGTCAACGCCCATTCTTCCGCCGGCGTCTACCCCACCAGCCGTTGGCTCCTGCGGTGGTGGGATCGACGCGGACGGAGCAGCTGCCTCCGAATCCTTCTTCTTCGGCGGCATGTTGATGAAGGTGATGAAGATCTAGCTCGTGTGGACGCCAGATCAGGTTCACACAACCTCGACGCACCCCTACCTGGCGCGCCAAAGATGTCGGGGAAACTGATCCTCGAACACCTACGGGACCGGCGGGCCTGGTCCCTTTCGGATTGGCGGGGGCGGAGATTGCACGAAGAGCAGATCGATGCGAAGCAGACGAGCAGTTTACCCAGGTTCGGGCCGCACGGATGCGTAAAACCCTACTCCTGCTTTGTGGTTTGTATTGAGTTCTTGCTCGGGAGCGCTGCATGCTACAGTACACACCAGCAGCTAACGAGACCGAGCGTGAGAGTGTTTGAACCCCCCCTACGTTGCGCATGGGCCTCCTTTTATATGTTCAAGGGATCACCGACAGGTGGCAACGCTGTTGAGGGTAAAAATAGAAAATTGTTGTAGTTGGTACAACTACCTGTACAGTGTATCATACCTAACCCTGACGGCAGGGGACAAGGGCATTAAATGCCCATCGGCGTCGCCCAAACAGTGCAAAAAGGGACCGTCAGGGACGCCACCGTTCGCCACGACGGCAAACTTGCCAGCGCCGCTTGCCACCGCTCACCGCTGGCTGCACAGCCTCCCGCCACGTACGCCTGGAAGGGTCCCAGAGCGACATGTGGGTGGATGCGCTGGAGCGCTGGTACAGGGTGGTAGCATGCCGCGGCAAGCGCCTTGCCGCGGTCGTTGTCTTGTCACGGCCGGGAGCTTGCCGCTCACCGGGCCTTGCCGGGACACGTGGCGCGTTGCGGCAAGTTCCTTGAGATGCCTTGGTTGGCCTTCCCGGCAAGCTCCTCTTGCCGGGGCCTTGTCTCCTTGGCTTGAATACTTTGTTCTTGAATGGCTCCAAAGGAACCACGGAGGACCTTGGCGGTCACCCGGCAAGCCTTGCCGCGAGGCGCTGCGACTGCCCGTGCACAAGTTCGGGATTCTAGGGTACCCCTACTCTAGTACACCGACATATTTTATTTGCCCACACAAGACTTCAACATCTCTAACTATCCCAATTGGTGATATAGTATCTCTATTGGCAAGTTCAATAGTAAAATCTATGTATTCTATCTCTGTGGGTGCTATGTCATTCATAATTTCATGATATAAAGTGTGAGGAATAGCAGTCACACTAGCACCTATGTCACATAAACCATGATAACAGTGATCTCCTATTTTAACTGAGACAACGGGCATGCCAACAACAGGTCAATGTTTATCTTCTTCATCGGGTTTGGGAATTCTAGCATCTTCTTCATAAAAGTAAATAACATGCTCGTCTACATTTTCTTCCAAGAGATCTTTAACCATAGCAATATTAGGTTCTACTTTAATTTGTTCATCTGGTTTAGGTGTTCTAATATAACTTTTGTTAACCAAAGCTGAAACTTCAGTATGTGCCTTTATCCTAACAGGGAAAGGTGGTTTTTCAATATAAGTAGTAGGAACAACTGGATCAACATTATAAAGTATAGTTTCTTCCTTAGTTTGTACCGGTTCTTTAATTTCTTCTTTAATATGTGGGTGATATTTAAACCACTTCTCTTTAGGGAGATCAACATGAGTAGCAAAAGATTCACAAAATGAGGCTACTATATCAGAGTCAAGTCCATATTTAGTGCTAAAATTTTGAAAAGCTTCGGCATCCATAAAAGTTTTAAAACAATCATATTTAAGCTTAATACCTGAATCTTTACCTTCGTCAAGTTCCCAATGTTCAGAGTTGTGTTTAATCATTTCCAAAAGATCCCACCGGAATTCAATAGTTTTCTTCATAAAAGAACCAGCACAAGAAGTATCAAGTATGGATTGATCATTACGAGAAACCCAAGCATAAAAGTTATGGATAATAATTTCTATTGAGAGCTCATAATTGGGGCATGAATATAACATTGACTTAAGGCCCCCCCCCCCAAAGCTAGAGCGATACTTTCTCCTTCACGAGGCCAAAAATTATATATGTAATTTGGATCACGATGAACTAGATGCATAGGATAAGTTTTTTTGGTGAAGCTCCAATTTCAATCGATTCCTGTTCCAAGCTCCAATATCATCGCATAGCATATACCATGCTAATGCTTTTCCCTTCAAACATAAAGGAAAAACCTTCTTCATAACTTGATCTCCGGGTAAACCTGCAAGCTTAAAAAATCCACAAATTTGTTCCACATATATCAAGTGCAAACCAGGATGTTCAGTTCCGTCTCCTGCATAAGGATTAGCTAGCAGTTGTTCTATCATAACCAAAGGAATTTCATATTCTATATTTTCAGTAGGTGCAGCGAGTTGTGGGGTAGCTAATTGTGGTTCAGGTTGAGGTGAAGATACCCGAACAAGCCCCTCAAAGGATTGTTCTCCATAGTAACAGTGATAATAAATTTCAGCACACTATATGAATGTTTCCTTACCAATTTCTACTTACCAGTAGCGCTTCACTCACCGGCAACAGCACCAGAAAATAGCCATGATGACCCACAAGTATAGGGGATCAATTGTAGCTCTTTTCGATAAGTAAGAGTGTCGAACCCAACGAGGAGTAGAAGGAAATGACAAGTGGTTATCAATAAGGTAATGTCTGCAAGTGCTGAAATTGTAAGTAGCAACTACTTTGGTAGCAAGATAATTTGTAATGAGAAAGTAACGATAATAGTAAAAAAAAGTGCAGCAAGGTAGCCCAATCCTTTTGAGGCAAAGGACGTGCCAAAACGGTCTCTTAATATAAGCAAAGCGTTCTTGAGGGTACACGGGAATTTCATCTAGTCACTTTCATCATGGTTGTTCGATTCATGTTCACTACTTTGATAATTTGGTATGTGGGTGGATCGGTGCTTAGTTGTTGTTCTTACTTGAAAAAACCTCCTACTTATGATTAACCCTCCCGCAAGCATCCGCAACTACGGGAAAAGTATTAAGAATAAATTCTAACCATAGCATTAAACTTTTGGATCCAATCGGTCCCTTACGGAATAGCGCACAAACTGGGGTATATGCTTCTATCACTCTCGCAACCCATCATCTAATTACTACTCCCAAATATGGTGAACTGTCATGTAGTCGACGTTCACATGACACCACTAAGGGAATCACAACATACATACTATCAAAATATCGAACACATATCAAATTCACATGATTACTTGCAACATGATTTCTCACGTGACCTCGAGAACAAAGGTAATTACTCACAAATGATAAACATGCTCAAGATCAGAGAGGTGTTAAATAGCATATTGGACCTGAAAATATAATCTTCCACCAAATAAACCATATAGTAATAAACTACAAGATGTAATCAACACTACTAGTCACCCACAAGCACCAATCTATAGTTTCGGTAACAAGATTGGACACAAGAGATGAACTAGGGTTTGAGATGAGATGGTGATGTTGAAGATGTTGATGGAGATAGCCCTCCCCAAGATGGGAGAGTTGTTGGTAATGATGATGACGATGATTTCCCCTTCCGAGAGGGAAGTTCCCCCGGCGGAATCGCTCCACCGGAGGGCAAAAGTGCTCCTGCCCAAGTTCCGCCTCAAGACATCGATGCTATATCCCAAAAGTCTTCTCTTTATTTTTTCTAGGTCAGAATGGCTTATATACCAGAAGATGTGCACCGAAGGTGGGCCTCTGTGAGCACAACCCACCAGGGCACGCATGGGCTCCCTGGCGCACCCAGGTGGGTTGTGCCCACCTCGCAGTCCCCCTTTGGTACTTATTTGCTCCAGCATTCTTAAAATATTCCATATAAATTCTCTGCGAAGTTTCAACTTGTTTGGAGTTGTGCAGAATAGGTGGCCAGATGTAGCTTTTCTTATTCCAGATTTCCAGCTGCCGGAATTCTCCCTCTTGGTGCATACTGTCGGATTTCGGGCTCCGCAAAACCCAAGAAGTTTGAACATAGGGGCGTGAGCGAAGATCTCTCCCACTCATGTCTACCTAGTGTCTCGCCCTCGCCAAGTGAAGAGATTCAAGCAAACAACAAGTGAAGCACGCAGGAGTTTACCCAGGTTCAGGCCGCCTTGTGGTGTAAAACCCTACTTCTTGCTTTGGTGGATTGGCCTCGGGAGGGATGGAATATGCACTAGTACAGTGATTCTTTACCTCAGGAGGTGAGCTCAGGAGGGTCAGGAGGCAAGTGTTCTTGCTCCTTTGCATGGTGGCAGAGTTTATGGATCTACTTCCTACTCGTCTGGGCTTGGCCTCCTCCAGTGATGAGTACCCTAGCTACTTATATAGGCGGCCAAGGTCTTCTTCCCCCAAAATATTCAGGCGGGAAGGGACCCCACAACGGCCATTTTTTAGCGGGAACACAAGGACGTTCCTACCTTGAAAAAAGCAATCTTTGCCTGCAAAAGGATCAGGGCTCGGCGGTGACATCCTCCCTGTCATCCTTGTGGTCTTCGGTCTTGTTGCACCAAAGGGGAATCCTTTGTCCCACTCCTCGGGAACCTGTGTCTGAGCTGCCTCCTTTGCACCGAAACGACAAATGCGCCGCAGGCGGGCGCTGGCACCCGCTAGCGCGGTGCATCACTGCTTACGTCACTGCCTCCTCCTGAGGCATGCTTGGCCTAGGATTCTCCGCCCCTCCGGAGCACCTTGCCGAGGCCGCTCCTGAGGGGGTCTTGACGTTGTTCTCCTCGCGAGTCCTAGCCCCCTCGCGAGGGTCTTGGGCAGGTGGTCGATCAGCTGGGCCGTACCAAGCCGTAGTAGGAGCACGTCGCGGCCCGCAGACAGGCAAGTCTGGGTACCCTGGTTCCCAAGATGCCGACAGTAGCCCCCGGGCCCAAGGCATGCACGGAGTTTGCATCGGGGCAAAGCCTTAGCCGAGGACGAAGCGCCGCGGGCCCCAAAAAGGCTGCGAGCCAGGCTGGCGCATGACGGTTGGATGGGACGTGGGCGACCCCGTTCCCCATGCCATCTCAGCAACCGTGCGGCTTGACAAAAAGGGGCCGTCTCCGCTACGGGGGAGTTATCTCCGCTTGCGAACCATGCCTCATGGGCAAGATGACTAAAACTCCGTTCTCAGGAACAATGGAGCGAGCAACAGATTTGTTGGAAATCATACATACTGATGTATATGGACCGATGAGTGCTGAAACTCGCGGTGGGTATCATTATTTTCTCACCTTCATTGATGATTTAAGCAGATATGGGTATATCTACTTGATGAATCAGAAGTCTGAAACAATTGAGAAGTTCAAAGAATTTCAGAGTGAAGTAAAGAATCATCAGAAAAAGAAAATAAAGTTTCTACGATCTGATCGTGGAGGTGAATATTTGAGTTACGAGTCTGGTCTTCATTTAAAACAATATGGAATAGTTTCACAGCTCACGCCACCCGGAACACCACAGCGTAATGGTGTGTCTAAACGTCGTAACCGTACTTTATTAGATATGGTGCGATCGATGATGTCTCTTACCGATTTACCACTATCGTTTTGGGTTATGCATTAGAGACAGCTGCATTCTCGTTTAATAAGGGCACAATCTAAATCTGTTGACATGGCCTTATGAACTGTGGTTTGGCCAGAAACCAAAGTTGTTGTCGTTTCTTAAAGTTTGGGGCTACGATGCTTATGTGAAAAAGCTTCAACCTGATAAGCTCGAACCCAAGTCGGAGAAATATGTCTTCATAGGATACCCAAAGGAGACTATTGGGTAAACCTTCTATCACAGATCCAAAGGCAAGATATTCGTTGCTAAGAATGGATCCTTTCTAGAGAAGGAGTTTCTCTCGAAAGAAGTGAGTGGGAGGAAAGTGGAACTTGATGAGGTAACTGTACCTTCTCCCGAATTGGAAAGTAGTACATCACAGAAACTAGGTCCAGTGATTCCTACACCAATTAGTGAGGAAGCTAATGATGATGATCATGAAACTTCGGATCAAGTTACTACTGAACTTCACAGATCAACCAGAGTACGTTCCGCGCCAGAGTGGTACGGCAACCCGGTTCTGGAAGTCATGTTACTAGACCATGATGAACCTACGAACTATGAGGAAGCGATGATGAGCCCAGATTCCGCAAAATGGCTTGAGGCCATGAAATCTGAGATGGGATCCATGTATGAGAACAAAGTGTGGACTTTGGTTGACCTGCCCGATGATCGGCAGGCCATCGAAAATAAATGGATCTTCAAGAGGAAGACCGACGCTGACGATAATGTTACTGTTTACAAAGTTCGACTTGTTGTGAAGGGTTTTCGACAAGGTCAAGGAGTTGACTACAACGAGATTTTCTCACCCGTAGTGATGCTTAAAGCCTGTCCGAATCATGTTAGCAATTGCCGCATTTTATGATTATGAAATCTGGCAAATGGATGTCAAAACTGCATTTCTGAATAGATATCTTAAAGAAGAGTTGTATATCATGCAACCAGAAGGTTTTGTCAATCCTAAAGGTGCTAACAAAGTGTGCAAGCTCCAGCGATCCATCTATGGACTGGTGCAAGCATCTCAGAGTTGGAATATATGATTTGATAAGATGATCAAAGCATATAGTTTTATACAGACTTACGGTGAAGCCTGTATTTACAAGAAAGTGACTGGGAGCACTACAGCCTTTCTGATAAGTATATGTGAATGATATATTGTCAATCAGAAATGATGTAGAATTTTCTGGAAAGCATAAATGAGTGTTTGAAAGGAGTTTTTTCAAAGAAAACCTCGGTAAAGGTGCTTACATATTGAGCCTCGAGATCTATAGAGAGAGATCGGGACGCTTGATAAGTTTTTTCAATGAGTACATACCTTGACAAGTTTTTGAAGTAGTTCAAAATGGATCAGTCGGAGAAGGAGTTCTTGCCTGAGTTGTAAGGTATGAAGTTGAGTAAGACTCAAAGCCCGACCTCGGCAGAATATAGAGAAAGAATGAAAGTCATTCCCTATGTCTCAGCCATAGGTTCTATAAAGCATGCCATGCTGTGTACCAAACCTGTTGTGTACCTTACCATGAGTTTGTCAAGGAGGTCCAAAAGTGATCCAGGAGTAGATCAATGGACAACGTTCAAAATTATCCTTAGTTACTGGATGACTAAGGAAATGTTTCCTCGATTATGGAAGTGATAAATTGTTCGTCGTAAAGAGTTACACCGATGCAAGCTTTACACTATTCCAGATGACTCTAAGTATCAATCTGGATGCATATTGAAAGTGGGAGCAATTAGCTAGAGTAGCTCCAGGGAGAGCATTATAGACATAGAAATTTGCGAAATACATACGGATCTGTATGTAACAGACCCGTTGACTAAACCTCTCTCACAAGCAAAACATGATCACACCTTAGTACTCTTTGGATGTTAATCACATGGAGATGTGAACTATATTACTGACTCTAGTAAACCTTTTTGGGTATTGGTCACATGGCGATGTGAACTATAAAGTGTTAAGTCACATGTAGATGTGAACTATTGGTGTTAATCACATGGTGATGTGATCTAGATTATTGACTCTAGTGCAAGTGGGAGACTGAAGGAAATATGCCCTGGAGGCAATAATAAAGTTATTATTTATTTCCTTATATCATGATAAATGTTTATTTTTCATGCTAGAATTGTATTAACCGGAAACATAGTACATGTGTGAATACATAGACAAAACAAAGTGTCCCTAGTATGCCTCTACTAGACTAGCTCATTGATCAAAGATGGTTATGTTTCCTAGCCATAGACATGTGTTGTCATTTGATCAACGAGATCACATCATTAGGAGAATGATGTGATGGACAAGACCCATCCGTTAGCTTAGCACTATGATCGTTTAGTTTTACTGTTATTGCTTTCTCCATGACTTATACATGTTCCTATGACTATGAGATTATGCAACTCCAGAATACCGGAGGAACACCTTGTGTGCTATCAAATGTCACAACGTAACTGGGTGATTATAAAGATGCTCTACAAGTGTCTCTGAAGGTGTTCGTGCTGTTGGCATAGATCAAGACTAGGATTTGTCACTCCGAGTGTCCGAGAGGTATCTCTCGGCCCTCTCGGTAATGCACATCATAATAAGCCTTGCAAGCAAATGACTAATGAGTTAGTCACGAGATGATGTATTATGAAACGAGTAAAGGGACTTGCCGGCAACGAGATTGAACTAGGTATTGAGATACCGACGATCGAATCTCGGGCAAGTAACATACCGATCACAAAGGGAACAACGTATGTTGGATCTTCGTAGAATATGTAGGAGCCAATATGAGTATCTAGGTTCCGCTATTGGTTATTGAACGGAGATGAGTCTCGGTCATGTCTACATAGTTCTCAAACTCGTAGGTTCCGCACGCTTAACGTTTGATGACGATCAGTATTATGAGTTTATGAGTTTTGATGTACCGAAGGTAGTTCGGAGTCCCGGATAAGATCACGGACATGACGAGGAGTCTCCGAATGTCCGAGACATAAAGATTGATATATTGGCCGACTATATTCGGACACTGGAAGTGTTCTGGAAAGTTTCGGAATTTACCGGAGTGCCGGGGGGGTTACCGGAACCCCCCGGGGGAATGTTGGGCCCGGGTGGGCCACAGGGGAGAAAGAGGGCAGCAGCCAGTAGGTGGTGTGCCCCCTCCCAAGGGGCAGTCCGAATAGGACTAGAGGAGGGCAGCGCGGCCCCTCTTTCCCTCTCCCTCTCCTTCCTTCCCCCTCTCTCCTTCTTAGTGGACTCCTACTAGGAATAGGATTGCAATCCTACTCCTAGTAGGATTGCCTCTCCTTGGCGCGCCATAGAGGGCCGGCCGGCCTCCCCCTTGCTCCTTTATAGACGGGGGCAGGGGGCACCCTAGGACACACAAGTTGAATTGTTTTAGCCGTGTGCGGTGCCCCCCTCCACAGAAACACACCTCGGTCATACTGTTGCAGTGCTTAGGCGAAGCCCTGCGCCGGTAACTTCATCATATCCTTCACCATGCCGTCGTGCTGACGAAACTCTCCCGTGAAGCTCAACTGGATCAAGAGCTCGTGGGACGTCATCAAGCTAAACGTGTGCTGGACGCGGAGGTGCCGTAGGTTCGGTTCTTGATCGGTTGGATCGCGAAGAAGTTCGACTACATCAACCGCATCACTTGACGCTTCCGCTTTCGGTCTACGAGGGTACGTAGACACACTCTCCCCACTCGCTGCTATGCATTTGGTAGATATTTCTTGCGTGATTGTAGGAAAATTTTAAAATACTAGGTTCCCCAACAGTGCCGCCCTTCTCAGAGATCTTCTACGCCATCCTGGAACATTACCAGGTGCATGCTATCCACATCCAACCACGCTCTATCTTAGTCATGTCCCTCTTCGCCTTTTACTACAAGGTGCTCGTTGGGGTGAGGCCGACTGTCGCCCTCTTTCGCCACTTCTTCTCCATGCGTCTGTACGAGGAGGGTTCGTGCTCGGGCTATGTCTCCTACGTCTTCCAGCGCCAGGGGTGCCGGCTGATGACATCTGGGAAGAAGATAGACTCCCACCGGAAGAAGTGGGTCTATCTGGATGCCCAACGTTTCCATCCTCTGCTGCCGCTGCCAACCGCCCGTTCGGCGAAACGTGCCGGCTGGAGCTACCTGAAGCTCACTGACCCCCTTGCCGGGCCTGTCCTGGCAAGGGTTGAAGCCGACCTGGGCTCGAGGCTTGAAGGGGGCCAGATCATGAAGGAGTTCTTGAGGCAGCGTCTGGCGCCACTTCAGGCGCACTCATGCCCCATGTGGGAGCTGATGGGCGACGACGACAAGCTCCGGCTGCGCTCGGGGGTGCTGGCCGAGGCCGATCTAGACTTCACATCAGTCACTCTCCTAGGGATGGTTCCTGAAGACCTCTCCGGGACCCACCTGCCGTTGTACCGCCACCATTAGACAAGGTCGAGCTATTGAAGGCCGTGTCAGGTTTTGGTGCGCCCGTGGACGCTCTGCCCACGGTTGATGTGTCTCCTGGCGCCGATGACGAGAGCAACAAGGGGGGCTCAGAGGAGACCCTGGACGAAGAGGGGGACTCCTCTGAGGCGTCCGCTGGAGCAATGGCGTCAGTCGCAGGTGTCGCCGGTCGGTCCTAGGCAACCACTCCACGTCGATCCGGACGCGCTGCATCCGGGGGAAGCAATGTGGCGACCCCGCCGAGGAGTGTCGTGCCAGTGAAACTAGCAACCACGACTGCGCCCAGGACTGTGGCCTCGCGCCTTGCCAAGATCCGGACTATCGGGACGCCCATAGCGCCAGCGGCTACGGCCGACCTGTTGGTGAAGAGAAGGGCGTGCCTCGCCTCCGACGAGTCAGTGTGCAATCTCTTGCTATGCTTAGTTGTTGTGTCCCTGACGTGCTTCTCCTGATGTAGCAGCCTGGGTGGCGTGATGAAGAAGGCGAAGGGGGAGGTCACATCGCGGTGCCCTGCCCCTTCTGCTGCTGATGCGACTGCAGAGAAGGGTGCCATGACGCCGGGCGTCTCGGCCAACCGGGCAACCGATCACGCGGCGGCGGTGTCTCTTGAGGGCGTCCTTGCTGCCTGCGAGGCCGCGGTGGCTCCTGCTCCGGTTGCTTCAGCGAGGGGGGCCGGAGCCCCCGAGCCCCTGGTCGAGCAGCCGGCCTTGTCGGTGCTTGTGCGCTAGCAGGCGCAGCCTGGCCCTGAGACCTTTGAGGCTACCTCCGCCGTGCTGGGTCAGCTTCACGCCGAACTTCAAGGTGGTGATGGCCGCACGATGGAAGGGCGCCTGGGGCTGATCCACGGGTGGCTCCTGGCGGACGAGTCCGTGCGGGCCTCCTGGAACCAGGCCTCAGCGATCGCTGCCAAGGGTCAAGAGGAAGCTGTGGCAGACACGCGGGCACGCGGCGCCGCGTGAGCCGACGCTGCCTCCTTCGAGAAGCGCTGCCTCAAGGCGGAGAGTGAGCGGGAGGCCCTTCGCGAGGAAGGCACTGGGCATGCCCTGGAGCTCGAGAGGTTGGGGAAGGAGCTCGAGGCGCAGAGGGATGTGATGTCCCGGCTGCAACAGGAGCAGCTTGCTGACAATGCGACCCTGGAGAAGCTGAAGGCTGAGATTGAGCAGGCCAAGGCGACCCAAGCTTTCCGCGACAAGGAAGACGCCTTGCGGCCTCGGCAGGAGTGAGTCGCGAGGCCCTTGCCGCCTTTGATCTTGAGGCCCGTACGACGCTGCAGGCCGCCTACGGGGAAGGGTCCAAGAAGCCGCTGGCCGCTCCAGAGGAAGGCCCCACCGGGCTTCTTGCCGCGCTCGTGAACTCCATGCACGAGGTTGCGGCTGCAATTGGCCTGTTAGCCGACGTCGAGAGTCGCACGCTCCTTACCTTGGTTCTGATGCAGGTGTGCAACCAACTAAGTCTTCGTGACCCCACTCTTGACATGGCCTTGTTGTCCGAGCCCGTGACCACGAGCATAGAGGGCACGGCTACTGAGGCCCAGGGGGCAAAGGTCACGGAGCTGGTGGAGGCGTTCCTCTAGGCCACTGCTACCGCAGCCGAAGAGGTGGAGACCGGTGCTGATGCGCTTGGTGATGCATGATCTGCTCATGTCCAGAGAGAGAAGTGCGAGTGCCTCGGGGAGGCGTAAGAACTTTGTTTGAATTTGAAGAATCTTGGTATTATTGTAATAACTAGATGATTTCCATGCTTGTTTCCTTTCCTCTTTGCTTAGGTGCTCTGCGTCGGCAGGGCCCAACCCCGCGCATACCTCGATCGCCATTGAGCCCTCCGGGTCACCGGGGTTATCGTAATAACTAGACTCAAGGGATGAGGGTCTACGTGGCTAGTGAGTCCCCTAGGTCGCGATGCGCAGGGGTCCCCCTTGATGTTCAAGCGATCCCGTTTGCGTTCTACGTCGGCAGGGCCCTACCCCACGCATACCTCGATCGCCATTGAGCCCTCCGGGTGACCGGGGTTATCGTCATAAATAGACTCAAGGGATGAGGGGCTACGTGGCTAGTGAGGCCCCTGGGTCGCGATGCCCAGGGGTCCCCTTTGACGTACGAACGGCTCTCATGAAGGAGAACGATCACCATACCTTGCTCACGAGCCTTCGCCTGGGATGGGGGCGCGAGAAGGCCAGGTGTTTGGGCACCTGGTAGGGTGGCGTCTGCCAGACGTGACCTGAGCATAGCCCCCGTGCCTAGTCCCCCTCGCGACCCCCATCCAAGGAGAAGCTATGAGCGTCGTGAGCTAAAAAGCTCCTTGAGGTTGTTGCGACCAGAGGGGGCCGCCCTCAGTTGTTTATAACCGTGCCTCAGTCGTAGAGGCCAGCACGGAGCTTCGTGCTTCCACTGGTTCGTCGGCATAACCGCTCCTCGGTTGGATGTGCCAGCGCGGAGCATGGTACTTCCACTAGACCGTGGGAGGGAGCCTCCCACCGGGAGAGATTCCGGGGTATGTACAGCCCCGTCTTGACACGTGGCTTGCACGGTAGGACAGCCAAGGTGTATATGGGCCCTCCTCAGGACGAGCTGAACGACTCTGAGGAAGTTCTCGTGAGCTTTCGCATCACTGACGAGACCCTACCCTAAGGCAGGTTGCGCTTGAGTCTTCTTCTGCAAAATGTGAAAAGAGAGGTGTTGTGTCGGCCTGCTCCGAGTGCATCTCTAGAGGGTATCGCATGAGAAGGCCGCAGCACCAGCGACCCCAGGAATTGACGTCACAGGAATGGCTCGCGAGACAGAGCTCAGCCGCTGGATTTGTCGGTGCTGTAGGGACGGACCCGAGCACAGACGTCGTGCCCAGTCTTCTCATGCAACGATCCAAAGGAGAAACAACCGGCGCACGGTTCCCGGGTGAGCGAGGCATCGGCCACGGGCCCCTACATACCCATCCACGATTATGCCATGCGAGAACAAGGCACCAAGGGCCACGGGAGGTGACGTCACGGGAATGGCTCACGAGACAGAGCTCAGCCCTTGGGTTTAGCGATGCTGCAGGGACGGACCCGAGCACAGACGTCGTGCCAGCCCTTAATCATAGGGCGGTCGCGAGTGGGCTCACAAGGGCTCATGACCTTAGTGCGGCGAGAACACCAAGCATGCAGATAATGCGAATGGAAAGAAGCAACTAGCCTAGATCATGCACAAAAAGGGAGACAACTGCAGGGGAATAGCCCCCAGTTGTCCGAGGATGATGCAGCCTGGGAGGCGCCCTCGATTCGATACCTGAAGCGTCACATGATACTTGTCAAAGAAGAGTTGGGGTAGCTGAAGACGCGAGCCATGCAGGTTGCTCCTGAAGATAGCCGGGCTCCTGAGGCCCGGGGGCTCCGAAGGCTCTCAGTGGTCGCGCGGGTCCGGTTCTTGCTCCATCCGGACCGCCTGCCACTGAGCCTCCAGAGCCCCCAAGGCCTGCTGCGCGAGATGCTGGAACATGGCAGCTGCGTTGCAGAAGCCGAAGAGTGTGCGGGCGTAGCTGTAGGGGAGGGCCCTCCTCCAGCCGACCGCCGTCGGCAAGAAGGGCTCCTGAGAGGCGGCTCGGTTGAGACCCGCGATGTCAACGCAGACGCGGAAGCGGTCACTCGGGCCGCGGGCAGGTGAGCTTGGGGTGGTGCGGTTACGCCCACCATGGATGAGCCTTGCGTACTGAAGTTCCTCGGCAACTTGGTCGATGAAGTCCTGAGCCCCCAGCGGTGAGCGGTCCACGCCGGGCTCACAAAAACGCGCGTCGAGACATGCCTGCAGGTGGTGCCCGAACACCTCCCTCGAGATGCCGGTCAGTCCGGAGACACTCCAGAGGAGAGCCCCCGAGCCCGTCACGAGATGGGCGTCGGGCGCGCCTCCCTATGCGAGGGTGGAGGGCGCCTCATTGGCAGGCGCGAGTCTCGAGGCTGAGCCATCAGGAGCCCCTGCGTCCTGAGGTCCGTTGACGGGCAGGTTCTTCTTCATCTTGGGGGCGGTCTGCAGGGCGAGGAAGGCTCCATCCTCATCGGAGCATTCGACCGCTGCAGTCTGGTAGGCGCGCTCCAGGGAACGCACCGCTTCCTTCTCGTCGGAAGCGATCGTGATGACTCCGCCGCTTCCAGGCATCTTGAGGACATTGTAGCCATGATGGGTCGCCGCCATGAACTTGGCAAGGGCAGGATACCCAAGGATGGCGTTGTACGGGAGGTGAATGTTGGCAACGTCGAAGTCGATGAGCTCGGTGTGGTAGTTCTCGCAGTCACCAAAGGTGACGGGAAGGCGGACCTGCCCCATCGGGAGTGTGGAGCCATCCGTGACTTCGTAGAATGGCTTTGTCGGGTGGAGCTGATCGTAGGGGGCCTGGAGTGTCTCGAATGTCTGGACGGAGAGGACGTTGAGTCCCGCTCCGCCGTCGATGAGGGTCTTGGTCACGAGGACATTGCTGATGGTCGGGGTGTAGAGCCTCGGGAGAGCGCCTGGGGCCGTGGTGCACTTGAGCTGGTCCTTGGGATCGAAGGTGATAACTTGCTTGGTCCACCTGAGGTTGCGCGCGGCGTCAGGCCTGGGAAGCGTCGCGTTCACCTCACGGGTGAACTTCTTGAAGATGCGATGAGAAGCCGGAGCATGGGCTCCTCCCAAGATGCATGCAACTGCACGCGGCTCCTCGAAGCCCCCTGCTCCATCTCCCTGGCGGTCGTCGTCATTCCTTCTTGGCGGTGGTGGCAGCGGAGGCAGGCCTCCATTGCCCTGAGGGCGACCCTCATGAGGCTGGTCGCGCCAAGTGGCATCACGAGGCTGCTCCTGCCAGTGGTCTTCACGAGGTTGTTCGCGCCACCCTTGGCGTGAGTCCCTGCCATCCCAGCATCCTCCACCTCGGGCTCCTCCACGGCCGTAGCCGTGGTTGTCGCGCTCAGGGCGCTGCCCGCCGCGCCCGCTGCGCATCGCCCTGAGCTCCTGGAAGTCGTTAGTGTTGTGGCTGTGGACGTTGTGGAAGACGCAGTACGGTCGGTTGTCTCTGGGGAGGTCGTTGTAGCCCCAGCCACGCTTCACTTCTGGCTCCGCAGCCAGCACGGCGGGTCCCTTGCGCTTTGCTTCTTTATCCTTGGCCTTCTTGTCGTCCGCCTCCGGCTCAGGCAGCTCGTGGAGGGAGAGGCGTCGTTCCTCCGCCCTGGCGCACTTTTCCGCGAGCTTTAACATCTTGAGGGCTGTGCACAGGACCTCATGGATGGCGAGCTCCTCCCTCATCCTGATGTCGCGGACGCCATCAGAGAACACCGAGATGATGCCCTCATCCGAGACCCTAGGGATTCGGAGGCGCATGGTGTTGAAGCGTTGGATTTACTTTTGCAGGGTCTCCCCCGGCTATTGCCTCACTAAGCGCAGATCCGCAGCTGCCGGGGGTCGGTCGCTGGTGCCTTGGAAGTTGGCGATGAAACGCTCACAAAGCTCTTCCCAGGAGGGGATGGATCCCACAGGGAGGTTCAGGAGCCAGGAGCGTGCGCCATCTTTGAGAGCCATGGGGATCCAGTTCGCCATGACCTGCTCAGTGTTGTTGGACGCCTCGATGCTCAGCTCGTAAAGTTGGAGGAACTCTGTGGGGTCGGTGGTGCCATCGTAGCACGGAGGCAGGTCCGGGTTGAACTTGTCGGGCCAAACGAGGCGCCATAGCTCAGGAGCTAAGGCACGACATCCAACCACGCTCATGATCGTAGGCGCCTCCTGCGCCTGTGGTGCTGGTTCTTGGGGCACTAGCGCCACCACCTCCTGTGGAGCGCATGGGTTCTGCGAGGTGGCTCACGCCGTGGAGCCTCGCGCCGGACCTCCTGGCCGGCGCCGTAGAGTGGAGGTAGAACCGGGACTCCGTGGCCTTCGTTCCCCGCCGGGGGCGACGGGGGATGGGAGGAATGCGTTGGTGCAGGTGCTTCCCCAGCGGCATTGACGAGCTCGGTGATGCGGTGCAGCCACTCGTCATAGAGGTCATCTACCGGGCGGTAGCGTAGGAGCTCCCGCACCATCAGCAGTGCAGGCTGCTGACAGACCGGCCCGCGGTGGACCAGCGAGGACGACGTCGTGGCTCGTGAGGGTGAAGGCGTCGCCGTGCGGCCATCGCGCGGCACGGACAGCGGCAGTGACGAGTCCTGCTGCTCGTGGACGGCCGGGTCAGTGGCGGCGTTGGTGACCGGCATGTTGGGGCGGACCGGCGCGCCATTGCCCGCGGGCGACGTTTGGGCGACGTTCGCGGCGCGGCGGGCGGCGCGAGCTCGGCATGTGTCCACCATGGCTGTGGAGCGAAGTCGACGACAAGAGCGGGACAATGTCGTCGGAGAGGCGAGATCTCGACACGCCCCCTACTTGGCGCGCCAAATGTCGGCTGTCGGGCTCCGCAAAACACAAGAAGTTCGAACACAGGGGCGTGAGCGAAGATCTCTCCCACTCACGTCTACCTAGCGTCTCGCCCTCACCCAGTGAAGAGATTCAAGCAAACAACAAGTGAAGCACGCAGGAATTTACCCAAGTTCAGGCCACCTTGTGGTGTAAAACCCTACTTCCTGCTTTGGTGGATTGTCCTCGGGAGGGCTGGAATATGCACTAGTACAGTGATTCCTGAGCTCAGGAGGTATGCTCAGGAGGGTCAGGAGGCAAGTGTTCTTTCTCCTTTGCATGGTGGCAGAGTTTATGGATCTAATTCATACTCGTTTGGGCTTGGCCTCCTCTAGTGATGAGGATCCTAGCTACTTATATAGGAGGCCAGGGTCCTCTTCCCCTGAAATATTTAGGTAGGAAGGGACCCCACAACGACCATTTTTGAGCGGGAACACAAGGACGTTCCTACCCTGACAAAAGCAGTCTTCGCCTGCAAAAGGATCAGGCGGTGACGTGGTGGTGGGCTCGGCGGTGACATCCTCCTTGTCGTCCTTGCGGTCTTCGGTCTTGTTGCACGAAAGGGGAAACCTTTGTCCTGCTCCTCAGGAACCTGTGTCTGAGCTGCCTCCTTTGCACCGAAACGGCAACTGCGCCACAGGCGGGCGCTGGCACCCACTGGCGCGATGCATCACTGCTTACGTCACTGCCTCCTCCTGAGGCGGGCTTGCCTTGGATTCTCCGCCCCTCCGGAGCACCTTGCCGAGGCCGCTCCTCAGGGGGTCTTGACGTTGTTCTCCTCGCGAGGCCTAACCCCTCGCGAGGGTCTTAGGCAGCTGGTCGATCAGCTGGGCCGTACCAAGCAATAGTAGGAGCGCGTCGCAGCCCGCAGACAGGCAAGTCTGGGTACCCTGGTAACCAGGACGCCGACACACACCTTGCAAATTATGAGAGAAAATGCATTAGAATTACTCCAAAAAATATTATTATACATAAAACAACATAAATAACAGTAAGAAAACATGATGCAAAATGGACGTATCAGTCCACTTCATGGGCCCTGCCTTCTTCAATAGGTTGAAGAACGGCAGGGCACGCTCGGCAGACTTGGAGATGAATCTGCTTAGTGCGGCAACACCTCATGTTAGACGCCTCACATCCTTAACTGTCCTTGGCACTTGGATCTACTCGATAACCTTGATCTTGTCGGTGTTGGCCTCGATTCCATGATGGGATACAAAGTACCCAAGTAGCTTGCCGGAGGGAACACCAAATACACACTTCTCCGGATTGATCTTGAATTGATCTTGCACAGGTTAGCAAATGTCTCCTCCAAATCTTGAATAAGGGTGGCCCTGCCCTTGGTCTTGACCACAATATCATCCATATAGGTTTCTATATTTATGTGCAGCTGTGGCTCAAAACCAATCTAAACTGCCCTTGCAATAGTGGACCCGGCACTCTTTAATCCGAATGGCATGCGGACAAAGCAGTACGTTCCACATGGAGTGATCAACGGCGTCTTCTCTTCGTCTTCCTTGGACATAAAGATCTGGTGGTACCCAAAGTATGCATCCAGAAAGGAGAGCAAATCACAACCTGAGGTGGCGTCCACAATCTGATCAATCCACAACAAGGGAAATGGGTCCTTTGGGAAAGCCATGTTGAGATCTGTGAAATCTATACAAAGGATCCACTTCCCGTTGGATGTAGCACTCCTCTGACCAAACCAGCTGCCTCAAGTTTCTTGATTTCTTCTGTAATGAACTGCTATCTCTCCAAGGACTGCTTCCAGACTTTCTAGTTGATGGGTCGGGCATGTGGGCAGACAACAAGGTGGTGCTCGATTACCTCCCTAGGAACACCGAGGACATCATATGGTCGCCCACAGGAAGGCAACGAGCGCACTTTCCTTTTTGTCATCGAGGGTGGTGCTAATAGTGAAGGTACCATCTACGCCAGCCAGCCATGCCGGGACCTTCTTAACTTGGAGTGCAGCAACCCTGGATCTCTTGCTGTACGAACACTGATACGTCTCCAACGTATCTATAATTTTTTATTGTTCCCTGCTGGTATATTATCATTCTTGGATGTTTTACAATCATTTTATATTCATTCTATATCATATTTTGGTACTAACCTATTTACATAGTGCCAAGTGCTAGTTGCTATTTTCTGGGTGTTTTTTACATCGCAGGAAATTAATATCAAATGGAGCCCAAACACCAAGAATTTTTTAGGACAATTTTTATGGGCCAGAAGATACTTGATGGGCCAAGGAAGCCTCGGTGGGTTGTGCCCACCTCGGTGGCCTCCACCACCACCTCTTTGCTCTATAAATACCCCAATAATCCAGAAACCCTAGGGGAGTCGACAAAATATTCATCCAGCCACCGCAGAGACCAAACCACCAGATCCAATCTAGACACCATCTCGGATGGGGTTCACCACCTCCATTGGTGCCTCTCCGATGATGCGTGAGTAGTTCTTTGTAGACCTACGAGCCCGTAGTTAGTAGCTAGATGGCTTCATGTCTCTCTTTTTATTCTCAATACAATGGTCTCTTGGAGATCCATATGATGTAACTCTTTTTGCGGTGTGTTTGTTGAGATCCGATGAACTTTGAGATTAGGATCAGATCTATCTTTTTATATCCATGAAAGTTATTTGAGTATCTTTGATTTATAATATGCACTCCGATATTTCGTTTTTTTGGCCAACTTGATCTATTTATCTTGTAATGGGAAGAGGTGCACGGTAGTGGGTTCGACCTTACAGTGCTTGATCTCAGTGACAGAAAGGGAACCGACACGTATGTATCGTTGCTACTAAGGATAAAACGACGAGATCCATATATAACACCATAGATAAACTTATATTCTCTACATCATGTCATCGTTCTTAATGCATTACTCCATTTTTCCATGAACTTAATACACTTGATGCATGCTGGATAGTGGTTGATGTGTCAAGTAATAGTAGTAGATGCAGGCAGGAGTCGGTCTACTAATCTTGGACGTGATGCCTATGTAATGATCATTGCATGGATATCGTCATAATTATTTTGAGGTTCTATAATTTGCCCAACAGTAATTTGTTTACCCACGGTTTGCTATTTTTTTTTCTCGAGAGAAGCTACTGCAGAAACCTACGGCCCTCGGGTCTTCTTTCTCATATACTTACCTTTGCGATCTACTTTTTCCTTGCATTTATTTTCAGATCTACTAAACCAAAAATACAAAAATACCTTGCTGCAATTAAACCTTATTTATTTTATTTGGCGTTCGATCTATCAATCTACTACAAATTTCTCACGCCCGTTTTGCCTATCTTGAGGCGCCGTACGCCGAAAGGCATTGACAACCCCTTTAACACGTCGAGTTGCGAGAATTTGTTATTTGTGTGTAGGTGTTGTTTATGTTGTGCTGCTTCATTCTCCTACTCATTCGATAACCTCGGTTTCACAATTGAGGGAAATACCTACCACCGCCGTGCTGCATCATCCCTTCCTCTTTGAGGAAATACCGGTGTAGCTTTAAGCGACATCAAAAGGAATTTCCGGCGCCGTTTCCGGGGAGGATCTTCAACATATGCCGGGTTCCTAATCACAAATCTCATATCCTCACAATTTATATTATTTGCCATTTTCCTGTCGTTTTCTTCTCCCCCACTTCACAAAATTCTGTCATTTTATTCGCCCTCTTTTTTGTTCACCGTTTCCACGTCAGATCTGTTTTCGTTTGCCCATATGTCTTACTTGGTTACTTTGCTTGGTTGTTTGGTATAATTGGGTATTTTATTGGAAATTGTAAGGAAAGTGTTTATGGATCTTCATCCACTTGCCAATCTTTTTAAAAATTCCAATTATGTTGAACCAATTGCTAGTGAGTTGAGTGCACTAGATTATCTTTATGAAGCTTTGCTTGAGATTCATGAATCTGAAAATTGTGGTGAAGTGATAAAAGAAGAAATTTATGAAGTGATTCATGATAGCTCCTTATATGAAAAGCATGATTGCAATGGTGATATAATGAATTCTATTAATGTCAATTATGCTAGTAATATGCAAAGCCGCCCAAGCTTGGGGATGCTAATTTTGATATGTCCTCTACTTATTGCAATGATCATGATTGGGGTGATTCTTGTTACAATCTTGAAAATTTATTTAAGCATCATGATGAATATGTTTATGTTAATATTGAAAGTGGGTTTGGAGAGGCCATGACTTTATGTGATGTTAGTCCCACTATCTTGTAAGATTATTAGACTTTTACGCATGTGAATCATGAAAAGAAAATTTTATATTATTGCTATATTGTTGAATTTGAGTATGATCCTACATGTAATTATTATGAGAGAGGAAAATATGGTTCTTGAAATTTTCATGTTACTAAATCACCTCTCGTTATGTTGAGATATTCAATGTTTTATTCCTCTCCATTGCATATGCTAGACATTTCTTGTCTTGATAATTTGTTTGCTTATAAAATTCCTATGCATAAGAAGTATGTTAGACTTAAATTTGTTTGTCACATATTTTATGATGCTCTCTTTGTGCTTCAATTCTTGTCTTTCATGTGAGCATCATTGAAATTCCAAGCCTATCTTAATGTCTATAAAGAAAAAGCTTGTTGGGAGGCAACCCAATGAATAAATTTTATTTTTGCTTTTTGCTATCTGTTCTTGAGTGTTAGCACAATTATGCTACTGGTATGATTGTGTTTTTTGTGTTTCAATTAGTGTTTGTGCGAACTAGAACCAATAGGATCTTCTTGGGTGATAGTTGTTTGATCTTGCTGAAAAAGACAGAAACGTTTGCGATCACGAGAAAAATTCTCATTTTTAACAGAAAAGTGGTTTTTAGTCGATTCTTTCTGCAGAACATTAATATACAAATTTCCCATGTGGACCTATTTTTTTAAAGATTTTTAGAGTTCCAGAAGTACTCGAAACTTCCAGATTACAACAAACTGTTCTGTTTTTCACATATTCTGTTTTCTTTGTGTTGTGTGCTTATTTTGATGGCTCTATGGTTATCTTTGATGAGTTTTTTACATAGAAAAGTTGGAATACAGTAGATATAATGCAAAACAAAAATATTAGTTGGTTTGATACAGCAATTATAGTAGTGGTTTGCTTTCTTATACTTACGGATCTCACGAAGGTTTTGTTGAATTTTTGTGTGATTGAAGTTTTCAAGTTTTGGGTTATCTTACGATGGATGAAGGAAGGATAAAAGAGCCTAAGCTTGGGGATGCCCCGGCATCCCAAGATAGTATCCAAAAATGAGTAACCAACTAAGCTTTGGTATGCCCCCGAGTGTCATCCCCGCTTTCTTCCAACAACTATCGGTATTTCGCTCGAAAGTATATTTTTATTCATCACATGATATGTGTTTCGCTTGGAGCATCTTATATGATATGAGTCTTTGCTTGTTTTCTTTTTCTTTTTAAGTCATCAATCCTTGTTGTACACACCTATTTGAGGCAGCCAAAATTATTGCATGACTTGTTAGAATTGCTCTCTATGCTTCACTTAATTTTTTATGAGCAATGGACTTGCTCTAGTGCTTCACTTATATCTTTTTGAGCACGGTGTGCTTAGTATTTTGAAGAAATACTTTCTTGCTTCACTTAGAGTTATTTGAGAGTTATTAAAATTTTAGAGAAATTCTCTCTTTCTTCACTTATATTATTTTGAGGGAATGAAGAAAAATTATGCTCATGATCTTCACTTATACTTGTTGGAGCTTATCAAAAGCGACAGATGAAAATTAGTCCCAAAGTGATAGATATCCAAGAAGGAGATAATAAAAACTTCATGAAGATCATTGGACAAAATAAAATTGATTCCTTGTAATAGTTTTGAGACATGATGATATGATATGTGAGTCATGTTAATAGGTAATTATGGTTTAGTAAGAATATTCATGTTAAGGTTTATGATTCCCGAAACATGCACGTATGGTCTCTCGTTATGCCGGGAAGTCTGAGCACAATTTATCCTTGATTGTCCTATCTTTGTGTGATGGTCCGGGGCACACGATGGTTACCTCCTACCAACCTCCCCCTAGGAGCATGCGTAGTATTACTTTGCTTCGAGGGCTAATAAACTTTTGCAATAAGTATGTGAGTTCTGTATTACTAATGTGAGTCCATGGATTATACGCAATCTCACCCTTTCATAATTGCTAGCCTCTCTCGTGCCGCACAACTTTCGTCGGTGCATAAACTTTATTAAACTTTCCTCAAAACAACCACCATACCTACCTATTATGGTATTTCCATAACCATTCTGAGATATATTGCCATGCACTTCCATCATATAGTTGACTTGAGAATTCATTTTCATCATATGGAGTCATGCTATGTCATAGGTATCGAGTTGTAATTTTTATCTCTTTTTGAGTTATAAGTAAATACAAGTGTGATGATCATCATTATCCATTATTAGAGCATGTCCCAGCGAGGAAAGAATGAAGGAAACAATGATTCCCCCACAAGTCAGGATGAGACTGCGGACAATGAGAGAAAGAAAAAAAATATAAAAAAAGAGGGAGTATAAAAAGAAAAGAAACAAAGAAACAAAGAAAAAGAAAAAAAGAAAACAAAAGAGAAAGAAAAAAGCAAAAAAGAAATGAGAGAAGGGGCATGCTAGTTCCACACTTGTTCTTCAAAGTAGCACCATGTTTTTCATATAGAGAGTCTCCTATGTTGTCACTTTCATATACTACTGGGAATTTTTCCATAGTAGAGTTTCATGCATACCCACTTAGTTTCATATTGAGCTTTCATACACTTATAGCTTGTAGTGCATCCATTGCATGGCAATCCTTACTCCTCACATTGATATCGATTGCTGGACATATCCATAGTCCATTAATTCGCCTAGTTGATGTGAGACTTTCTTCCCTTCTTTTGCCTACTACCACCGCATTCTATTCCACCTATATTGCTATATCCATGGCTTGCGCTCATGTATTGCGTGAGAGTTGAAAATGCTGAAGTGTGTTAAAAAGTATGAACCAATTGCTTGGCTGACACCGGGGTTGTACATGATTTATACTTTGGGAGGGGAAGACAGAGCATAACAAGACTATATGATTTTGTAGGGATAGCTTATTTTAGCATTGATATTTTGAAAGACATGGTTGCTTATTGATATGCTTGAGTATCTAAATTATTATGTCAAAACTAGACTATTGCTTTGAACTATATAAAAGTCCCATTGTCAATGCTATAAAGAAAACAATATGATATGACATGATAGGCAGCATTCCACATCAAAAATTCTGTTTTTATCACTTACCTACTCGAGGACGAACATGAGTTAAGCTTGTGATACGTCTCCAACGTATCTATAATTTTTTATTGATCCATGTTGTCATATTATCATTCTTGGATGTTTTACAATAATTTTAAAGTCATTTCTATATCATTTTTTGGTACTAACATATTGACATAGTGCCAAGTGCCAGTTGCTGCTTTCTGCATGTTTTTTACATCGCAAGAAATCAATATCAAACGGAGCCCAAACACCGGAATACTTGTTGGAGAATTTTTATGGGCCAGAAGACACCTGATGGGCCAAGGCAGCCCCTCGGTGGCCTCCCTCACCGCCTCTTTGCTCTATAAATACCCAATAAAATGACGAGATCCATATCTAAAGCCATAGATAAACGGATCTTGTCTACATCATGTCATCATTCTTAATGCATTACTCCATTTTTCCATTAACTTAATACACTAGATGCATGCTGGATAGCGGTCGATGTGCCGAGTAATAGTAGTAGATGCAGACAGGAGTCGGTCTACTAATCTTGGATGTCATGCCTATGTAATGATCATTGCCTGGATATCATCATAATTATTTCAGGTTCTATCAATTGCCCAACAGTAATTTGTTTACCCACCGTTTTCTATTTTTCTCGAGAGAAGCCACTAGTGAAACCTACGGCCCCCGAGTCTTCTTTCTCATATATTTGCCTCTGTTATCTACTTTTTCATTGCATTTATTTTCAGAACTACTAAACAAAAAATACAAAAATACCTTGCTGCAATTTTTTATTTTTTATTTTATTTGGCGTTCGATATATCAATCTACTACAAATTTCTCGCACCCGTATTTCCTATCTTGAGGCGTCGTACCCCAAAAGGGATTGACAACACCTTTAACACATTGGGTTGCGAGAAGTTGTTATTTGTGTGCAGGTGCTGTTTACGTTGTGTTGCTTGGTTCTCCTACTGGTTCAATAACCTTGGTTTCACATCTAAAGGAAATACCTACCATCATTGTGTTGCATCATCCCTTCCTCTTTTGGGAAATACCGACGTAGCTTTAAGCGGCATCAAACACTTCGGCACGTTGTCAACGAGTGCCGTGCAATCGGTGGGGGGCACACTTCTTGAACTCTTTGCTGGAGGTCCTACAATCCTTCTTCTTTCCTTTACTCTCCTTGGCAGGAACTACTATTCTCGCTGCCTATGCTATCTCGGTACATCTTGTCCACACAAATGATTGCATCCTTCTCATCTGATGGGATAGTGATAACTGCCAGTGGCCCAGGCATCTTGAAGGTGTTGTTGGAATAGTGGGATGCCGCCATCAATTTAGCCAGTGCTGGGCGTCCAAGAATCCCATCGTACGGCAGGGGGAAATCAACCACATAAAACACAGTCCTCTCAGTCCGGTAGTTCAATTCTCCCCCAAACATTACCAGCAACGTGATCTTTCCCTTAGGATGAATCCTGTCGGGATTAACACTTTGAAATGTGCCGGTAACCTCTAGCTCTTCCTCTGCTATTTGAAGCTTGCTGATAACTGCTAGGGAAATCAAATTCAACCCGGCCCCGCCGTCCACCAACATCTTTGTGACCTTGAGGTTGTGGATTGTTGGGGAGACCAACAACCACTACTAGGAAAAGGCCTGCTAATGGCGCACCTATTTTGGCTATTAATGGCGCATTAGTGGTGCGCCATTAGTGCCACACCATTAGTATATTTTACTAATGGCGCATCTGTGGTGCGCCACAGGTGCGCCATTAGTATAGACCACGATGCGCCATTAGTATGCCTCCCAGGGGGCCATATATACCCAGGTGCTTTGGCATACTAATGGCACACTCTTGCGTGATGCGCCATTAGTAACTTTGGCATACTAATGGCGCACTGTTGGATGATGCGCCATTAGTATCCTTTGGCATACTAATGGCGCACTGTGATGTGATGCGCCATTAGTATGAATATTAGGTTATTTATTTATTTTTTAATTTTCTGTTTTTTGCACAGGTTACAAAATGTATTATTGGACAGAATATAGACAGCAGCACACAGCAACAATAGATTCATCGAATACAATAGAAGATTAGTCTCTGAATACAATTCATCATATTAGTCTCCGAATAAAATTCATCATATTAGTCTCCGAATTCAAAAGACCGAACAAAGATAGAACATTATATTACGAGTCTCGAGACCGCGAGTAGCGAGTTTGTCTTCACATTACAAGTCGATATCGATCATCTAAACTACCATCACATAGAAGAGAGCTGGGGTCATCACGATGAGCATCATCACGATGAAACTCGTCTTCATCCGGTTCCTCCAACGCTCCCTCCCCTCTCCCGCTAGATAGCGGGCGTGTCTAGATTCCGCCTCGGCCCTAGTGGTGTACCCTTTGTAATTGTTACCACTGAAACGGTGAACCTGTCTCCGACACTCCTCCCAGTCGTCGTAGACTCCGGGAACCTTACCCTTGTACACGACATACGACGACATCGCTATGCACTATCCAAACGAAACGTTAGTACCAATTCACAGACAATACATTAGCAATATATAAGTATGCAACAGAACGATCGGAAGTGAAAAGCAAGAGATTAATAGCATCGATTACATCTAAGTTGAACGACTATCGAAACCAAAGAGACATACTACAAGTTCATTAAAGTTTAATTACAACATGAGCCAATCGATGTTTCAAAACTAGACACAGCATCACTACTTTCGACTCGATTCAAGGGACCGGAGCATGGATGAAGCCGCCGTCTATCGTGGGAGTCATGAAATCGCGGGCGTTGTCAGCCTGCATTTGTAGCATTGTGTCTATGTCACTGTTAGACTGTTGATTTCTGAGGTAGAACTGCCCCGACGTACGAAGGACATCTTGATGGATGATTTCCGCAAACTCCGACTGGATGCGCAAGAATTCTTGTTAGATGTCCGCGTCCTGGATTGCCGACACGCTCGCGGCCCAATCTTTGAGTTTACTCGGTAGCAGAAGGTGATGATGGTCCCGTACGATCGCCCGCATGTGATGGATGGCGTAGTAGGCACCCTTCTGACCGCCAGGCGGCTGCTTGACGCAGCAGAACGTCGTATTGTGGGCGAACACGTGCTTGCCGTACTTACGAAGAGGCCTGGTGAAGATGCCTCCAGATTTGGCGTATCCGGGGAGAACATCATCAAGAACATTCTTGACATTTGTGTAGTCTACCTTCGACTGACGGTCCGAGTCGAAATACGTGGCCATGGAATATTTGGGGCTTAGGAGGATGAGTGTGCAATGTGTGTCACTGCACAAAACACGGAATGTTAAAAGAAAAACGATCGAAATTTAAGAATTCATATGCTACGGGGCGGTTGAGGGGACGACTTACTCGGGAAAGTAAGGCACGAGGAAGTTATCCTTATCTCGGTTTGCCAGAATGACGCCTTCGAGGTAAGAACTCGCGACTTGCCGGTCCCCAGCGCTGCCCAAGATCTTGGCACGCATGTAGAAGGGGTCGACTATCACGATGTTCGGGGTCTTGTCTCTAATGATCCGCATCTCTATACTCAGCGAAAATAGCCGAACGAAGGTGTAGTGCAGCGGATGAAGGTTCAACATAGCGTAGATGTCATCAAACCGCAAGACGATCGTACCCCCGATGGAGTTATCCACAAAGCCATTGCCCTCTGGCACCTTGGCCTCGAAAACCGGGTATGCCACATCCTTCTCTCTGAGACGCCGCTTCTCCAGAGAAAGAACACTGTCATGTAGACTCCGCATAGCACCTGTTGCAGCATTGAGCATATTACTCGGTAGCATCGGCCTACCCGCCACATGCACCCTCCTCATTACATCCTCAGGTAAAGGTGGCCCGTCCTGAGCACGGATCGTACTCGGTGTCGGCTGGCTCGCACCCTTATTAGTCTTTCTTTTCCATGCCTTCTTCTTCTCCTGTAATGGGACCGAGTTCTGCTCACAGACCGCCTTCTTGAGTGTGTTGGGGCTGATAATATTTCGCACCTCGCCTATCTGAGGCTCGGTGAAGTCGGCAGCTGGAGGCGTCTCCTGTGAACTGAACGGCAGACGACGCCTGTTGCAACTTGGTTTCTCCGTGGTACCAGCTAGATCGCGCACGTCTTTTGTAGGGTTGGGTTCTTGAGAAGGAGGCCCCATGAAGTCGCCATCGTACCCATGATCGGCATAGTACGCATCGACGTTGGCAAATGTATCGTCGTCGTTGTCGTCGTCGTCATTCGGATCCCGTGCCATATGCATGTTTGGATCCAGTGGCATAGGGCTGTTCGGCACCATTGCGGCGGTCTTGTCATGGCTTGGCGCCGGCACGACTGGTGGTGTTGTCTTTCGGGTGGTGTCCCCCGCCCCCAAATGAATCTGGCTCTTCGGCCAAAGCAGGGGCCAGCTTAGGCAGGCGCTGAGGGTCATCACATCATCTTCGTCGGCCCCGACAGGTCGAATCGGAGGTAACAACTCGTCGCAGCCTGGCAGCACCCAAACCAGTTGAACCCTATACAAGGTGGGTGGCATCCTAGTACCGTGGAACACGGGGTTGCCTGGTTGAACAATTTTGCCCTTGGCGACGTCGACCAACTCGTTGTTCACGAAGTGCAGGAGAGTGCACGGAACGTCGGCGGTGCCCTGCGAAAACATGTAGGGCGTCGGGGATGCCCAGTCAAAGGCAAGGAGATGAAGTACTCGGCCGAGAGAGGCTTAATTAGTTACCGTGATGATGGCGTCGAGCACGGCTAATGTCGAGGCATCTCCAACGGCGGGCGTGCAATTGACGAAGGGGCCGCTTCCTGCAGAGGTGCCGGCCGGCATACACCCGGGTGCATTAAGCTCCCGTGCCTGTGTCAGAGACACCAATGCCGCCTCCGCCGGAGACACCAATGGCCCCGCCACCGCGTTATGCGAGTTGCTGGCCGTGAAGCTGGGAATCGGGGGCGGCCCCTGTTGGCTGCATGCAATCCACGCCTGCAACCCCTCATTCAGGGTAGGCACAATGGCGGTGATCGTCGCTCCCAATTGTTGTTGCACTTGCTCTTGGACAGTCTACGGAATCCGCGCCAGTTGTGCCTTGAGTTCTTGAACCTCGCGCGACTGGCTTTCCGAGCTGGTCTTTTTCTCCTTTCACCCACCAGCGTTATAGTGTGACGACCATTTTGTGGACAAGCCTTTGCCGGCCACACGACCAGCTGACGACGGCTTACTGAGCTTATCCTTTTTCTTCATTACATTCAACGCCCTATTTAGAGTGGTGTCCCAAGGGTTGCTCTTAGTCGACCCCGCGCTACTGCTTTCAGTCGCCTGCGGAAGGAATGTGAACCATTTAGAAATTTGGCTTCATTAATTAGAATGCAACCATATGGAGCTAATTACGCGGGGGTGTATTCCTTACCAGAACAAGCTCAAGCGCCCTGGTCTTCGAATCCGTGGTAAGCTCCTATGTTTTCGGGTCCTTCTTGTACCGGGCACTGACAAAGTTCCTGGTCTGCTTGTCACCGTATTTATCGAAGCGGGGCAGTAGGCCTTGCTCGGCACGGTCCGCCTCCTCCTTGTCCCATATAGGCTCCTCCACTCTGTAACCGCCGGGACCGAGTGTGTGTTCCCCTATGTTCAGCTCCCGCATTTCTTTCCCCCACTGACTTGATTCGGAGGTTGCGGTGCTCGAGCACTTGATCTTGAAGTCGTTGTAGTCATCTTCGTTGATCGAAGGATTTTTCTCCTTGATCTTCTCATAACTAAAACCTTTGTCAATCATTCTCTTCACCGTGCTTTTCCAAGTAGACATGGCCGTGCTCATCTTCGTGAGGGCGGCATTGTTCACTTTATTCCCTTTGAGGCTTGTGTTTTCAAATTCAGCGGGGAACTTGTATCGTTCGTGCAGCTTCGTGAAGAGGAGGTTGCGCAAATTCCCTAGGTCAGGATGCCTCAGGTTCTCGGTGTTGATCGAGACGGTGCTCCGGAGATTGCACCCGAGTTGAAGCGAGTACCCCTTGACTATTCGTTCGGGCGCCGTTGGATTCCCGTCGAAGTCCACTTCAGTAAATTCCTCCTTGACGGTGCGGAGCACGGTCGGGCGCCGGTCCTTCCGTTGCCTCTTCGGTTGGCTGCCATCTGTGCGTGCGCCGCCATCATTAGTGCTGGCATCCTCGGCAGCACCATCAGTGGTGTCATCCCCGACGGCACCATCAGTGGGGTCATCCTCGGCGGCACCATCATTGGTGTCAGGATCGGTGGGGAAGGCGGCGTCCTCATACAAGTGAGGTTGTTCCTCCATCTCCTCGGACAGCTCGCAGAATGCCTTGCCGCCCGAACCCCCGACCTCATCGTTGTGGGCCATGTTTCTCTCTAAATAGGAAATAAGTTTGGTCAAAAAGTTGGTTATTGTCAAGGAACAAGATCATGGTCTCATCATTTAACGTTTGTCGACACCGAGGCATCCTAAAAGCTAAGCTTTTATCATTGAGGGTTTTTCGCCACCGAGGCACCCTAAAAGCCTAAGCTTTCATCATTTAGGTTTTTATCGACACCGAGGCACCATAAAAGCCAAGGTTTTATAATTTATGGTTTGTCGACACCGAGGCATCCTAAAAGCTAAGCTGGGAAGGAGAATTCTAAGTTGGGCCTAATCAATTGGCTCTATTGCCGCCTATGGTTTAATGCAGCAAGAATAAAGGGGCAGTTGATCCTACTTAATTAAGTAATACGATACCCCGGCCCATGCATTAGTCACAAGTACCCCATATGTCCTATTTTTAGCAAAGTCATGCTATAATTCACGGAAAATTTCAGCATGACCTTTGCTAAAAATAGGACATACGGAGTACCCGAATTTGCCGGAAAGGAAGTTAATCAACATTCCAGCAAACTCAAGGGCCTCTATGGGTACCTGCAAAATCATCACGACACGATGGTCGGAGACAACTAGGAGGATGTAGTACATTACAAATCTTCAGGAGACAAGTAGGATATAAGTGGCAAAAAATCTTTTAGATGCAAGTACAACTGTACAAGTGTGAAACTTATGCAGAGTTGCACCAGCCTTGCCATCTTAGCAAGTATTGTATATGGTTGTGCTTTCACCTCCTCCAGTGCAAAAAAACATTTCTTAGTTATACATTTATGATAGAAGAAATGCACTGTGAGCAAATCTGCAATAAATAAATGCATAGAGAGCTAAATATCCTTTTCAGGTGATACACTCTTTCAGACAGTTGCACAAGACTGCTAAAAAATGCACAAAGAGCTAAATACCTTAGCAAGTTTTTTTGTATGCTTTTCAATCAAGAGAATATATTTGGAAATGTGCTAAACTGTAACTGTCACAAAGAAACTTGACAAGATTTGAACAAGCAAATATGTTAATATACAAAAGTCACAGAAGATCATTAACACCTTGAACAACCGTTTCTTCTTTCTTGTCATGTTTAGTTGCAACCCGATGACACTGTGTCAAACGAAAGTTCTTTTTTTAGATGCAACTAAAGATTAATTGATCATCTAATAAAACAAAACAAAACGCAGCGCGTTGACAATTATGACAGTTCTTTTTTTTATTGACCAAAATCTTCTTCATATAAGCAACCACGTTTTAAATCATGTAATGCAGTGTTGCACACACAATCAGTACCATTTTCTTTCTAGAACTCCATAAATGAACTGGTGATATATGATGAACACGCAGAACACAATTTCAGACAAAAAAACTTGCCGTGTTTGTTATTTCTAGCAAGCTTCTATAAATACCTGATGTACACCCACAAAGTTTGACCTCACATTTTCAAGAAACAACCACAAGGTCCCTTTGTACATCCAGTCAAGGTCTAATAGTGGCTTGTTGGCGTTATGGCCGGAAGAAACTCTTCGTTGAAGGAGAAAAAGTTGTCAGATAAAGGCACTATCTATGCTCGAGCAATATATTTTATTATAAGTTCCAGTATTAAGAAATACATCTGTTCTGGACTCCGAACATCTCTTGACACCAAACACTGAAGATCTGTTGAAGAACTCACCTTGCAAGGAGAATACAGGTATCTGAGCGGATGCCGCACACAAAGTTCTAGCATAGAAGGCAAGTTCATGGGCTACTTATGGAGTCATGGACTAAGCGCTCCTCGTGACTACGACCCATTGTATACGGGCTGGAATGGTGGAGCCGTACTATGGCAAGGATTCTATGAAGCAGTGGAGTACCTTCTAAGTCTAAAAGGCGTCAAATCTCTTTTATTCCTTATTGTAATCTATCTTTAGTAACCCTAACCCTATCGGTGTCTATATATACCGAAGGGTGTAGTCATTAGAAGGAGAGCTATTCTTCATCCCCCATAGCCTAGGGTTAGCTCATACTGATCTCGAGGAAGATATACTCTGTAAACCACAAATATACCATCAATACAATTGAGTAGGACATAGGGTTTTACCTCTTCTAGAGGGACCGAACCTGGGTAAACACTGTGTCCCTTATCTCATGTTACCATCGATACTAGATCGATGGTTTGGGACACACCACCCCAAGGTATACCGGTTTGGACACCGACGTGGTGCGTTGAGCGTCCCCAAGCTTAGGCTCTTGCCACTCCTTATTCCGTAGTCCATCAAATCTTTACCCAAAACTTGAAAACTTCACAACACAAAACTCAACAAAAAACTCGTGAGATCCATTGGTATAATAAAGCAAATCACCACTTTAGGTACCGTTGTGAACTCATTCTAATTTTATATTGGTGTTATATCTACTGTATTCCAACTTCTCCATGGTTCATACCCCCGATACTACTGACAGATTCATCAAAATAAGCAAACAACGCAATGAAAATAGAATGTGTCAAAAAACAGAACTGTTTGTAGCAATCTGGAAATTTCGTATACTTATGCAACTCTTCAAATTCTGAAAACTAGGGAAAATGTAGGTAAGTCATATATCAATCTTGTGTAAAAATTTCAAAAAATTGGCATGCTCCAGTGAATTTTAGAATTTTCTGTACTGAGCGGAAAAGTTTCCATTTTCTCACGGAATGAAATCAACTATCTTCCAAATCATCCCAAAGGTCTTACTTGGCAGAACAATAATTAAAATTATAAAACACATATAACCTGATGAGAGAAGATATATTATTCCAAAATAGAAGCAAAAAAGGTAAAAAAATAAAATAAAATTGTATTGCCTCCCAACAAGAGTTATTGTTTAACTCCCCTAGCTAGGCATAATGCAACGATCTAGGTATTGCCATCTTTGGTATTTATTCCATAAGTAGCCCTCAAAATGGTTCATATTGTAACTTAATTTTCTTTATTGGAAAGCGTTCCATGTCATTCCTTAACGGAAATTGAAATCTAATGTTTCCTTCTTTTCCTATCAATAATTGCACCAATCGTTGTAAGGAAAGGTCTACCAAGAATATTCGAGCATGTAGGATTGCAATCTATATCAAGGACAATAAAATATATGGTCACATCATTCATATTTGCAACAATAAGAACATCATTACTGGTTCCCATAGGTTTTTTAATAGTGGAATCCGCTACATGCAAATTTAAAGAACAATCATAAAGTTTATGGAGACCTAGGACATCACACAGAGTTTTTTTGAATAGTTATAACACTAGCACCCAAATCACACAAAGCATTGCACTAATAATCTTTAATATTAATTTCAATAGTGGGTTCCCATTGATTATAAAGCTTTCTAGGGATTGAAACTTCCAACTCAAGTTTTTCTTCAAATGATTTAATCATCGCATCAACAATATTTTAGTAAGGTCCTTATTTTGATTATTAGCATGAGGTGAATTAAGAATGGATTGAACAAGGAAATGGAATCTATCAAAGAACAATTATCATAATTAAAGTCCTTGAAATCTAAAAGAGTGGGTTCATCATTAGTTAAAGTTTTGACCTCTCCAATCCCACTTTTAACAATTTTCTCACTAAGATATTCACTCTCCCAATTATTGGGACGCCCTCTAGCTAAAGTTAACTCGTCTTCAGTCCCTTCTCTATCAAGATTGATATTGGAAAATAAAGATTCTATAGGAGTTAAGCAAATCACATTAAGATCTTCATCATTATGAAAAGCTTCAGGTTTAGCAGCCATATTGTTTACTAAACTAGTTTGCTTATCGGAATTTTGACCTACTAAATTTTCAATATGAGAATGTTGAGATTTATGACCGAATATTTCCTAAGTAACATCATCAAACTCTTTATTGATATATTCCATATTCGTTTTTTGTTATTTATGCTTGTTCCTAAAGAAATTATAATGCTCAAATTGTAAAGACATAAAGCGTTTCATATTGTTTTCAATTTCTTCCAACTTTCTAAAGTAAAGATCAAGATTTCTGGTTTGAGACATGATGGCAAGCATGCAATCTAGCACACAAGCAAACAAAAGGAAGAAGGAAAAGAAGGCGAATAAAAATGCAAATATTTTTGTGTTCTTACAAAAATGTTTTAGAGCCGGGGGAGATGAAAATGAGAGGCAAATGGTAAATAATGTAAGTGCAAGTGATGAGAGTTTATGATAGGTTCTTATTAGGCTCTATGTTGAACCTCCCTGGCAACGGCGCCCAAAATTCTTCCTGCTACTTCTCGAGTTTACGTTGATTTTTCCTTGAAGAGGAAAGGGTGATGCAGCAATGTAGAGATAAGTATTTCTCTCAGCTAAGAACCAAGGTATCAATCCATTTGGAAGCACAAGGAAGACTCCAATAGATGCACCTGCACAAACTGACAAACACGGTCACTAGCAAGAGTGAGTCTTATAGAGATAGATTTAAAATACAAGTAAACGGTAAAATAAAGTAATCACAAATAAATTGCAGCAAGGCATTTTTGGCTTTTTGGTTCTATAGATCGGAAATTATATGATAAGGAATAGACCCGGGGGCCATTGGTTTCACTAGAGGCTTCTCTCTCGAAGAAAGCATACGGTGAGTAAACAAATTACTGTTGATAAATTGATAGAAAAGTGCAAACTTATGACAATATCTAAGTCAATGATCATGAATATAGGCATCACAAACGTGACAAGTAGACCGAAACGATTCTGCATCTACCACTATTACTCCACACATCAACCAACTCTTGTCTGCATCTAGTGTATTATGTTCATAAGAACAGAGCAACGCTTTAAGCAAGGTGACATGATGTAGAGGCATAAACTCAAGCAATATGATATAAACCCCATCTTGTTATCCTTAGTGGAAACAATACAATACGTGCCTCGCTACCCTTTCTTTCACTAGGTGAGGACACCACGAGATTGAACCCATCACAAAGCACCTCTCCCATTGCAAGAAAAACCAATCTAGTTGGCCAAACCAAAGCGATAGCTCGGAGAGAAATACAAAGCTATCTTAATCATGCATAAACGAGTTCAGAGAAGAATCAAATAATGTTCATAGATAATCTGATCATAAATCCACAATTCATCAGATCTCAAAAAACGCACCGCAAAAGAAGATTACATGGAATAGATCTCCAAGAACATCGAGGAGAACATTCTATTGAAGATCAAAGAGAGAGTAGAAGCCATCTATATACTAGTTATGGACCCGTAGGTCTGTGTTAAACTACTCACACATCAATAGTAGGGCAACAAGGTTGATGTAGATGTCCTCCATCATCGAACCCCCCTCCGGCAGAGTACCGGAAATGGTCCCAAGATGGGATCTCAACAGGAAAGAAGATTACGGGGTGGAAAAGTATTTTTAGTGTGCCCTCTGACACAAGGGGAATATTTAGGTATTTATTGTCACTCCCAAGATGCGATTCTATCATGATCACGTGATAACCTCATGATCGGTATCAAGACTAGCAAAGCTTAATGGGTATGGAAAGGATAAGTGGTGAGGTTGCAGCAAGCGACTATACATTTGTATGGTGGCGAACTTACGATTTCAAGAGGAAGATGGGAAGCTACGCAAATGGTCGCAAACTAGTAATGATCACTAAGTTATCCTGAACTACCTACCACTCAAACATAACCCCACCATGTTCTATTCTTGAACTCAATTCAAAAGAGACAATCACGATTACTCACGTTGTTGGTGCATTTTAATTCAGGTTTAGTGTCAAGTTTTCTACAACCGGATATTAACAAATTTCAATCTGCCACATAACCGCGGGCATGGCTTTCGAAAGATCAAACCTTGCAGGGGTGTCCCAACTTAGCCCATCACAAGCTCTCACAACCAGCAGAGGTAAAACCTCCATCTTGGGGACAACCCGATTAGACATTGAATCCCAGTGCACAAGACATTTCGACAATGATAAAACAAGTCTTGCATGACCTCCCGACGTGCCGACACCCCGATAGGTGCCACGTGTATCTCGTCTTAGGCCACGATCAGATTGTCCAAACTTCCGGTAGGACAAAACCATATTTGTCCCTGGTGGTCACCGGCGGTTTACAGGTTTCGACCAACACTCATGAGGAGCACTGGCCCGGTTTGTTAATTAAGAATCCTCGGGTGCTAGCCAGTCCCTATGCAATTTCTAGTTATTAGGCAAATCGTAAAACCAAAGTTGGGCCTTGCTGGATTAGTTTTATTCAATGCGAATTGTCAAGGGGGCCCATAAACTCCAATCGTGTTAGGAAGTCAAAATCAAGGAACATAACAACGATTAAGCAGAAACTAAGGCGACAAGAGTGGAACAAAACACTAGGCAAAAGGCCGAGCCTTCCACCCTTTACCAAGTATATATGTGCATTAATTAAGTAAGAGATATTGTGGTATTCCTACAGATCCATGTTCATACAGGAAACAAATACAACTGCACCTGCAACTAGCACCGCTATAAGAGGGGTTGAGCAAAGCAGTAACATAGCCAAACAATGGTTTGTTGAGATGGTGAAGAAGGTTAGAGGCTATTTCATAGCATATTGGGAGGCTTGATAAACAAGTGGTGGGTAGCGCAACATATAGCGATAGCATCGAGACAACTAGCATAGCAAAGATAGTAGTGAGATCCAAGGTGGCGGTCATCTTGCCTGGAATCATGCTAGGAAGAAGAACGAGTCCATGAAGAAGACGAGCGGGCATAGATGAACCAAGCGTAGTCGAACGAATCCTCACGATCGCAACAAAACCGGAACTAACAAGAAGAAGCACAAACGAAAGAAGCTAACAACATGGTGAACACACAACACATAAACATGACATGACGATCAACCATGTATGATGCATGACAAGGCTACATGAGGCTACACATGGCAAGAGATGATGCATACAAGAACATCGCATCAAAATAGTTTAAATGAGGTCGGAAACAACATATAACAATTCCGGTAAGTCATCCTATGCAAATTTCGAAATTGGTCCATATTTCAATAAAACATTAAGTTAGAGCTGTTAAACAGCAAGTTAAGATGCACCATGATGATAAACACGATTTTCTACTCAAGTTACTTATAAAGTTCATTTAATTCGGAGCTACGGCCTAGAAGATATGAGCAAAACAAGTTGAACATGGCATTGATGCAAAATGCATTAAAACGTCAAGCACACATACTCCAAACATGGATGCAACATGAAAATATGAATCTACACACAAAACCAAGCAAGTTTCATATAAAGCATGCTCCAAATGGAGCCACAAATCAACACATACACATGAAACAAGTTTGAAACATGATCTGTCCAAAACAACAAGTAGGCATATAACAAGCATCATAACAACATGCTAAAAGAACAAGATGGACACAAACAGGTTATTCACTCAAAACACAGATTACATGCTTCAATTATCATCAAGGTTCGGGTTCATAGACATCAAGATTAAACCAACGAAATCAAAGCAAAAAGGAACTTTATAACACAGATTAGGACTTAGTGAAAAACTGGGCATAGTTGAGCAGATTTAACATGTTGACGTGTTGGAGGCATGAAACAAAGATGCTACAACACAAGAACAAGGAAAACCAAAGCATGGCATGCTTGTACATAATATGGACCTCAAAGAATACAACATAACATATACATAGGAGTAGCAGTTTCATGGGAATCATCAAGGCAATATGCAACCATGAAATAAGCCGATTCTCAGACTTAGTGAAATCTGGGAATGCAAAACATCAATGTTTTGATGCTGAATTTGGAGGCACATAACAGCAAGCATTTCAATTCTAATAATTATGCAAATGGAATGAGCATATAGTATACATGGCATACTCCAACTAACTCCATATGATGCATAGATTAATTACAATCAGCTTTGCAAAATGGAACATGTTGTTAATAAATTGACAGATTTATCATGATGCCAACCTGAGAGCAAGAAAGAGACATGCTACAACAACTTTACATAGCAACCGAAGATAGGGCATCAAAGTACACTTAAAACATGGAAAGACATGCTTAATAAACATCTCCATATAACCAATAGATCAATGTCATTCATCAAGACAAGATTGCAAGCCATAATGAATTTTCAGACTTGGTGAAAAACAGAGTATGGGAGAAAACAAATTCATGATGCATACTTTGAGAAAATAAAATAATATGCTAAAGGAACTAATAATAATAATAATAATAATAATAATAATAATAATAATAATAATAATAATAATAATAATAATAATAATAATAATAATAATAATAATAATAATAATAATAATAATAATAATAATAATAATAATAATAATAATAATAAGATTTCCCTTGCCTACTTCTGCTAAACATTTATTTTCATCAGTTAATAAGACATGGGATGTTATTACAATGTATATATAAGTTTTTATTAAATATACAATAATAATAATAATAATAGTAGTAATAATAATAATAATAATAATATAATGTTGTTAGAATGGAAAACATAAATTGGGCCCGGCATTCTTATTCTTATATATGGAAAAAAGAATAGCGATCTGTGTTTTATTAAAAAAAGATAAATTGGGCTGCCGATGTTTAAGAAAAAATAAAACCTAGGCTGGTAGGCCCATACGCCGGTACACACATGATGCGCCTCATAAAACAAGTTGAAATCACTGTACCGGTATGTCGTGGGTTGAGCATGTCGTGGCTGAGCACTCTGAAAAATATACCTGCTAGATACCCGGTACCCCTAAAAAAGCTCGCCCATGACGGTCTTCGTTGTAAATTTATTTTGTTTATTGACTACTAGGTTGACAAACCCGTGGGCCATAGCGCAGTATACAATTAGGAAGAAGCATTTTTTAAATGATTCACTTGCTTGTGTACGGCCATGGACCTGGTGACTCCTGATTGTCAGCCTCTAAACGTACAGTCCTGTCCAGATTCCTCTCATCTGTTGAGCATGTTGACAACGGAACATGGCGGCATCGCAGCGAGCGCACAAAGCCGGAGGAGACGGATGGTAACGAACTCGAGCCGGGGAAGACGCCTTAGAGAAGTAAAAAAAAGAGTGCCTTCATTATTTCGATCGTACCTGTAGTAGCCCAGGCGCTATAGCCGTTTCACCCAAATGCATTACTGTCCGGATTCGATTCCAAATGGTGCAGTTTACTATTTATTTTGCAATCTTTATTTTGCAATCTATACAACAAAAGTACCAAAAATTCTTATCTTATTATCTTTATCAGATCTCACTTTGCAAGTGGCCTGATGGGATTGACAACCAGTTTATCGCCGTTGGTTGCATGGTTCTTGATTGTTTGTGCAAGTACTAGACGACTTGCGTGTAGTCTCCTACTAGATTCATACCTTGGTTCTCAAAAACTGAGGGAAATACTTACACTACTTTGCTGCATCACCCTTTCCTCTTCAAGGGAAAACCAACGCATGCTCAAGAGGTAGCACATGTCAACCTTTCCGGGATTCGCCCTCGACGCGACACCTAGCGGTGCATTTAGTGCACTTTGTCCTAACTGCCAGAGTTAGGTATGATAACACAGTTAGCTATCTAATCACACCCAAATGATTGTTTGCCACTGTGGTGGCCCCTTAAGCTGTAAAAGGAGGCCCAAGGCAACCTAGCAAAGGGTTCAAACAATTCGACCCCATCATTTTGTAAAGCTCACGTTGCTTTCCCCAAGGCATCCTAGCCGGGCCAAAGCACGTCGAGCCTTCTTCCACCTCCAGATCAATCCACCAAAGCAGGAGTAGGGTTTTACGCTGCAAAGCGGGCCGAACCTGGGTAAAAGAGAGTGAGTCCATTGTCATGTTGTCCCCCACTGCTTCTGCTCTTTGTGCAACACGGCCGTCCCAAGGCGAACCACAAAAGGGACACTCCTGCCCCATAGGTGATTGTGCTTCCAGGGCGACATCTTTGGTGCGCCAGGTAGGGGGCGTCGCTTGTGCGAACCTGAAGCAGTGACCAGCACGTCAATCTTCATCGACCATAGTTATCCATGGCTCCCAAGAAGAAGAGCGGAGCTGGAGCGCATCATTCCTCCTCGAAGGCATCGTTACCCATGGTTGTGGGCATCATGGACGCCGTTGGTGCGGTGGACGGAGTCAGCGAAGTGGGTGGGGATACTAACACTCCCACTACGGTTGAGGCAAGGACTGTGAGCATGACCCAACCCCTTTAGCAAACTGTTGATCAAGATCCCGTCGGTACGGGTCACGGAGGTGCTCACCTCCCTCGTGCTCATCCCATCGGCATATTCAACCAACACGGCGTTGACGCCCACTCCGGTATGAGCCAAGATCCACTAGCCGCACCACCTGGAGGTGCGGAGACAAGGCATGTGCTTCGTCCTGTGTCGGGCGAGTGCAATAACACCTCGAGCGACGCCGTCGAGCCCCAGCGACCAGGCCAACATGGGAAAGGCCTGGCTGACCAAGATCCTGGTCAACAAGAGCAGCTTCGGCCACGTCAAGCTCCTCTGGCAACTGGTCTGAGGTGGCGTGAGCCTGACGGTGCTCCTTCTGGTTCATCTAGGAGTTGAGTGGTGTCGCGCTCTGCCTCCAACGCCATGCCAGAAACGGCAGCTGATGAAGTAGCAAGAGCTCAACTGCTGTTGGACTTCCCTCCAGCAGAAGACCAGATGGATGAATGGAGAGCTACCATTTAGAGCCTCCTTGCATTCTCTGAGGGTAACAAGCCACCGAACGTAGAACAATCAGAACGCCTGCAGGCGACGCCGGCGGCTCCCACTGGTGGCCAAGACGAGAGAACCGCACCCACCGTACAGTCCCCATCGGGGCAGCTCTCTCAAGGGCAGCCACGGCGAACACATCAACCACGTGACTATGAAGACTGCGATGAGGCATGTATGACCTCATCTAATCTGCAACTCCGTCATGATGAACGCCAAGTTTTGAGGGAAAGGAAGAAGGAAGACCATGATGTCACCAATGAGCAGCGTCGTGAGACACGCTATCAATTCGACATACGCAACGGGGTTATTGTCGAGGAGCCCGCACCTAGTACTACTGGGTACCTACCTTACGATATTGGGTGCCCTACCTTCACACGGGAGTTGTGGCCATCATCTCGCACCTTCATGCCCGACCTACCGGAGAAGTATGACGGAAAACTGAACCCGATAGAGTTCTTGGGCATCTATACAATTACTTTATAAGCTGCCGGGGGAAGGGATTAGAACGTGCTCGCCAACTACTTCCCACTGGCCCTCAAGCCAAACGTGAGGTCTTGGCTGATGCACCTACCGGAGGATTCCATTTCCTCCTAGGCCGACCTATGCAACGAGTTTGTGGGTGCCTTCACTGGCGGCCATCGAGAGCCAGGGCGGCCTAGTGACCTTCAAACCCTCTTGCAGAAGGAGGGAGAAAGTTTGCGCAAGTATTTGTAGAGATTCAACCAAGTCCACCGCAACATTCCAAAGATACACCCGGTACTTGTGATTGCCGCATTCCATACGAATGTGCGCAACCGCAGAATGCAAGCAAAGATAAATGTTCGGTTGCCAAAAACCGGCAGTGAATTCTACACGCTGGCGAACAAATGTGCTTATACTTGAGAATGGAGAAGACTTCCTGGGGAGGAGGCTGGTGCCGAAGTAGATTTATAGGACGAAAGCACAGCTGCCCCCGGGAAGATGGGCAAGAAATGCAACAAGAAGCGGAAGGTGAAGGTAATGATGGCCGTCGTGAGTACTAGAAATCTCAGCACCGGCAAGAAGGCAACAATTGAGAGTCCCGGCAAGGAAGTCACTGCTTGTCATGATTGCCGGGCGGCAACGACTGCTGAGAAGACCTACAAGTCTGACGGGTCATACTACAAGATCCTTAGCACCAAGGGTCATGATCTCCAGGATTGCAAGCAAGTCAAGCAATTGGTGGAGAAACAGAAAGTTGAGTATGAAAGGCGTGACAAGGAGAGAAACCAGAGCGGCGTTGGCGGGAAGGGCCATGGCAATCGTAAAGGACACTGCGGCAAGCCTGATGAGCAGAAAGAAGTGGACGAGGATGACAGTGAATAGGAAGATGATGAAATTAGCAAGAAATAATTCCATAAGGCTACTGAGGTGATGTGCATTGACGAGGGTGCATCTTTAAACTCCTCTCACCACCAGCTCAAGCGGTGGGCGTGTGAGGGTAATGCAGCAGAACCAATGTCAAGCGCCCGAGAACCACTCAAGTGGTCCCGCAGGCCCTTCATTTTTGACACTGAGGATCACCTTTACCACACCACTTTGGTAGGATGTTTCCCATTATTTGTCTCACCAACAATCCAAAACCTCAAGGTTACTAAAATGTTGGTTGACGACGGGGCAGGATTGAATTTGATTTCTTCAAATGTGCTAAGGAAACTCCAGATTCCACTCGAGGGTTTGAAGAAAACTGGCACTTTCCTAGAGATTAACCAAGGAAGGAGCCAGCCCAAGGTGAAGATTACGTTGCTGGTAACATTTGGTAGGGAAATCAACTAGAGGACAAAAAATATTGTGTTCGATGTTGTTGAGCTTACCCTGCCATTCAACGGGATTCTTGGTCGGCCGGCTCTGGCCAAGTTCAGGGCGACATCCCACTACGCCTACAACACATAGAAGATGCATGCTCCTATGGGGGTCATTACCATCCCGTCAGAAAAGAGATACGTAGTTATCTGTGTGGATCAGACGTATAGAGACGCGGTTGCGGCACAGGCCATCAAGGCCCCATCTCCCGCTAAGAAGGAGAAGAACGTCAAGGAAATCGACAAAGACTCCATCAAGGACTTTTGGAAGCGCATCTCTTCGGAGTGTGCGGCACCCGACAGTGACTTGCCGGAAGTTCGACTAGCAAAAGATCCAAGGCTGCTCCACCTGCAACCAAGAAAGTTTCAGCGCGGTAGGATGACACTGAAGGTACCTTCACCATTAGTGTTACCCTCGAGGACAAATAGGAAAGCACGCTCGTTACCTTCCTGTGGGCGAATGTCGATGTGTTTGCCTGGCAACCATGTGATATACCAAGCAAGGTTGTCAGAATCGCGATTCTATCATACGATTCTATGATTTTATGATCCAAACAAGCCTCTCTGATTCTACGATTTTAGTTCTCAGAATCTACGTTTCTACGATCCTGATAGTGAAGATTCTATGATTTGCGATCCTACCATCGAAGGCCCAATTCGATTCAAAATCACGATTCTGACTACCTTGATACCAAGTGTTCCTAGGAAGGTAATCGAGCACCACCTTGCCGTCTGTCCCCATGCTCGCCTCATGAAGCAAAAAGTCAGGAAGCAGGCCTAGGAGACACAACAGTTCATTGCTGAGGAGATCAAGAAACTAGAAGCAGCAGGATTGGTCAGAGGAGTGTTGCATACAACTTGGTGTTGGTACAACAAACCCTGGGTCAGTTGTCCTAACTGTGCACAGGCACGGGAGCAAGATTGAGGCACCAACCCAAGTCAGAGTACAAGAGACCAAGAGGTTTGAAGGACCAACAAGCTGATTAGAAAGACGAAGACCAAGCAAGAAAATCAAGACATCGCCAAGAGAAGGGCCTCCCTTGACGGGCAGGCAAGCCCAGTATGGGGAGAGGCCATTCTTAGAAGAAGACTATCAAGGCATCCCGGCAAGGCCTGCCAGGACTCGCAGAGGCTAAACCACCTCACCCACCGCTCTTCCACAACTTACATCGCCAATCAATATGGTGTCAAGCCGCAAAGTGACTAAGTGGCAGCTATTAGCCACATGGAAACCTCTCCCTATGAGAAGAACTTGCATATGACACCCGTCTTGCAACGTGTCAAGCAAGCAGGCGTGGAGCTGGCAAGATAGCCCGGCAAGCCTAGTCGGGCAACTATTGATGTGACACTAAGCGGTGCATTTAATGCGCACTGTCAGCCCACAGTTGCTGTCATATCAATGCGTAATGACTGCTTTGTCACTATGGTGATCCCTTAATCTATTAAAGGAGGCCCATGGCAACCGTAGACAGGGTTAGAAGATTGGATAACTCACACACCCATATGTGTGTAGTCGCTGCTGCCCTGAGGCAACCCTTGCCATGCAAGTGTACTATGCTCCACCACCTCATTTTCCACCATCAATCCACGAAAGCAGGAGTAGGGTCTTACACCACAATGGCGGCCCGAACCTGGGTAATAATGCCTGCGTTACCTCTGCCATGTTGTCCCATGCTCGTTTGCTCTTTGTGCAACGTGACGTCCCTCCGCCGAACCAACAAGGCGCCTCCTAGTCCCATAGGTGGTCGTGGTTTACCCCGACATCTTTGGCACGCCAGGTTGGGGGATTCTCTTGCATGAACCTGAAGGCGTGTGCAACGCATCATCTTCATGACCATCTGCATCTTCAACCGCGCATCAACCATGGCGCCCAAGAAGAAACCAGCTTCTTCGGCGTATCCATCTACCTCAAAGGCTCCACATCTCGCGGCCTCTAATGTTGCGGGGTGTGCGGAGGCCGGCGAGGAAGCAGATGTTGCGGGGGATGTGGTCGGGGCAGGCGACACCATCACCACTTCCCCCGCGGCAGACGTGGGAGTAGGAGCCGCCGGAGGAGAGCAGCACCAGCAACACCTCAACGATCATGCTCCCCAAGGCCTGTGTAAAGGGGTTACTCCATATGCGCCCCTTCTGCCCAAAGACGAGCACAGCCGCAACAACGGCGCCCGGACGGGGTGAATTGCCATCCTCCGACCATTCTCACCACAGGTGCGGTCATAGAATGCATGCATCCCCCGGTACGGGTCGACCAAGCCGCTGCACTCGACAGAGCCACTAGCGCTCGTGCGCCTTCGCCACACCAGCCTGCCATGCAGGTGGTCGCCCCATTGCAGCGGGGGCGCAGTACTGCCGCCGGTGGCACTGTCAGGAGCCAGGCGACGGTACATTTGACTTCTTCAGCACCCATGCCAAGCATAGCCTCGGAGGCCAAGCCGCGAGTTCAGCTGATGCTGAGGTTTCCGCCAGCAGCTGAACAGATGGACGAATGGCGTACCACCATCCAAATTCTTCTCGGTTTCGCCAAAGTTGGGGGCTCATGGAGAGCTGACCCGCCGCTATCGGATTAAGGGCTCCGCAAAACCCTTCTAGGTTCAACACTGGGGTACATGCGAAGAACTCAACTTCGCCTATCTACCTACTCGCCGTCCCACGAACTAGCTCGATGAACCTGAAAGTAAATGAGACACGAGGCAGTTTATCCTAGTTCAGGCCACCTAGCGGTGAGTGGCCCTACTCTAGAAGTGTGGTGGGTTAGCTTCGAGATGGGCTGAGGATGTACTAGTACAGTGGGTGAACAACCTCCAAAGGTGTGTTCTTGGTTTGTGGTGGAGAGGAAGGTCTGAATGATCCGTCCTCTTGATGGGTGGTGGCTATCCTACTTATATAGTGGCCTTGGTCCTCTTCCCATGAAATATTGGCGGGAAGGGATCCCACAGATGCCAATTTTGAAGGGAGACAACTAATACATCTAATCCTGGCTAATGTTGGTCTTCACCTACAAGGCCTCTGATCTAGACGCCACGGTTGGCTCGACGATGACCACCGTCCTGCCGTTCTGGCGATCTTGGTCTTGTTGCATGGAAATGGAAACCTTTGGCAGATTCCTCGGGACTCTATGCCTGAGCCTCCTTCCTTAGCACCAAAGAGGAGACTGTTGTTCTGCGCCTGCTGGCGCTCTCCTGTCCTTGGTCGTCATGACATGCGTCATGCAAACCTCGCGAGGTGGGGGTCGCATAGAGTTCTCCGCTCCTCAGGAGCCAGCCACACAAGGCTACCACTTCCGAAGGTCTTGGCATCGTGCGCCTCGCCAGGCTTGGCCCCTCGCGAGGGTCTTGAGAGTCGATGCTGAAGATGGGCCATACCAGGCCTAACAAGGTGCCACGTCACGGGCCGCAGGCAGACAAGTCTGGGTACCTTGGTTCCCAGAATGTCGACTGCAGCCCCAGGGCCCAAGGTGCACTCGGACTTGGCTTCGAGGCGAAGCCAAAGGGCAAGGGTAAACCGTCGTGGGCCCCAATCGCCTGCGGACCTGGTCGACGCGTGGCGCCTGGAATGGACTTGGGCGTCTCCACTTCCCCACGCAGCCTCGACAACCGTTCGACTTGACTAGAGCCTGCTGCATGCAGAAAAAGGTCATCATTACATGTGATCGTGGGGGCTGACGGTTTGCCTCCCTCTTGCTTTAAATGGGGAGGGGCAGAGTCCCCTCCATTCATCTCCATCTCCTTGCTGTTTATTTCTTCTTGCTTCATCGCCTTGCCGCAGTGTTCATGGCCCCGATTCGAAGCCTCTCTATGGCAGAGAAGGGCAAGGCTCATCAGGAGGAGCCCGGGAAACTCCCGCCGAAGAAGAGGTATGGTCGCTCTAGTGACACTGCCGGAAAGCTTGAAGTGACGCAGCCTTGGATGGAATGGCCGCCGCCTTCTTGGATCTAGCTCCTGAGGTTCTTCACGGAGCTGATGCCGTAGTGGGGTCCTTCTGAGCTGTGGTTGCAGCACACTGGGTGCTGCAGCCAAGCTACTGAGGCGGAGGTCGAGGTCGCCCCCCCAGCCGGCGTCTTCATGACTTGAGGATGGGGCGAAATCACCCGCGCTTGCTGTCCTGAAGGAGCCTCCGTCGTCCACTTCGAGTATGAAGAGCCTCCACGCTCTTCTTCAAGGTCTTTAGTGACGATAGCCAACGTCTAGAGTGCTGCCCTGGAAGGAGTAGCTCGCGTGATACATCCACGGGCACTGAACTTGCCCTTGGCCTTGTCAGCGGCCCCTCCACCTGCAATGACTCGCCAGAGTCTAGCGATAATCCTCAGACCAGCGATGACGACAGCTACAAACCACCGAGCTCTCTCCATGCCGCAGCAGGGCGCTAGCGTCCGCCCCGCACCGTCGGTGATGCTCCTGGCCATGCTCTTCCCGGGTTCCTTCTTTTGTTGCCTACGCGAAATCATGTCGAGCCCCATGGGGGCGTGTAAAAATTAAAATGCTTTTGCTTTACTATATTCGCTTTTCATTTAATGTTGCGATTGTATATCTAGCTTGGGCATTGTCCCCTTTTTGTTCTCGAGATAGCTTGATGCTCTACGCCGACAGGACCCAGTCCCCAAGCAGGCTTCAGCCGTCGCTGGTATGTCAGGTCGCGATGACGTGGTCAAGGCCAGGAGATGAGCGGCAAGAGGTCCGATAAGAGCCCCCAAGGCTCGATGCTCGAGAGGTCCCCTTTAGCGTGCAAGCGGCTCCCTACAGGCCGAAAAAGGAAAACGATGTTGCCCAAGCGGGACCGTGAGAAGAAAAAGAAGAACATCTAGTCATGAGGTGTGAGCACCCCGATCCTAAGTCACACCGATCTAGCTTCTAACACGTCATATCACTTTGCGGCCTCACGCACGGTAACCCCACGGGTGCCACCTTACCTGGCCCGGGACCGTTTGCGCATTTTTGCACACGTATATGACAGTGTCGCTAGCATCCACATGACAGAGAACCTGGGCCGACATGGCTAGTTATAAACCAAAAGTGGCACTAGATTACAGCGACATGCATCCATGACCCTGCAACGAACGTGTCGGTCATCAACGTATGAACCCAAGTCGTAGCAAGCTACATGGACTTAAAGGATCAACGCGTGACATTTCCCCTAAGGGATAGACACAGGAACGAAGAAGGACACATGCCAGCCAGCCTACGTGTTCCGAGCAGTAGCAAGCTACCAAGGCTCATTGGAAGCACTAGGAGGCATTTCCCTGTAAGATAGGCTACCAAAGGAAAACAACTAGGTGTCGGATCCCACACATACCAAGCATTTCAATCATACACACAATATGCTCAATATGTGCAAATACAACATTGCATCACAACAGAACTCTATGACTCAAAGTACTTTATTTAAGAGGCTCCAAGAGCCATACATAACATAGCCATACAGCTAGGGGTCACATGACCCAACACTCAAGTCATACAGTCATACAAGCACAAGCGGAAGCTAACATGTCTGAGTACAGGAAACTTGGAAAATAAAATAGGCTTGGTGAAGCCTGACTATCTACAAGGCCCTTCACAAGCTCCAGATCTCCGTCTGGGTAGCAAGCTACTCGTCGACGTCAACGTCTATGTAGAACCCATCATAAGGGGCAGGGTTCTCCTCTGCAACAGTTATTAAGCAAACATGAGTACAAAGGTACTCAGCAAGTCTTCCAACATAACCTATCATACATGCAACATTATCAACAAGGGTAGTGGAGTTCATAGCAGAAAGCCAGCTTTGACTCTTGGCTAACCTATACTACGACTTTCAACAGATTGCAAGATAATACTACGTACACGAGTCCTCTACTCACCACAACAATACACCACCGTGGATCCTCTTCTATCATCCTACGGAAGGGCCATCCACGGCACTCACACTTGTCTTGAGGCTTTTAGTAGTAACCTTCAACTTGTCTATGAACTGTAAGAGTAACCAAGTAGTTCGTACTACGAACAACGGCTATTCGAATAGATTGATAACCCAGCAGGGGTGTACTTCTTCACACACGCTTCCACCACTTATCGCCGTTTACTCGACATGTACTCGGCAACCTTCAAGCGGAAGCCCAGCGAGGGTGTCGGCCACGACCTGACTAACTACACAAGTCTCTCGTCCAGGTTTATCTCCTATTTGGGTTCCATTCGTGGGGAGATCCGGCTGGGGTGTTGCTCACGGCCCCAAACGATGTGTATAGCGTTCCCGAGTAACCAAACGGGCGCTCGATACACCCGGCCACGTACCTGTCGCATCACAGCCCACCCCGAGGGTCAGTGCTGCGCACGACCACCAGTAAACTACAAACACCAGAAACTAGTTGCAACTCCTGGACAGAGTACAAGGGCAGTTAATAAGCCGAGAGGGTCCATTGGTTTCGGGCCCAATGCATGGTAGTAGCTGAAACTTAAACCACACATACAGATCTCGGGTCCTATGGACGGTTCCAATGAAACAACCCACCACGTACTCCTACATGGCCTTTCATCGATACCTTTACCAAACGTGTTCCACACTTCCCTCTCTTTACCGATATGATCATTTCACTCTGATCCATCACCCAGATGAACCAGACTTGACACAACTCTAAGCATAGCAGGCAACATAAACAAATAGCATGGTGGATGACACATCACATGGCTCAAACAACTCCTACACATGCTAGTGGGTTTCAACTATTTACTGTGGCAATGACAGGTCATGCAAGGGAATAGGGTTCAACTACCGCAGCAAGTAGCAGTTCACACGTTGTTGCCTTAATGTAGTAAAAGAGAGCAGGAGCGAGAAGATGGGTTTGTATCGGAATGATCAATGATTGCTTGCCTGACAGAGTGGTTGTCGGATACTGCTCTTCAGCTGGATACGCAGAAGTATCCTCGGGAGCAGGACCTAACACGGAGAACATCGGCGATACAATCAATAAGCAAACAAATGCAACAATATGATGCATGCTCATGATATGGCAAGATGCATGTGTTTTGGGCTAATGGAACTATAAACAGAAGGGTTTGAGCCCATTTGAATCAAAGATTCAAATTGAATCCCAAACTATTATTTATTTAAGTGCATTATCATGTTTTAATGTATACAGCAAGGTTAACTTGCTCAAAACATGCATGAAACCAGTGCCATTGGAAAGATTGGATTTTTATGATAAATTTTCATATATAAATCTTTTCCATCTGAGCTACTGTTGAATTTATATGATTTTTTGAAGTTTAAAGCATTTTCTGGAATTTTCTGGATTGTTTTAAATCAAATAATCCCAGAAAATCCTTTACTACGTCAACATGACATCATGCTGACGTCAGCAGGTCAACAGACCTGATCCAAGTCAAACCTGACTGGTGGGTCCCTCATGTTAGTGTCTCTAGGCTAATCCCGGTCAAAACTGGAGTTGACTGGTTTTGACTAAGCGGTGGGGCCCACTGTCAGTGACTGTGGTGGTTAAACTAATCACCATTAGCTCCTAATTAACAGGCCACGTTAGCCCGCCGGAGTTTGGCCGGCAGCGACCATTTCGCACGACGGTGACTCGCCGGAATCTTTGTTCCGACGACCATTGGTCGCGCGGATGGGTCATGTGTGCTCCTGGTGATGCACCGCATCCAATGGTGCCACTGGTTGGTCGATTGGTCGCCGGAGTTGACGGCGATGAGCTCGTCCACGGCGGCGCTCGCACGGAGTTGGCCGGGACGGCGTTGTGGTGCACGGGAGGAGGAGTTAGGGGTGGCGTTAGCTTGCTGGTGATCTGCTGGTCCTAGTGGCGTGCTCGGCTGCGAGGCACAGCGCCTGTGGCCACGGCGGTGAGCTTCGGTCAGCAAGGGCGAATAAAACGACAGATTTTTATGAAGAGGGGGAAATGGCAAATAATATAAATTGCGAGGAGATGATATTTGTGATTAGGAACCTGGCATATGTTGAAGATCCTCCGCAGCAATGGTGCCATAAATTCCTTTTGATGTCACTTAAAGCTACTTTGGTATTTCTCCAAAGAGGAAGGGATGATGCAGCACAGCGGCGATAGGTATTTCCCTCGGATGTGAAACCAAGGTTATCAACCGAGTAGGAGAACGAAGCAACACAACGTAAACAGCACCTACACACAAATAACAAGTTCTCGCAACTCGACAAGTTAAAGGGGTTGTCAATCCCTTTCGGCGTACGACGCCTCAAGATAGGCAAAACGACCGTGAGAAATTTGTAGTAGATTGATAGATCGAACGCCAAATAAAATAAATAAGGTTAAATTGCAGAAAGGTATTTTTGTATTTTCTGTTTAGTAGATCTGAAAATAAATACAAGGAAAAAGTAAATCGCAAAGGCAAATATATGAGAAAGAACACCCGAGGGCCGTAGGTTTCAGTAGTAGCTTCTCTCGAGAAAAATAGCAAACGGTGGGTAAACAAATTACTGTTGGGCAATTGATAGAACCTCAAATAATTATGACGATATCCAGGAAATGATCATTACATAGGCATCATGTCCAAGATTAGTAGACCGACTCCTCCCTGCATCTACTACTATTACTCGACACATCGACCACTATCCAACATGCATCTAGTGTATTAAGTTCATGGAAAACAGAGTAATGCATTAAGAACGATGACATGATGTAGACAAGATAAATTTATCTATGGTGTTAGATATGGATCTCATCGTTTTATCCTTAGTAGCAACGATACATATGTGTCGATTCCCTTTCTGTCACTGGGGTCAAGCACCGTAAGATCAAACCCACTACCGGGCACCTCTTCCCATTGCAAGATAAATAGATCAAGTTGGCCAAACAAAACCCAAATATCAGAGTGCATATAAGAAATCACAGAAACTCAAATAACTTTCATGGATATAAGAAGATAGATCTGATCATAAACTCAAAGTTTATCGCATCCCAACAAACACACCACAAAAAGAGTTACATCATATGGGTCTCCATGAGACCATTGTATTGAGAATCAAAAGAGAGAGAGGAAGCCATCTAGCTACTAACTATGGACATGTAGGTCTACAAAGAATTACACACGCATCATCAGAGAGGTAGCAATGGAGGTGGTGAACACCATCCGAGATGGTGTCTAGATTGGTTCTGGTGGTTTTGGACTCTGCGGCGGCTGGATGAATATTTTGTCGACTCCCCTAGGGTTTCTAGATTATTGGGTTATTTATAGAGCAAAGAGGTGGTGCCGGAGGCCACCAAGGTGGGAACGACCTACCGAGGCTGCCTTGGCCCATCAGGTGTCTTCTGGCCCATAAAAATTCTCCAAAAAGTTTCGCGGTGTTTGGGGTCCGCTTGATATTGATTTCCTATGATGTAAAAAACATGCAGAAAATAGCAAATAGCACTTGGCACTATGTCAATAGGTTAGTACCAAAATATGATATAGAATGAATGTAAAATGGTTGTAAAACATCCAAGAATGAAATATAACAACATGGAACAATAAAAAAATTATAGATACGTTGGAGAAGTATCAGTGTTCGTACATCAAGAGATCCAAGGTTGTTGCACCCCATGTTAAGAAGTTCTTGGCAGGGCTGACAGGCGTTGATGGTACCTTCACTATCAGCACCACCCTCGATGACAAATAGGAAAGTGCGCTCGTTGCCTTCTTGTGGGCGAATGTCAATGTGTTTGCCTGGCAACCATTTGATATCACATGTGTTCCTAGGGAGGTAATCGAGCACCACCTTGTTGTCTACCCACATGCCCGACCCATCAACCAGAAAGTCTGGAAGCAGGCCTTGGAGAGGTAGCAGTTCATTACAGAAGAAATCAAGAAACTTGAGGCAGCTGGTTTGGTCACTGGAGTGCTACATCCAATGGGAATTCGAGGCTTTGCATAGGTTTCACAGATCTTAACAAGGCTTGCTCGAAGGACGCATTTCCCTTGCCGTGGATTGATCATATTGTGGATGCAACTTCAGGTTGTGATTTGCTATCCTTTCTGGATGCATACTTTGGGTACCACCAGATCTTTATGTCCAAGGAAGACGAAGAGAAGACATCCTTCATCACTCCATGTGGTACGTACTACTTTTTCCGCATGCCATTCGGAATAAAGAGTGCCGGGTCCACTATTGCAAGGGCAGTTAGATTAGTTTTGAGCCACAGCTGCACAGAAATATAGAAGCCTATATGGATGATATTGTGGTCAAGGCCAAGGGCGGGGTCACCCTTATTCGTGATTTGGACGAGATATTTCCTAACATGTGCAAGATCAATTTCAAGCTCAAGTGTGTATTTCCTGTTCCCTCCGGCAAGCTACTTGGGTACTTTGTATCCCATCGTGGAATCGAGGCCAACCCCGACAAGATCAAGGTTATCGAGTAGATCCAAGCGCCAAGGACAGTTAAGGATGTGAGGCGTCTAACATGATGTGTTGCCCCACTAAGCAGACTCATCTCCAAGTCTGCCGAGCGTGGCCTGCCGTTCTTCAAAATTTTGAAGAAGGCAGGGCCCATGAAGTGGACTGATACGTCCATTTTGCATCATGTTTTCTTACTGTTATTTATGTTGTTTTATGTATAATAATAATTTTTGGAGTAATTCTAATACCTTTTCTCTCATAATTTGCAAGGTATGCACCAAGAGGGAGAATTCCAGTAGCTGGAAATCTGGACCTGGAAAAGCTACATCAGGCCACCTATTCTGCACAACTCCAAACAAGCTGAAACTTCACAGAGAATTTATATGGATTATTTGAAGAATGCTGGAGCAAATAAGTACCAGAGGGGGACCGCGAGGTGGGCACAACCCACCTGGGCGCACCAGGGAGCCCAGGCATCCCCTGGTGGGTTGAGCTCACCCAGGCCCACCTTCGGTGCACATCTTCTGGTATATAAGCCATTCTGACATAGAAAAAATAAAGAGAAGACTTTCGGGATGTAGCACCGCTATCTCGAGGCGGAACTTGGGCAGGAGTACTTTTGCCCTCCGGTGGAGCGATTCTACCGGGGGAACTTCCCTCTCGGAAGGGGAAATCATCATCATCTCGGGGAGGGCTATCTCCATCAACATCGTCAACATCACGATCTCATCTCAAACCCTAGTTCATCTCTTGTGTCTAATCTTGTTACCGGAACTATAGATTGGTGCTTGTGGGTGACTAGTAGTGTTGATTACATCTTGTAGTTTATTACTATATGGTTTATTTGGTGGAAGGTTATATTTTCAGATCCAATATGCTATTTAATACCTCTTTGATCCTGAGCATGTTTATCATTTGTGAGTAATTACCTTTGTTCTTGAGGTCACGTGAGAAATCATGTTGCAAGTAATCATGTGAATTTGATATGTGTTCGATATTTTGATAGTATGTATGTTGTGATTCCCTTAGTGGTGTCATGTGAACGTCAACTACATGACAGTTCAAAATATTTGGGAGTAGTAATTAGATGATGTGTTGCGAGAGTGACATAAGCTTATATCCCAGTTTGTGCGCTATTCCGTAAGGGACCTATTGGATCCAAAAGTTTAATGCCATGGTTAGAATTTATTCTTAATACTTTTCCCGTAGTTGTGGATGTTTGCGGGAGGGTTAATCATAAGTAGGAGGTTTGTTCAAGTAAGAAAACACCTAAGCATTAATCCAGCCACATACAAAATTATCAAAGTAGTGAACACGAATCGAACAACCATGATGAAAGTGACTAGATGAAACTCCCATGTACCCTCAAGAGGGCTTTGCGTATTTTAAGAGACCGTTTTGGCATGTCCTTTGCCTCAAAAGGATTGGGCTACCTTGCTGCACTTTTGTTACTATTATCGTTACTTGCTCGTTACAAATTATCTTGCTACCAAAGTAGTCTGCTACTTACAATTTCAGCAGCAGACATTACCTTAATGAAAACCACTTGTCATTTCCTTCTACTCCTCGTTGGGTTCGACACTCTTACTTATCAGAAAGAGCTATAATTGATCCCCTATACTTGTGGGTCATCATGGATCTTTTCTGGCGCCATTGTCGGGGAGTGAAGCGCTACTCGTGAGTGGAAATTGGTAAGGAAACATTCATATAGTGTGCTGAAATTTATTATCACTTGTTACTATGGAGAACAATCCTTTGAGGGGCATGTTCGGGGTATCTTCACCTCGACCTGAACCACAATTAGCTACCCCTCCACCCGCTGCACCTACTGGAAATATAGAATATGAAATTCCTTTGGTTATGATAGAACAACTGCTAGCTTATCCTTATGCAGGAGACGGAACTGAACATCCTGATTTGCACTTGGTATGCGTGAAACAAATTTGTTTTTTTTAAGCTTGCAGGTTTACCCAGAGATCAAGTTATGAAGAAGATTTTTCCTTTATGTTTGAAGGGAAAAGCATTAGCATGGTATAGGATATGCGATGAGATTGGAGCTTGGAACTGGAATCGATTGAAATTGGAGCTTCACCAAAAAAATATCCAATGGATCTAGTTCATCGTGATCCGAATTACATATATAATTTTTGACCTCCTAAAGGAGAAATTATCGCTCTAGCTTGGGGGGGGGGGGGCTTAAGTCGATGTTATATTCATACCCCAATCATGAACTCTCAAGAAAAATTATTATCCATAACTTTTATGCTTGGCTTTCTCGTAATGATCAATCCATACTTGATACTTCTTGTGCTGGTTCTTTTATGAAGAAAACTATTGAATTCCGGTGCTATATTTTGGAAATAATTAAACACAACTCTGAAGATTGGGAACTCGACAAAGGTAAAGAGTCAGGTATTAAGCTTAAGTATGATTGTTTTAAAAAAATTACGAATACCGAAGCTTTTCAAAAGTTTAGCACTAAATATGGACTTGACTCTGATATAGTAGCCTCATTTTGTGAATCTTTTGCTACTCATGTTGATCTCCCTAAAGAGAAGTGGTTTAAATATCGCCCACCTATTAAAGAAGTAAATAAAGAACTGGTACAAACTAAGGAAGAAACTATACTTTATAATGTTGATCTAGTTGTTCCTACTGCTTATATTGAAAAACCACATTTCCCTGTTAGGATAAAGGAACATGCTAAAGTTTCAACTATGGTTAACAAAAGTTATATTAGAACACCTAAACCAGATGAAAAAATTAAAGTAGAACCTAATATTGCTATGGTTAAAGATCTCTTTGAAGAAAATGTAGACGGGCATGTTATTTACTTTTCTGAAGAAGCTGCTAGAATTCGCAAACCCGATGAAGAAGATAAACATAGACCTATTGTTGGCATGCCCGTTGTCTTAGTTAAAATAGGAGATCACTGTTATCATGGTTTATGTGACATAGGTGCTAGTGTGAGTGATATTCCTTACACTTTATATCAAGAAATTATGAATGACATAGCACCCGTAGAGATAGAATACATAGATGTTAGTATTAAACTTGCTAATAGAGATACTATATCACCAATTGGGATAGTTAGAGATGTTGAAGTCTTGTGTGGGCAAATAAAATACACTACTAATTTTCTTGTTCTTAGTTCCCCATAATATGACTTTTGTCCCATTATCTTTGGTAGACCTTTCTTCAACACCGTTAATGATGTGACCGCCGACAGAAAAATCGACCGCGCGAATAATTTGCCCAATCTTTCACGATACGGTGTCACTTGAAACAACGTGGTGCTCACGATCCTGTAGATGCAATCACCACGAAACAACACGCACACCCGAGAGAGAAAGTACGTGGACGATCTTCAGCAGATCAGCAGAAATTGAAACCCTAGAATAAATCTCAAACCAAAATCACAAACCCTCACACGCTATCAACAAATATTCTGCGGCGACTTGAAGAGACCCCGACTTGCCGATCTATCCATTGATGGAAAATAGCCAACCAAAACCAAACTGCCTCGTACATGGCCGAAGCCAGCCTTTTATATAGGCGAGGAAAATGGTCAGGTAAAACCGACTTAAACAAGAAACATACTACACGGACTCTCTTAACTATTTTAATAGTCTGGCAACATTGATCACAAAAGACAAAGACGGACTAGTACTTATTGAAAAGGAAACCAACTAGTACTAATTAGAAGGAAAACGCATGCATCCTCCTGAACCCTTAATATATTTAGACTTTGAGATTGACATCAAAATAATTTGACTTGCATCTTTCCCTCTGTATATGATGGGCCTCGAACCCCTCGTTGGTTACCCCAAGTGGAAGGTGTAAGATGCAGTGTGTAGAAGTTTTTCCCTTAGCAAAGATGCCAAGGATCGAATCCCCAGAGACTCCTAGGTTCAACAAGTAGGTTTCAACTGCTAACGGCGAGGATTAGCAATCAACGTGGACCTGCACACAGATACATATAACTTTGCTCCCAACGAGTACAGAGAGGTTGTCAATCCCTTCGGCCTTGTAGTTCACAAAGGTTTAAACGCAAATGATAGTAGTGATAGATAATGTTTGCAATAGTAAGTAAAAGCTAAAGGTAAATAGCGGATGTGATCAATGATGGTAATATGGACCGGAGTCTCATGATGTTCACTAGTGATGTCTCTCTCCCAAAAGACGATAAAACAGCTATGTGAGGTAAACAAATTACAGCTGGGCAATTGACAAGACCACGAACGCAAACCAATGCTGACTACATTGCAAGAAAGGTTGAGGTTCAAAGCATGGGCGGTACGCCAAAGTAAGTAGACCGAAATCCATCAATATCTACTACTAATCATCCACCTTGAGATATCTATCCAGAACATCTCGCTGGTATTAAGTTGCGAGCCCCACCCATAGTGTAAACTCAAAGCAACAGACAACTGCATTAAAAGAACTTTGCGTAAAGTAAACAATCCTTGCACCCGCGGGCACAAGCACCGTTGTTTCCCCCTTGTGGCAACAGCACATCCCCTAGACTCATGTTTCTGTCACTCAAGCTAGTCATCGAGGGGCATGAACCCACAATCGAGCATAACGTTCCCTCTTGGAGTCACTACGTATTACTTGGCCAAAGCAATAAATAACAACGAAGAACATGCAAGAATTACTTATGAACATAAATATAAAAGAGGTAGATCAAATATATTACTCAAGGTCAATCTGAACATAATCTCATAATCCATCGGATCCCAGCAAACTCATCATAGCAACAGCATAAGGATTACATATGTGCCTCGATCATGTAGGGCAGCTCACGAGGACTAATTAGTGAAGCACAAGAACGGGAGGAGAACATCACATAGCTACTGGTCATGGACTCATGGTCCAAGGGAGACTACTCACAACTCATCCGGGAGGCGTCCATGGTGGTGGAGAAGCTCCCGATGGTGATCCTCCCCTCCGGCAGGGTGCCGGGAAGGGTTCTCCTGGTGCTCCCGATCTTGGAAGCGGCGGCGGCGGCGGAACAGAGATGAGATCGCGAAAAAGTGTTCCCGTCCCGAGGGTTTCGAAGGACGCTCTAAATATATGCCGAAGGGGGCACCAGACGGGGCTCGGGGGGCCCAGGCGCCCCCCCGGCGCGGCCCAGGGGGGGCGCCGCCAGGGCGCCTGGAGCCCTAGTGCCCCCCCCGGCTACCCTTCGGGCGCAAGGTAGGTTCTGGAACACTGATTTTTTATATGATTTTTCTAGATTTTTCCTGGCAGTTCTCGTAACGTGAAAACCTGAAATACAAAAACTGCCGAAAACAGAAACTGGCACCGGGGTGCACTGGATTAGTAGGTTAGTCCAAATATGATCAAAAGTGTATGGAAGTGTATGAATATCATAGCAATATCACCCAAAAGTGGCATGGAGCAAGCAGAAATTATAGATACGTTTTGGACGTATCAACATCCCCAAGCTTAATTCCTGCTCGTCCTCGAGTAGGTAAATGATAACAAGCATAATTTCTGTGGTGACATGATATTAACCATATAGGACTTATTCATAGTCATATGACAAAAGCTTACTGAGACAATGATTCTATAGTAATTAAGTTGTCTCATGAGAAAATCACAAATGACTGAAAGTTTTACAACATGAAACTGAAACATCAAGAAGATTTGTAATGAACATGATGTGCAAATATGATAAAGTGATATCTAGCTTGCCCCCTTTAGTGAAGCAAAACATAAATGCAGGGGCACCTTCAAGGTTTAAGTGATGACTAGATACAATGATTTCAAAATAAACGATATCACAATCATGCAAAAGACAATGCTAGTTAGGGACAATGCACATTACACTCAGAATGACAATCATGCTCTCAGTAGTTGGTGCTTTTAAAAGAAGGTGGAGACTCAACATAAAAGTAAAATAATGGTTATGTGCTAGAGCTTTTTATTTTAAAAACATAGAAGTAATTTTGTCAACGGTAGTAGTACTTCATATGTGTCATGCATAAGACATCCTATAAGTTGCAAGCCTCATGCATCGAATACCAATAGTGCTCGCACCTTGTCCTAATTAGCTCGGATTTCCATGGGTTATCATTGCATTACATATGTTTCAACCAAGTGTCACAAAGGGGTACCTCTATGCCACCTGTACAAAGGTCCAAGGAGATAAATCGCATTTGATTTCTCGTTTTTGATAGATCTCAACTTGAGGACATCCATACCGGGACAACATAGAAAATAGATGATGGACTCCTCTTTAATGCATAAGCATATTCTCATAAGAGATTGAGGATTAATGTCCAAGCTAAAACTTCCACCATGATGCATGGCTTTGGTTGGCGGCTCAATGTTGTTCTCCAACAATATGCATACTCATTCAACCCATGGCAAATCACCCTTACTTCAGACAAGACGAACATGCATAGCAACTCACATGATATTCAACAAAAGTGTGATAGTTGATGGCGTCCCCAGAAACATGGTTACCGCTCAGCAAGCAACTTATAAGAAATAAGATACATAGGCAACATATTCTTTACCACAATAGTTTTTAAGCTACTTTACCATGAGCTATGTATTGCAAGGTTAGTCTGCTTAGTACAGGTGGAGATTAGCAAAAGACTGGAAGCGACCAACTAAGAGAGCAATGACGGTCATAATCATGCAGAGCGACAAAGCAATATTGAATCGGGCATGGAAGTTATATCGCTACTCAGAAATAAAAGATCATCAAGGCGTGACAGACTTTCTTTACAGTCTTAAATATGTGTGAGCATACGCCAAGTCAATCAAAATAAATTCTTGAAGGAAGATATTACTAAACCATACCACATCATCGGCAAACAAATCAAGTTGGTACTCCAATAACACATTGGCAATCCCCCAGCTATTTGAGACTAACCATAAGAAAACTTGAACTACTAAGCGCCATTATGCACGTAGCATATTTATCATAGACATATTAACCAATGCAACGGAAGCAAACTCTCTTAATAAGATAAGCATGGTAATTAAAGAGAGTTCAAGCAACCAACTAAACAAAAGCTCTTTGAAAAGATAAGCATGAATACTAAGAGCAGAGCATGATAGTAGCTATTAAAAGACAAAGAACACACACAGCAAGGATAGACATGAAAATTTATGTTATGTTCTAGGTAGAAGTGGAGCGTCTTTCTCTCCCACATAAAGAAAGCTGAGTTCCGACTCGTTGTGGAAAACTAAAAAGAAAACTAAAAGCAAGACGCTCCAAGCATAGCACATAACACATGAAGTGATAAAAATATAGCGAAACGAAAGACGAACTGATAATGTTGATGGAGAAGGGGATGCACGGGGGCATCCCCAAGCTTAGACTCTTGAGTCTCCTTGAATATTTCTTGGGGGTGCATGGGGGCATCCCCAAGCTTGAGCGCTTGACACTCCTGAATCTTTTTATCATCTTCCCTCGCACACTTGAAAACTCCCTTCATACATAACTCATCATAATCGGATTAGCGAGGTTAGTACCCTTAATAAAATAATTGCACCTTGCTGGACATAAAGATATTCTTGAAGTTCTACTGTTTCTCAAGATTGCCAAAAGGTTTTTGCAAAGAAAAAGCAAGCTCTTGATTTGCAAAATGAAGGAAAGGCAAAACAGGAAAGAATCTGTGAAAAACAGAACAGAAGGTAGTAATTGTTTTGTTCGGGGCACTTATGCAACTCAAATCTAAAAACTCAGAATAGATGCACGAAAGACAATTATATAGAGAATGCTGTCGAAAAAATTCAGACCAAAAAGATGATCTGGTGATTTTATACGAATTTTTTAATCCAAGGACATAATCTGTTTCCTGGACAGCACCTCACAACTTTTGAACTTTCTAGCAATCAGAGGCTATACTTGGCACAATTATGAAAAGCAAAGATACAATGATGATGCTACAGTAGTAAGCAACATCAAGACACAACAAAAGCAAAAAAAATATTCATGTGGGCTGCCTCCCAAAAGCGCTTTCTTTTATGCCTTTAAGCTAGGCATAATGCATAGAGATCAAGTTTTATCAAGAGTAAAAGAATAGCTAGCCCGTACAATGGACTCAAAAGGCAACTTGATCTTCTTTCGAGGGAAGTGTTCCATCCCTTTCTTGAGAGGAAACTGAAATTTTATATTACCCTCTTTCATGTAAATGATAGCACCAACGGTGCGTAAAAAGGGACGTCCCAAAATAATTGGACATGAAGGATCACATTCAATATCCATAATAGTAAAATCAACGGGAACATAATTATCATTAAAAATGATAAGAATATCGTCGATCCTCCCCAAAGGTTTCTTTATGGAAGAATCAACGAGACGAACACCAAAAGAACAAGAATCATAAGGTTTCAATTTAAGCATATTATATATTCTTTTGGGCATAACAGAGGTACTAGCTCCAACATCACATAATGCATAGCAAGAGAAGTCATTCAATTTAATTTTTATCATAGGATCCCAACCATCTTCTAGCTTTCTAGGTATGGAGGCTTCTACTCTAAGTTTCTCCTCCCTAGATTTGATGAGAGCATTAGTGATATGCTCTGTGAAGGCAAGGTTAAGCGTGCTAGTGCGGGGATCTCTAGACATCTTGTGAAGGAAATCAATAACTTCGGTAAGAGTGCAATTATCAAAATCAAGGTCATTAGCATCAAGTAAAGTGGTAGTGGTGTCCTTTAGGTTCACTTGTTTGGTAGTTTCTATAGTCATAGCATCACCACTAATAGGTCCATTGGGACCAGGAGTACATTGGGTGCTAAGAGTTTGAACATCCTCAACAACTTGGATAGTAGCAACAGTGTGATGGGTAGGAAGGCTCTTAATTCTATCTTCTTCCTCCCTTTCTCTAGCCCATCTTTCTTTAAGTTTAGCCATCATCCTAATGTTTTCATTAATTTGCACTTGAATAGCATTTATAGGAGTGACTTCCCTCTCCTCAAGGGGCGAAGTTTTAATATTTAGCAATTTTACCTCATTGGCTAAATGGTCTACCTTAAAAGAAAGATCATCTAGTTTATGTAGTTTTTATTCTACACTCTTATTAAAGGCTTTTTGGGTAGTGATGAAATCTTTAAGCATAATCTCTAGTTCAGCAGTGGAGTTCTTGGTACTAGGATAAGCATTGTTGTTCCCATAAGAATTAGAGGGGAACGGTCTAGGATTGCTACCAAAGTTACTCCTATAAGCATTGTTGTTAAAATTGTTTCTAGAGATAAAGTTCACATCTACTTGTTATTGAGCAATCAAAGAATTTAAAGGAACATCACGAGGATCAACAGAAGATTGCTTCGAAAGTAGAGACATGATTAAGTCAACTTTTTCATTTAAGGAGGAAATCTCCTCGACAGAGTTTACCTTCCTACATGTTGGAGCGCGTTCGGTGTGCCATTGGGAATAGTTGGTCATCATCTCATCGAGAAGCTTTGTGGCAGCACCAAGTGTAGTTGACATAAAAGTTCCTCCCGCGGCCGAATCTAACAAGTTCCGCGAGGTAAAGTTCAAGCCTGCATAAAAAGTTTGGATAACCATCCAAGTAGTCAAACCATGAGTAGGGCAGTTCTTGATAAGAGATTTCATACGTTCCCAAGCTTGGGCAACGTGTACATTATCCAATTGTTTAAAATTCATTTTGTTACTTCTAAGTTGGATAATTTTAGCAGGTGGATAGTATTTTCCGATAAAAGCATCTTTGCACTTGTCCCATGAATCTATGCTATTTCTAGGCAAAGACTGAAACCATATTTTAGCTCCTCCTCTCAAGGAGAAAGTAAAAAGCTTAAGCTTAACAATATTACCATCTATTTCTTGGTACTTTTGCATATCACAAAGTTCAACAAAGTTGTTTAAGTGTAAAGCAGCAGCATCTCCAGCACCGGAGAATTGATCTTTCATGACTAAGTTCAGTAAAGCAGGTTTAATTTCATATGAAGGTGCTGAAGTGGCAGGTGTAGTGATAGATGTGCTGATAAAGTCATCGTTGTTGTGACTAGTGAAGTCACACAACTTGGTGTTCTCGGTGGAACCCATAGTAGCAAGCAAGCAAGATAACTATTTTTGTGATTTTTGATAAAAGGTACTAAAGCAAAAACTGAAATGTGAACTAACAAGACTAAAAAGCAAAGGTAAAAGATAGCATGCAACTCCCCTATCCTGAAGAGTGGAGTCTCCGGCAATGGCGCCAGAAAATACTCCTTGATGGGCCTCTAACACCTCGTTGGTTACCCCAAGTGGAAGGTGTAAGATGCAGTGTGTAGAAGTTTTTCCCTTAGCAAAGATGCCAAGGATCGAATCCCTAGAGACTCCTAGGTTCAACAAGTAGGTGTCAACTGCTAACGGCGCGGATTAGCAATCAACGTGGACCTGCACACAGATACAAATAACTTTGCTCCAAACAAGTACAGAGAGGTTGTCAATCCCTCCGGCCTTGTAGTTCACAAAGGATTAAACACAAATGATAGTAGTGATAGATAATGTTTGCAATAGTAAGTAAAAGCAAAAAGTAAATAGCGGATGTGATCAATGATGGTAATATGGACCGGAGTCTCATGATGTTCACTAGTGATGTCTCTCTCCCAAAAGACGATAAAACAGCTATGTGAGGTAAACGAATTACAGCTGGGCAATTGACAGGACCACGAACGCAAACCAATGCTGAGTACATTGCAAGAAATGTTGAGGTTCAAAGCATGGGTGGTACGCCAAAGTAAGTAGACCGAAATCCATCAATATCTACTACTAATCATCCACCTTGAGATATCTATCCAGAACATCTCGCTGGTATTAAGTTGCGAGCCCCACCCATAGTGTAAACTCAAAGCAACAGACAACTGCATTAAAAGAACTTTGGGTAAAGTAAACAATCCTTGCACCCGCGGGCTCAAGCACCGTTGTTTTCCCCCTTGTGGCAACAGCACATCCCATAGACTCATGTTTCTGTCACTCAAGCTAGCCATCGAGGGGCATGAACCCACAATCGAGCATAACGTTCCCTCTTGGAGTCACTACGCATTACTAGGCCAAAGAAATAAATAACAACGGAGAACATGCAAGAATTACTTATGAACGTAAATATAAAAGAGGTAGATCAAATATATTACTCAAGATCAATCTGAACATAATCTCATAATCCATCGGATCCCAGCAAACTCATCATAGCAACAGCATAAGGATTACATATGTGCCTCGATCATGTAGGGCAGCTCACGAGGACTAATTAGTGAAGCACAAGAACGGGAGGAGAACATCACATAGCTACTGGTCATGGACTCATGGTCCAAGGGAGACTACTCACAACTCATCCGGGAGGCGTCCATGGTGGTGGAGAAGCTCCCGATGGTGATCCTCCCCTCCGGCAGGGTGCCGGGAAGGGTTCTCCTGGTGCTCCCGATCTTGGAAGCGGCGGCGGCGGCGGAACAGAGATGAGATCGCGAAAAAGAGTTCCCGTCCCGAGGGTTTTGAAGGACGCTCTAAATATATGACGAAGGGGGCACCAGACGGGGCTCGGGGGGCCCAGGCGCCCCACCGGCGCGGCCCAGGGGGGGCGCGCCGCCAGGGCGCCTGCAGCCCTGGTGGCCCCCCCGGCTGCCCTTCGGGCGCAAGGTAGGTTCTGGAACGCTGATTTTTTATATGATTTTTCTGGATTTTTCCTGGCAGTTCTCGTAACGTGAAAACCTGAAATACAAAAACAGCCGAAAACAGAAACTGGCACCGGGGTGCACTGGATTAGTAGGTTAGTCCAAATATGATCAAAAGTGTATGGAAGTGTATGAATATCATAGCAATATCACCCAAAAGTGGCACGGAGCAAGCCGAAATTATAGATACGTTTTGGACGTATCAGTATAATGATTGCATGGGGTTCAAAAAATGGGCTTCACTTCCTTCGGATGTACAATTTGAAACGTCATTGTGCCAATCTATAATACCTATATCTCGAGAGCTATGTGCAGCATGGCCAGGCTTTGTTTATGTATCGAATCAATAGTAACAAACTAATTTCTTTTCCAAGTGCGTTTAGCTGGCATGATATACTTATCTGGCAATGAAACACCAGTCTCTGTATATGATGTCATATCATCCTCCCTTCCTTGAAAAGAAACCGTCCTCTGTTTCGACTGAGGCCTTGCAGATTTCTTCTTAAACACTTCTATAGTACACTTTATATTTTGTGCAACCATAGGAAAATTAGTATAGAACTCACCCTTATGCATAAAAGTGTACCTATTTGTTCCCCTGTGATGAAGAGCATTAACATCATACTGCCACGGACGCCCCAAAATGAGGTGACAAACATGTAGTGGCATAACGTCACATTCCACCTTCTCAACATAGCCATCAACAGAAAAAGGAACCTTCACCCTCTGAGTTACCTTCACTTTTCCAACATCATTTATCAACTTCATATAGTATGGTCTTGGGTGCTCCCATGTTGGCAAAGAAAGAGACTCCACCACATCCTTGCTAATCATGTTGCTAGCACTCCCACCATCAACTATTAGTTTGCAAATTTCTCCCTTGATGGTACATGCAGTTTTAAAAATACTCCGCCGCTGTCCTTGTTCAACAATGGTCTTGTCATCATGCTGGACCTTATGTGCTAACAAACTCTCCATATCAGGATCATCTTGAGGATAACATAATATGGTATCACCATGACCTCTTTCAATTCCATCCTGTAACTTAGGCGTCTCATCTTCAGATTCTAAAATATATTCCGCATCAACAAGTAGAACCATTCGTTGATTGGAACACTCATGCTTCATGTGTCCATGTCCTCCACACTTGTGGAAAATAATATTACGATGATGAGATGATGTCGCAATAGATGAAACTTGAGAAACCTCCTTTGGCGCAGAAGCCACTTTGGCTTGTTCAATGCTTCAAGACTTATAAGAAGTAGTCGATTTAGCACTAAACCCACCCTCAATAGGAGAAGAACCACGCCGCCCACTGTTGTAAGTTGGACGAGTCTCTGAAGCTTGCTTCTCCAATACCCAACGTTCAGCACGCTCCGCTTGATGAAGTAACTCATGAATATTTTTATATTGCATTAAATTAATACGGTCATGAATCTTTTCTTCTAACCCCTCAAAGAAACGTACCATGGTCGCCTCCGTGGATTCACGCACAACTGTACGGATCATCAAAACATGCATCTCTTTATAGTACTCATCAACTGATTTTGGACCTTGCACTAGACAACGTAGTCTACTATGAAGCTGGCGAGTGTAGTAAGCAGGCACAAAACGTTCCCTCATGATTCGCTTCATGTCAGCCCATGTCGCTGGTCGCTCGTGAGTATGGTTCTTATTATCCCACCATACAAGAGCATACTCTGTAAATTCCATAGATGCAACACGAACCTTCTTCTCTTCGGAGTAGTTGTGGCCATCAAAAATCTGATTTACGCGCATCTCCCACTCCAAATAGTTCTCCGGGTCAGCACAACATCCCGAGAATTCAGGTATGATTATCTTGATTCGACCCAAACCATCATCCTCATGGGCACCATTGCCTCCATGGTCATGGCACCGCCCAGCATAGCGGTGAGCCCGGCCTCATGCCGTGGTCGGTGAGGTAGGACTCCACGGGCATCGGAGTCCTCAGAAAAATCACCATCATCGTCGTTGTCGCGGTCACGACGTCGTCGTGGTGAGTGGGCCTGTCGGGGTGCCACAACTCTCGCCTAAAGGCACTGAATTACTGCGGTGAGACGATTAAGACTCTCAGTCACCACTTGTAGACTATCAGTGCGCTGTCGGTCGCTGGTAGTCAAATGCTCGTTCAACCTGTCCTCGACGCCTACAATATTTGCAAACAATTCCTCAACCCTTGTCCCAAGCTTCTTGTTGGCTACCTTGATCCCCATCAGATGGGTACGCAAATCATCACTTATCTCCAGATCCTCCAGAAGTTCATCGCCTTCCTCATGATCAGATTTCTCATGCTGCGAGTTCACCATCTTTCAAATAATTGAATCAAATAGTAGGATAAAAGTACCGTGATCAACCTTGATCTGAATACCACTTGATGCGATCGTCGACAGAAAAATTTACCAGGCGAATAATTTGCCCAATCTTTCACGGTACGGTGTTACCTGAAACAACATGGTGCTCACGATCTTGTAGATGCAATCACCACGAAAACAACACGCACACCCGCGAGAGGAAGTACGTGGACGATCTTCAGCAAATCAGTAGAAATTGAAACCCTAGAATCAATCTCAAACCAAAATCACAAAGCCTCAAAAGCTATCAACAAATATTCTGCAGCGACTTGAAGAGACCCCGACTTGCCGATCTATCCATTGATGGAAAATAGCCAACCAAAACCAAACTGCCCCGTACACGGGCAAAGCCGGCCTTTTATATAGGTGAGGAAAATGGTCAGGTAAAACCAACTTAAACAAGAAACATACTACACGAAATCTCTCTCCTATCTTCCTAATCAGATCTTAACTATTTTAATAGTCCAGCAACGTTGATCACAAAAGACAAAGACGGACTAGTACTTATTGAAAAGGAAATGAACTAGTACTAATTAGAATGAAAATGCATGCAACCTCCTGAACCCTTAATATATTTAGACTTTGAGATTGACGTCAAAATAATTTGACTTGTATCTTTCCCTCTGTATAATGATTGCATGGGGTTAGAAAATGGGCTTCACTTCCTTTCGTTGTACAATTTGAAATGTCATTGTGCCAATCTGTAATACCTGTATCTCGGGAGCTATGTGCAGCATGGCCAGGCTTTGTTTATGTATTGAATCAATAGTAACAAACTGATTTCTTTTTCCAGTGCGTTTACCTGGTACGATATACTTCTCCGGCAATGAAACATCAGTCTCCGTATATGATGTCGTATCAGTTAATGCTAAAATAGATTTTGAGAAACAAACTGTCAGTTATAGTTTTGGTGATGAGTCTCATGAATTTTATTACTCGAAGTTTAATAGAAAGCTTCATGAAAAAGAATTGCCTAGTAAGGATGAAATAATTGGTCTTGCTTCTATTGGTGTGCCCCCCACTGAACACAATTAATGCTAAAATAGATTTTGAGAAACAAACTATCGGTGTTAGTTTTGGTGATGAGCCTCATGAATTTAATTTCTCCAAGTTTAATAGAAAGCTTCATGAAAAAGAATTGCCTAGTAAGGATGAAATACTTGGTCTTGCTTATATTGATGTGCCCCCCACCGATCCTCTAGAACAATATTTACTAGACCATGAAAATGATTTACATATGCATGAAAGAAATGAAATAGATGATATTTTCTTTGACAATGTCCTCTGGTTAAACACAGTCTACCTATTGAAACTCTAGGAGGTCCTCCTCCACCTAAAGGTGATCATGTGTTTGATTTAAAACAATTGCCAGACCCTGTTATTGAAATATGCTTATCTTGATGAAAAGAAGATATATACTGTTATTACCAGTGCTAATGTTTCAGAACATGAAGAAGAAACAATATTGAAAGTTCTAAGGAAGCACCGAGCTACTATTGGATATACTCTTGATGACTTAAAGGGCATTAGTCCCGCTCTATGTTAGCATAAGATCAATATAGAACCTGATGCTAAACCCGTTGTTGACCATCAACGTTGGTTAAATCCGAAGATGAAAGAAGTGGTAAGAACGAAAATATTGAAACTTTGTGAAGCAGGTATGTAGCGACCCGACCCAAATGGATCCAGTCTCTGTGCTTAAGTGTCATCCCTGGATCGGTATACTTACACACACAGTACTCGAGGATTTATAACAGAGGTAATTCACATGTATAAAGTAATGTACCATCGATCCATCTCAATTCCCAAAGTTTACCATAGTCATTAATAACCCAACAAGTTAACTAAATAGACGATGAGATCAGTAAAATAATACACTTCTAGATACTCAAGATGTCCATAACCGTGGACAGGGCTAATCATGATCAGCTTGTACACTCTGTAGAGGTTTGTGCACTTTTCCCCACAAGACTTGATCACCTCCGTTAAATTTCTCGCACTTCATGATGCTTCAGAACCGGATGACCGAGACATAGTATTTCAGAAGCATTCACTCATTACCCTGGGTAGACCGGTACACCCACATCCCCCTACATATGCTGGTCCACCACTAAAAGAGCTCATAAAACATACTCAGCTATGCTAGAGCCCATAGTGGCTTGTGGCTGCACATGGAAGTTTCTAGGCATGAAGTATCATATGATCTCTTTGAGCCTGGTTGGCATTCCAATAGGGTGATCACACGGGTCCTCCAGGATTCCCTCGGGCAAGAAATGGGTTCTCCAGGTGCCCGGGAAAACCACTCGGTACTCCAGGGTACCCCAACAATTCCACCCTGATGTGTATTAATGTTGCCACCGTAAGTTTCCCTTAGTTAAACATCTCTCTCACAATTTTCATGAATCACACATACCAATCCACGTCTATGCATGGCTAAGCAACAAGTAACAAAGCGTATATTCCTGGGGTTGATCTCAAGTCATTGGGTTCCTACCTCATGAACTACATAGCAATATCACATGTATCAAGCCCTACTCATGCAAATCTTTGAGGGTATAAATAATGCAAGTAAAACAGGGTATTGAAGAGTATGATCAAAGTGTAAACTTGCCTTGTACTATTGACGAAGATTCATCGTGCTCATAACTCGTGGTAGATCTACTCGTCGCACTCCGATCAATCTAACGTAAGCAAGCAATGGTAACCACACATAAGCAATCATGAAAAGAATCGATAAACAGAACTCAGAAAACTTTGAAAACGAGAAAATGACTCTTGCATCAGAAAACAATTTCTAATAGTACTAATATTAAGTGAATTATGCCTTATCAGAAATTTTAGGTCAAGAGCTTCGATTTGCAAAAAGAATCAACTAGATAAGACTTATAAAACTCAAGTTATGACAAAAAGAAGTTTAAATTTAAATCTGTTTGAATTCAAATTTTAAAACTTTCAAAAATATTTTTAGTTTGGTTCTCTGGACAGATGAGATCATAATGAAGAAGTGGGCGCTGGTTTCGTTGTATTTGGAGAAACGAGAAAAAAGTTATGAAGGTTTGAAGATCAGGGGCTAAACTGTAAATAAACTAGTTGCATCTAGGTCCTTGGCCGAAATTAAAACAGAAAAAGAAAAACCTATCGGACAAACGTTCGCTAAACAGATCTAATCTAATGAATGTGTTTGCTACAGAACCTGAACTAGGGAAGGTCCACTGAATAACCTAACTAAATTAGAAAATCGGGTTTTAGACAAAACCGAAAATAAACCAGATCGAACTGAGGGAACGGTTTTACTGGTCTATGGTAGTTTGACGCCGGCAGCAGTGGCAGTATCCGACGGTAGCTAAGGGAGGTGGCGTAGCGGCTCCAGCGGGCGAGGCAGCGGCGGCGCAGCAGCGGCAGCTGCGGCGGCGAGCGGCGTGCGATGGCGGCGAGAAGCGAGGGCGGCGGCGCGGCTCGGGAGGAGGAGCGACGAGTCTGGGGCGGCGTTTTTATTGATGTAGGAGGAGGTCGACTCGGGAGGACTCCGACGCGAGGTCGGTGGTGGCGCGGCTCGGGCTGGGCTGACGGCCTCTTGGGCAGGCCCAGTTCGGTGGCAAAGATTATTTTTCTATTTTATAACATACAATAAAAAAAAATAAACCAAATAAAATAATAATATAATATACGCATATTATATATCAAAATTTTCAGAAAAATATTTCCTACTCATATTTCTTATAATTTGAAAATGAGTTTCAAAATATTTCAATAGAACTTCCAACTCGTATTTCTTATAATTTGAAGAAGTCAGTTTTTCTTATCTCAGGGATAATCATTGAGTTGCATAAAGTTTCTAAATTTGAAATATTTCAAAAATGGAATTCAAATCATTTCAAAACCCTTTTCAATTTTTTAAAAGGAATAAGTCATGTCATCTTAACTCCATGGTTTTGTGTTGAAAAGAGTTCAAATTCATGGAGATCATAAATGCAAGGTGAAAGTTTCGGAAATTCATTTCATTCCCTCTCATTCATCTTTCAAAAAAAATCAAATTTTACTCAGTTTCACACAAGCAACCACAGCACAGTCAAACAGACACTCAAAACTATCTTTTTAATATAAAATTCCAATATTTAGAGTTTTGGGATGTTACAAACCTACCACACTTAAAATGAATCTCATCCTCGAGATTCGAAGAGGCTAGCAACAAATAGGTTGGGGTTCGGTGTCTCCTAACAAATCCATTGATTGATACAGTCTAGTGTGCTACCACTCTTAGAAACATGGATATGGTTCCATCAATATCATGTACTCCATTTTTATTTTGATAGGGTCGGTCTTCTCAAATCTTCGGGATAATTCCTTCTCTGGGATCTTCCGATAGTGGCATAACCTTTTCTCAATTCTTGTGTCATTTCATCTTGGTTAGGTTCTTCTGAGACTAGTTCTCCTTAGCTGACAGTTCTAGCGCCAATACTAAACAAATATCGATATCTCATGGGGGTCATCAAACAAATTAACTGGGTCCCTGCAGAAAATGGGTCTGGGCTTCATTCTCACCGTATGACCTACATTTGGCAACACTGCCTTGTACAGGGGAAACATTTGTCGTACCATTCTAAGGTTTAAACATGGTTTTGTCATCGTCGTCTCTCTACTATAGGTAAGTCACTCAGATTTACCATCCCGTATAACACCGGTGAATAATAAGAGTAAGTCAGTATGGTGATCAATCCATTCCGCACCCAAATCATTACCTTGTATATGGTTTAGTGAATCTCGCATTCTAACACTCAAGCATCCTCACAAGCATTGAAGAATTTTTCTTGTTGATGAACTAAGTTCGGGTAACTCCATTAATTCTGCAAGCTGAACAAAGCATCTATCGGGTTATTCGTAAACACCTATAAGATCATCTGTTGACAAACTCGTAACTTCTATCAAGGGTTTTCCTTCAGCAAGACTGTGCTTGATTATTGACACGTCCTGGGGCCTGTGGGTTATGGCTCATCTCATCAGTAGTAACACTTGATCTTATCATCGGGTTGCGTCTGATCATTCTTCCAACATCCATCTTCCTTAGCATTCTTAAATACATCCAATTGTATTGTATCCCTTCTTTCTGTTGGAACAAACTCAAATATAATTACTCAGACTCATCATTGTGTGGCCCATTCCAGAGTCTGGCGGAAATAACCCTTGTTTTCAGGTAATGGTATCGGGTTCTACCACCCTTAAAATGAAAAACTCTAGTTTCTTTGAAATCTTATTCCACTTATCATGATTTCACTCACTTCCCACATAGTAACAACTGATAAAATCCAAAAATCAATACCAATGATGCTAGCTTTAGTGATTCTCAAATCATTATAATCTCCTGCATTTCCTTCACATATCTCAACTCTACTTCTTAGCACAAGTCTCCTTCTCCATGGGACAATATCTAGCATAGTTCCCTGCTTCATTTCAGCGGAAACATATTACTTTTGACAAGTCTCGTGGTTCCCTTGTGATTACGTAGCCTCCTTAGGTCCTCGGCTTAGGGGTCCACTTCATAACTTGTATATCCTTAATGCATCCTTGGACTCACTATTGCTCCACACTCCAACATTACATCCTCTTTAAATCCAATTTTACTTATTACCTTCATACCATTAGGGTAAGCATCATATCAAGAGTAAATTCCAACTTATTTTGTGAAAACTCCACCCTTTGGAGCAACATTTTCCTTTCCATTGATCCAGTGTTCACACAGAAAAGTATCGCCCCAAAAAAAATGCATTGGTTCATCCGCAATTCATATTCTCCTCATATCAAATATTTTATTACATTCTGAACCACTATTTAACACTTAAACTTAAAGGGTGCTCAACTACATATGCTGCCATCCACATAGTTTCGTATAGTCTAGCATTCCTTCCATCTTTATTCATTTGTCCTTGCCGAGGATGCTTCAATCCCACTGGAATTGGGCAATCTGATTCTTGAAATCCGTGATGTTTTGCTTCATATTAGTGGCCATGTGCTTCATCTCCGTAATCTCTACATGCACCCCACTCAAGTATTTCTCCAATCTGACGTATGTCCTCCATAGCTGCTTCACGAACAGAGTCGAAGAATGTTCTTTGTGGTACTCGGGAAAAGAAAAAGTATTGACCCATAGTTTTTGGGCAAACTCATTTCACACGGTGGAGGTGTACCTCCACGTACCAAACTTCAACCCCATTCTCTGGGAAGGGATAACCCTTGTGGACTGCATCTCCTTCAAGGTGAATGTGCTTCATCATGTCCATCGGGATCTTTGGGTAATCCTGATCGCTAGTCATGGTCATGATTGTTTCCGGGCCCTTGAGAAAATAGCCGTATAGGGTTGTCATCTATAGGTATAAGGTAGAAGGGGTACTCAGGATAGTGTACGTATTTCCTTGGGTGAAATGTGATTGGTTGTTCGAGAAATATTTGGGGTCAGCTTGTCCATGGGTTCTAGGTTTTAGTCTGGGTGAGATAGGAAGAGAGGCACTCACAATCATCCAACAACTCATAGCATTTCATATGAGATTCCAAACATATCAACTTCTATTGCTTCACGAACTATTACAATGTCCTTTCCATAACTCAACTCAACATCCAAGGAAAACGTGTATTCCACACTTATTTACATGCTTTATTGCAATATAAATATCTCAACTATTCTGCTCAATCTTTCCTCGGGTCTGAACCTTCTCTGGCAAAATGCCCTACTTCCTTGCAGCATAAACAAATGACATCAGAAAAATCTAAGGACTTCATGGTGACTATCTTGGTTCACTAGGTTCTTGGCTTCCTTGTTGGGCAGTTGCTAGCATAATTACATAAGTCCTTGCACCTATAACATGTGATGTGACTCAGGTCCTTTTTCACAGAAATCGGGTTGTTCGGGGACACATGCTCTCTCTCTCTTCCTCGACTTCTTCGTTCTGATCAGGGCTTCTATTTTCTGTGGGTCATACTCAAATTCCACTATCGGAAATTTTACTACATACTCCCTCAAACAATGCTGGGAAATGTGTCCTTCTTCTCCATATGAATAGCATGACTTGGCGCAAAGTTTAATTGGCTCTTCTTCGTGTGTGCCCTCCACATCTTCCTTCATCACATGTTCTTCTAAACTTCCCACGAGGGCATCTTTCATTGCGTCCCTATTCTGCTGGATAGTTTGTTGTACCATAGGGTAAATGTGACACTGAGCAGGGTAGTGGGTAGTCCCGTCACACAAGAAACAAGTAATTTTCCTAGTTGGGCATTCTTCAGCTGGGTGACTTTCTTCACAATGTGGACATTCCTCCTTGTGCTCCTCTTGGGTGTGTCCTATTTCTCCACAAATCCTGCACGCACAAGGCTTCTTCTTCGGTTTGTCACCATGCTTTCGGATGAGACGGGATTTTAACAGTGTCTTCTTGAGTTCCTCCCAACTTTTTTCTCCATTACATCCTTGTAAGGCTTGATGCGTTTTCCACCATGTTGGGGCACCTTTTGTAAAGTTCTGAAGAGCATATTGAACCTCATACTTCCTTGCAATAAAAATTTTCCTGAAGTGATCCTCAATGTTTTGTATCCATAGCTCTGCATCCGGTTGGGTCATCGGTCCAGAGAATACAGGTATATCTTCATTCATCCTTGATTGGGTCCAAGGGTGTTGGGATGAGATTCGGGAGATGGAGAGGGATACACTCAATACAAACAATAGTTTTTGAAGACACGGGTTTTATTTTGTGGCCGTCGGAAAAACATCAAACAAATGATGGCTCACAATCGTTGCAACTAATGTAAGTACATAACAGGGGTTTGGTCTTCTAAAGGTCACTATCTCTTCAAAGTCGTCAACTCTTCAAGTCTTCGGAGTATCCGATGTTGTAGCTTCAACACTTCTAATGTATGGCGAAATCCTCTTTACTCCGAAGTGGTCAAAATGGGAAAGGGGTATTGTCTAACTATTAAAAGTAAAAGGGAAAAGTTGACAAAGCTAAAAAAAGAAGAGAGATAAAGAATCTTTTTGAAAATAAAGTTTTAGAGAATTCCTTTCCACTACTAGGAAAAGGCCTACTAATGGCGCACCAGTTTTGCCTACTAATGGCGCACTAGTGGTGCCCCATTAGTACCACGCCACTAGTATTTTTTACTAATGGCGCACCACTGGTGCGCCATTAGTATCTCGTATAGTAATGGCGCACCACAGGTGTGCCATTAGTATAGACCACGGTGCGCCATTAGTATGGCTCCCAGGGGGCCATATATACCCAGGTGCTTTGGCATACTTATGGCACACTCTTGCATGATGCGCCATTAGTAACTTTGGCGTACTAATGGCGCACTGTGGGATGATGCACCATTAGTATCCTTTGGCATACTAATGGCGCACTGTGTTGTGATGCGCCATTAGTATGAATATTAGGTTTTTTATTTTATTTTTACTTTTCTGTTTTTTGCACAGGTTACAAAATGTATTATTGGACAGAATATAGACAGCAGCACACAACAACAATAGATTAATCGAATACAATAGAAGATTAGTCTCTGAATACAATTCATCATATTAGTCTCCGAATATAATTCATCATATTAGTCTTCGAATTCAAAACACCAAACAAAGATAGAACATTATAGTACAAGTCTCGAGACCGTGAGTAGCGAGTTTGTCTTCACATTACAAGTCGATATCGATCATCTAAACCACCATCACATAGAAGAGAGCTGCGGTCATCACGATGAGCATCATCACGATGAAACTCGTCTTCATCCGGTTCCTCCAATGCTCCCTCCCCTCTCCCGCTAGATAGCGGGCGTATCTAGATTCTGCCTCCGCCCTAGTGGTGTACCCTTTGTAACTGTTACCGCTGAAACGGTGAACCTGTCTCCGACACTCCTCCCAGTCGTCGTAGACTCCGGGAACCTTACCCTTGTACACGACATACGACGGCATCGCTATGCACTAGTCAAACAAAACGTTAGTACCAATTCATAGACAATATATAAGCAATATATAAGTATGCAACAGAACGATCGGAAGAGAAAAGCAAGACATTAATAGCATCGATTACATCTAAGTTGAACGACTGTCGAAACCAAAGAGACATACTACAAGTTCATTAAAGTTTAATTACAACATGAGTCAATCGATGTTTCTGGACTAGACACAGCATCACTAATTTCGACTCGACTCAAGTGACCGGAGCGTGGATGAAGCCGCCGTCTATCGTGGGAGTCATGAAATCGCGGGCGTTGTCAGCCTGCATTTGTAGCATTGTGTCTATGTCACTGTTGGACGGTTGATTTCTGAGGTAGAACTGCCCCAAGGTACGAAGGATATCTTGATGGATGATTTCCGCAAACTCCGACTGGATGCAAAAGAATTCTTGTCTGATGTCCGCGTCCTAGATTGCCGACACGCTCGCGGCCCAATCTTTGTGTTTACTTGGTAGCAGAAGGTGATGATGATACCGTACGATCACCCGCATGTGATGGATGGCGTAGTAGGCACCCTTCTGACCGCCAGGCATTGCTTGACGCAGCAGAACGTCGTATTGTGGGCAAACACGTGCTTGCCGTACTTACGAAGAGGACTGGTGAAGGTGCCTCCAGATTTGGCGTAGCCGGGGAGAACATCATCAAGAACTTTCTTGACATTTGTGTAGTCTACCTTCGACTGACGGTCCGAGTCGAAATACGTGGCCATGGAATATTTTGGGCTTAGGAGGATGAGTGTGCAATGTGTGTCACTGCACAAAACACGGAATGTTAAAAGGAAAACGATTGAAATCTAAGAATTCATATGTTACGGGGCGGTTGAGGGGACGACTTACTCGGGAAAGTAAGGCACGAGGAAGTTATCCTTATCTTGGTTTGCCAGAATGACGCCTTCAAGGTAAGAACTCGCGACTTGCCGGTCCCCAGCGCTGCCCAAGATCTTGGCACGCATGTAGAAGGGGTCGACTATCACGATGTCCGTGGTCTTGTCTCTAATGATCCGCATCTCCATACTCAGCGAAAATAGCCGAACGAAGGTGTAGTGCAGCGGATGAAGGTTAAACATAGCGAAGATGCCATCAAACCGCAGGATGATCGTACCCCCGATGGAGTTATCCACAAAGCCCTTTCCCTCTGGCACCTTGGCCACAAAAACCGGGTATGCCACATCCTTCTCTTTGAGACGCCGCTTCTCCAAAGAAAGAACACTGTCATGCAGACTCCGCATAGCACCGGTTGCAGCATTGAGCATATTAGTCGGTAGCATCGGCCTACCCGCCACATGCACCCTCCTCATTATATCCTCAGGTGAAGGTGGCCCGTCTTGAGCACGGATCGTACTCGGTGCCGGCTAGCTCGCACCCTTGTTACTCTTTCTTTTCCGTGCCTTCTTGTTCTCCTGTAATGGGACCGAATTCTGCTCACAGACCGCCTTCTTGAGTGTGTTGGGGCTGATAATATTTCGCACCTCGGCTATCTGAGGCTCGGTGAAGTCGGCAGCTAGAGGCGTTTCCTGAGAACTGAACGGCAGACGACACCTGTTGAGACTTGGTTTCTACGCGGTACCAGCTAGATCGCGCACGTCTTTTGTAGGGTTGGGTTATTGAGAAGGAGGCCCCATGAATTCGCCATCGTACCCATGATCGGCAAAGTACTCATCGACGTTGGCAAATGTATCATCGTCGTTGTCGTCGACGTCGTTCGGATCCTGTGCCATATGCATGTTCGGATCCAGTGCCATAGGGATGTCCGGCACCGTTGCGGCGGTCTTGCCATGGCTTATCGCCGGCACGACTGGCGGTGTTGTCTTTGGGGTGGTGTCCCCCGCCCCCAAACGAATCTGGCTCTTCGGCCAAAGCAGGGGCCATCTTAGGCAGGCGCTGAGGGTCATCACATCATCTTCGTTGGCCCCGACAGGTCAAATCGGAGGTAACAACTCGTCGCAGCCTGGCAGCACCCGAACCAGTTGAACCCTATACAAGGTGGGTGGCATCGGAGTACCGTGGAACACGGGGTTGCCCGGTTGAACGATTTTGCCCTTGGCGACATCGACCAACTCGTTGTTCACGAAGTGCGGGAGAGTGCACGGAACGTCGGCGGCGCCCTGCGAAAACATGTAGGGTATCAGGGATAACCAGTCAAAGGAAAGGAGATGCAGTCCTCGGCCGAGAGAGGCTTAATTAGTTACCGTGATGATGGCGTCGATCTCGGCTAATGTCGAGGCACCGCTATCGACGGGCGTGCAATTGACGGAGGGGCCGCTTGCTACAGAGGTGCCGGCCGGCGTTCACCCGGGTGCATTAAGCTCCCGTGCCGGCGTCGAACACACCAATGCCGCCTCCGCCGGAGACACCAATGGCCCCGCCTGCGCGTTCGGCGTGTTGCTGGCCGTGAAGCTGGGAATCGGGGGCGGCCCCTGTTGGCCGCCCGCAATACACGTCGTCAGCCCCTGAATCAAGGTAGGCATAATGCCGGTGAGCATCGATCCCAGTTGTTGTTGCACTTGCTCTTGGACAATCTCCGGAATCCGCGCCACTTGTGCCTTGAGTTCTTGAACCTCGCGTGACTCGCTTTCCGAGCTGGTCTTTTTCTCCTTTCGCACACCAGCGTTATAGTATGACGACCATTTTGTGGACAAGCCTTTGCCGGCCACACGACCAGCTGACGACGGCTTACTGAGCTTATCCTTTTTTTCATTACATTCAACGCCCTATTTAGAGTGGTGTCCCAAGGGGTGCTCTAAGTCGACCCCGCGCTACTGCTTTCAGTCGCCTGCGGAAGGAATGTGAACCATTTAGAAATTTGGCTTCATTAATTAGAATGCAAACATATGGAGCTAATTACGCGGGGGTGTATTCCTTACCAGAACAAGCTCAAGCGCCCTGGTCTTCGGATCCGTGGTAAGCTCCTTTGTTTTCGTGTCCTTCTTGTACCGGGCCCTGACAAAGTTCCTGGTCTGCTTGTCATCGTATTTATCGAAGAGGGGCGGTAGGCCTTGCTCGCACGCTCCGCCTCCTCCTTGTCCCATATAGGCTCCGCCACTCTGTAACCGCCGGGACCGAGTGTGTGTTCCCTTAAGTTCAACTCCCGCATTTCTTTCCCCCACTAACTTGATTCGGAGGTTGCGGGGCTCTCGCACTTGATCTTGAAGTCGTTGTAGTCATCTTCGGTGATCGAAGGATTTTTCTCCTTGATGTTCTCATAACTAAAACGTTTGTCAATCATTCTCTGCACCGAGCTTCTCCAAGTAGACAGGGCCGTGCTCATCCTCGTGAGGGCGGCATTGTTCACTTTATTCCCTGTGAGGCTTGTGTTTTCAAATTCAGCGGGGAACTTGTATCGTTCGTGCAGCTTCGTGAAGAGGACGTTGTGCAAATTCCCTCGGTCCTTATGCCTTAGGTTCTCGGTGTTGATCGGGACGGTGCTCCGGAGAATGCACCCGAGCTGAAGCGAGTACCCCTTGACTATTTGTTCGGGCGCCGTTGGATTCCCATCGGAGTCCACTTCAGTAAATTCCTCCTTGACGGTGCGGAGCACGGTCGGGCGCTGGTCCTTCCGTTGCCTCTTCGGTTGGCTGCTATCTATGCATGCGTCGCCATCATCAGTGGTGGCATCCTCGGCAGCACCATCAGTGGTATCATCCCCGACGGCACCATCAGTGGGGTCATCCTCGGCGGCACCATCAGTGGTGTCAGGATCGGTGTCTTTCGCAGCGTCCTCATACAAGTGAGGTTGTTCCTCCATCTCCTGGGATAGCTCCCAGAATGCCTTGCCGCCCGAACCGCCGGCCTCGTTGTTGTGGGCCATGTTTCTATCTAAATAGGAAAAAAGTTTGGTCAAAAAGTTGGTTATTTTCAAGGAACAAGATCATGGTCTCATCATTTAGGGTTTGTCGACACCGAGGCATCCTAAGAGCTAAGCTTTTATCATTGAGGGTTTTTCGACGCCGAGGCACCCTAAAAGCCTAAGCTTTCATCATTTAGGTTTTTATCGACACCGAGGCACCCTAAAAGCCAAGGTTTTATAATTTATGGTTTGTCGACACCGAGGCATCCTAAAAGCTAAGCTGGGAAGGAGAATTCTAAGTTGGGCCTAATCACTTGGCTCTATTGCCGCCTATGGTTTAATGCAGCAAGAATAAAGGGGCAGTTGATCCTACTTAATTAAGTACTAAGATACCCCGGCCCATGCATTAGTCACAAGTACCCCATATGTCCTGTTTTTAGCAAAGTCATGCTAAAATTCACGGAAAATTTCAGCATGACCTTTGCTGAAAATAGGACATATGGAGTACCCGAATTTGCCGGAACAGAAGTTAATCGACATTCCAGCAAACTCAAGGGCCTCTCGGGGTACCTGCAAAATCATTATCCCCGCGTAATGAAGTCGCCAATGGGTCATTTCAGAATATCACAAGTAGCATCATCACAAGTACAACATCATCACAAGTACAACAGCAACAGCAGTGATTACAGGCATAACAGCAGCAGCAACAGTTAAGAAAAAGTTGCAGAAGCTTGTAAAACTATACTTTGAAGTTCAAATGGTGAGTAGCTTAGCTTGGCATGTCTCAGACTCATTTGTGCACTGATAACTCAAAACTATTCACTATCTAACACATTCAGAGCTACACCCAAGAAGAAAAGGTTATACATGGCCAGCAATTTCAATATCCTGGAAGGAAACAAACTATATTGGTTACTACTAGCGTGCAAATTAGTATACCAAAATGCCTGGGATTCTGAACTAGAAGTTGAGAAGAGCTTTGAACACCCAAGAAGAAAAGGTTATACATGACCAGCAATTTCATTTATTGTTTGGTCAATAAAGTAGAAAGAGCTGAAAATGCTACTGGTCAAGATGCATGCTACTGGTCAAGATGCAATCAACCAGATACTTCATCTTTTGAGAAGAAACATGCATAAATAAATGATTCATTCGGCACAGTTGTGGAAATATTGCTGCAGAAATAATCAGTCAAGATCAGTAGTACAACTAAAATCACTACTGTGTAGGTCTGGGCATATACTTAACAGAAACCGTTGCGAATAAGGAGAAGAAAATCGATTGCCGGTTTCCTTATTTCCACTGGAATCAAACTACCCACTACAAATTTATCAATAGGTGAGCGCTCGGTGCAACAGAGCATTCCCGAAGACATTAGACGAATCCCATCCTACCTTAACAATAGGTGAGCAAATCGTAGATTCAAGTGTTGAACCTACTTCAGTGCTTAGAATAGGACAATGCTATGTTGAAACATGGAATGTCAGTTGATTGCAAGGGCATTTTAGGTAGTGATAACTACGATACTAATACTCCCAACACTCTCTAGCACCAAAAAGCACCAGATTACATATCAGGAGGTACAGAGTACATATATAGACACTAAAGTGCCTTATTACAGAATATACATGAAGCCACAGAGTCTGCTCTGTCTCAATTAGTAACTGAAACTAGGGTTCTAAAGGTAACTAGAACTACAAAGCACAGTCTGTTTGACAATTTAGTCATCATTGAATTCCAGATCCTTGAGGTAAGAGGAAAGCCGAAATTCCTCCGCACCCGCAATTGCAGGCTATCAATAATGGGGTTTGTCTGCTTTTCTTTCAAAGATGTGCAACTGAACTTATCCAGTCATCAAACAAAATGGTACATGTTCATTCCAGCATAAGCTGGGTATAGTACTTTATATATTCAAATGTCTAAACCTAAATTGCAGTGTATCTGACCTCATACATGACTGCCATTAGGGGATTCTCCTTGACTTGTTAATCTTGCAACTGGCTTTCACTAGTCTTTCTATTTACCAGGCCAAGTGAATTTGTCAAATTCAGACAAGTAGAAAATACAGGTCTAGAGATTGAAAATCCCCTAACCACACTTAATTGTATTTTCTAAGACCTATTGTATGGGACGCTTCTCTGCATAACCTGAATAGGACCTTGTTTTTTTGGTTATTTTGTCCTTGTATAGGACCTTGTTTTTAGGATAGTAAGATCACCGAATTTGCCATCTTAATTGTTTGAAAATGGGTCCATCTAACTCCTATCAAGCATAAATTGGTGTATGCCATAAGTGTGAATAACCAGGACACTAAAACAGGGATGCGATGACCATTCACGACATCAACCAAACTTGCTTAATTATCCACTTCATAACCTGATTGTTTCCTGGGACCAAACTCCTCTGTCTAACCATGTGTATATACTACTGAAGTTTGAGTTATCTATTTGGCAACGATCATGTGTGTATCAGTTGCTGATTTTTATAATTAGTGTTGTTCCATTTAGCCAATACATATATATCAAGAATGGGTCCTCAGTTTAGATAGGAAAGCAGGCAATGCGTATGAACAGAGAAATGATCCTTAGTGAGCTGTTCAATGCTCTTCTCAACTTCTAGTTCAGAATCCGAGCCACTAATGGTGTAGCTAGAGAGGAGCTGAATCTATTCACCAGAAGAACCAACCATACCTCGAAGACCAACGGCGGAGTCGCGGACAGAGCAGGGAGGGGGCAGGGTCGTGACTGCGTGGCGAGGTAGCACGGGAACGTCGACGGCGGTAGAGGCGATGGGCTCGTCCGGGGAGGGTGGGGAGGCGTCGGTGGCGAGGCCGCGGCAGCTCTAGCGCACGGCGATGGGTGGGAGGACATCAAGGGCGCGGGCGCGGGCAGAGGGAGGACGGCGAGGGAGGTGGCGCTCGGCTCGGGAAGGTGGCGCGGGGGCGGCGAGGGAGGTGGCCCTCGGCTCGGCGGGGGTGGCGCGGGGGCGGCGGCGTCGGGGTGGTGGAGGGAGGGAGAGGGACGAAGGGGATCGATCTGGCAAGGGAGAGAGGGAATGGGTGGAGTGGGGGACGAAGTATGGATGGGGGGAGATTACTAATGGCGCACCTCCCCCTAGTGCGCCATAGGTACGGCGATTCTAATGCCGCACCTCCCCCTGGTGCGCCATTAGTTTTTTGTTTTAGTTACTAGCCCGACTGGTCAGGTTATATTCCACCTAACCCTATCCCCATCAGAACACGCCCACTAGCCAGACTAGTCAGCACGCAGCACACCCACTAGGAGGTCCTGGGATCGGTTCCCAGGCTCCCCAATTTTTTATGCATTTAAAATGTTGTTTGATACTTATTTGTGTTTAAATATGTTCAAACTTGTTTAAATCATAACAGTAATATTTTTTTATAAAACAGTAATAATTTTTTTATAAAACAGTAATAAAATTTAGTGTGGGGGGTCGGTGGCGGCGGCCGGTGGAGTAGGGGAGGGTGCGCGGGGTCGGCGGCGGTGGAGTAGGGGAGGGTGCGGGGGGTAGGCGGCGGCGGCCGGTGGAGCGAGGGCTGCTCGGCGGCGAGAGGGACCGGATCTAGTGAGGTGGGAGTCATATTTATTTATAAAACAGTAATAATTTTTTAAAAAATATCATCAAATTTGTTATTTGAAAACATTTATGAATATGAAAAAATATCATCAAATTTAATATTTGAAAATATCATGAGTTCATGGGTCGGCGACGGCGGCCGGTGGAGCGGGGGAGGGTGCGGTGGGTCGTCGGCGGCGGTGGAGTAGGGGAGGGTGCGGGGGGTCGGCGGCGGCGGCCGGTGGAGCGAGGGGTGCTCGGCGACGGCCAGTGGAGCGAGGGGTGCTCGGCGGCGAGGGGGGCCGGATCTAGCGAGGTGGGATAGCGATCGAGATGGAGGGGGATGGAGATCGAGTGTCCATGAAATTTAAAAACATTCAAGAGTTCAAAAAGTGCCCATGAAATACCATTGAGAAATGAAGGCTACGATTTAAATACAATCGATCTTAGCTAGCTATCTGTTCACAATCTTCTTGCCCTTCTTTTTCGCAAATGGAGTTCTTCTGTGGAACGGACGTCCTTTAGGTAGAGTCGTCCTGCTTCTTCTTGTGGTGTATGCTGCTACTTCATCATCGTCGTCATGTTCGATCTTCGGGTCGCCGTACTTGTCGAAGTCTTGCTCATTGGCTACTCCATCCATTCTGATGATCTTCCTTTTGCCCTCCTCATGACAACACGACTGGGCTTTGACGGGTCGGTAATGAAGAAGGATTGGTCAACTTGGGAAGCCAGTACCCATCGCTCATTTTTCGCGGTGACGTTTGCGCCCGCGGTCTTGGATTTGGCTTCGGGTATAACCATGGTGGTGAAATACCGGTCTTCTTTTAGGACGCTCTTGGCCCATCTGACACGGAACATCGGGACCTTCTCTCTAGCGTAGCTCAACTCCCAGATCTCCTCGATCCTTTCGTTGTATCTGTCCTTGTCGTTACCGTTGTAGGATTCCATCGTTACCCTTGAGTTCTGATAACCATCGCTCTTCATGTCCTTGGCCTCGGTGTAGAATGTGTAGCCATTGATATCATATGCCTCATAGGTCATCAGGTTGTGCTCGGCGCCCTGTAACAAGGCGAATATGAGTTATTCTTCCGCGGAAGAATCCTCATGTAAAGGGTATGATAGAAGCTTCTGCTTGAACCAACGCGTGAAACATGAGTTGTGCTCTTTGATTATATCTTCGTCCATCCTCTGTTGGCCTCGGTCATTGTACGTCTTCTCAATAAACGTTTTGTGCTCTACCACCCAAGGATCGACCATGTCTATGTGCTGTGGCGCGACTAGGTTTGCTCTTTCAAAGTCGGCAAGTCGACCCTCGAAGTTGACATGCATTTTGCGGCGACCCTCATGGTGACCCCATCCAGCGAGCCTGCCGAGGTGCCTGTTGACGGGCAGACCAACGGGGTTCTCGATGCCTAGATAATTCGTGCGCGTCCATGATCCCATGGATTGCAACTGGAAGTATCTGCGTCATCAGCACGTGACAGTCGTGAGACTTCATCCCGCTGAACTTCTGCTTCGCTGGGTCTAGGTATCTGCTTATCTTCCCTGCGTAACCGTGAGGAAGTTTTACTCCTACGAGACAGGTGAAAAACTGCTCGATCTCCTCCTCACTTAGAGTGAAGCACGCGGGAGGGTAGTCATTTCCGGTCTTCTTGGCCTTTTTTCCTTTGCGACAACTTTCCGTGTCCTGCTTCACCTCATCATCATCATCATCATCATCATCATTAGCGTGAAGCTCCTGCCTGATGCCCATTGATTTCAAACCTGCCCTTGCTTTCGGCCCATCTTTGGTCCTCTCTGTCATGTTGAGCAGGGTACCAAGCAGACTCTCACACACGTTCTTCGTGATATGCATGACATCAAGGCTGTGAGGCACACGATGGATCTTCCAGTACGGCAAGTCCCAGAAAACAGACCTCGTTTTCCATACCTTCAGCTGCGGCTCTGGCGCCTTTCGCTTCTTTCCCGGCTTTGGCGCCTTTTGCTTCTTTCCCGGGAGTGGGCAATCTTTCCAATTTTTCAACAGCTCGTCTATTTCCTCGCCGCTCCTTGTGCGCGGGCGTCTTCGGGGTTCGGTTTCACCATCAAACAGATACTTGCGTTTTCTCCACAGGTCATCATCGCGAAGCCACCTTCGATGTCCCAGGAACACGGTTTTCGAAGACCCGGGATCTCTATCTAGCTGGCGATACGTTGTGTCATCCATGCACCTGACGCATCCAGAAAATCCATGGACCACCTGCCCCGCGACATATCCGTAACCGAGATAGTCGTGCACCGTCGTGAGCAGTGCGGCTCTCATAGGGAAATATTCTTTCTCTGCGGCGTCCCACGTATTGGCTGGCATTTTCCACAACGTGACTAGCTCCTCTTTCAGCAGCTCCAGATACAGATTGATGTCGTTCCCTGGATGTTTCGGTCCTTCAATTAGCATACTCATGTGAATGTACTTCCTCTTCATGCACAACCAGGGGGGAAGGTTGTACATCCACACAAACACAGGCCAGGTGCTATGTGTGCTTCTCTGGCTGCCAAACGGATTGACTCCATCGGTGCTCGCGCCCAGCACGATGTTCCTTGGATCGTTCCCAAATCCCGCGTCTTCGAAGTTTAACGCTTGCCACTGGCTCACATCCTTAGGGTGACTCAGCATCTTGTCTTTTTTATTTATCTCCGGATTGCGTCATCTTCTCGCTTCTTCTCCTCGCTATCCACGTGCCAAAGCAGGACCTTTGCTACCTTAGGGTCCGCGAAATACCGCTGCAGACGAGGAGTGATCGGAAAGTACCACACCACTTTTCGAGGAGCTTTCTCCCTCTTCTTGTATCGAGTGACGCCGCACACCGGACATATGGTAGACTCCGCGTGCTCGTCCCGATAAATGATGCAATTATTCATGCACACATGATATTTGACGTGCGGTAAATCCAGAGGACACACGATTTTCTTCGCCTCCTCGAAACTGGTCGGGCACTTGTTCCCCTTGGGAAGATGTTCGTGCCAGAATGACATGTTCTTGTCGAAGCATGCGTCGGTCAGTTTGTGTTTTACCTTCATCTCCAGAGCCATGAGCGTTACTTTCAGGCGGGTATCCTCGGGCCTGCATCCTTCATACAATGGAGTAACCACGTCTATCTCCAGTTGATCCATCTTGGCTTTCTCTCGGGCGGCAGCTCGTGCGTTATCCGTCTGCTTGAGAAGCAGCTCATGAATATGAGGGTCCTGCACCCAGCCCATCGATGGTCCAGCGTCGTCTGCTCCTCCGGCATGATCATGCCCGTCGTCTGCTCCGGCATCTTCCTCATCATCATGTCCTACATCTTCTACATGATGAATGTATACAGCATCACCGTCGTGATCATCTCTTGGAGATTCTTCGTCTTCTCGCCCGCCCGAGCCACGGTGGTTGTCTTGCTGCCCTTCCTCATTTCTTGACCGGCCCCCATGGACGACTTCGTAGTCATCTTCATCACCTTGCCACTGATAGCCATTCATGAAACCACGCAAGAGCAGGTGGTCCCGCACCTGCCCGGAATCCCGGTCCGCAATAAGGCTCTTCAGCTTGCATCTTCAACAAGGACATCTTATCTCCGTCTCGTACTTTTGAAGCATCTCGGCCTTCGCGGAGCTCAAAAACCTATTCACGATGCCTTCGGTCATCGTGCGGACCATGGTCGCCTGCGGGGTAGAGCAAAACGATATTTTAGAACCAAGAAAAAATTTGGCATGACTTTCCCTAAAAATAGGACCAAAAAGAATGCATAATGCCAAAATTCTCGCCGAAACGGAAATGAATCAACATTCCGGCAAAATATTGGCAACTATCGCATTTCAAATACCGGTACACCTACAAACACAAACATATATGCAACACCACAAACATATGCAACACCATGAAAATACATAGATCTAGCTAGGCCATAAAAAGTGCATGTGCACATTGTTGGAGGGAGAACAACATAAAGATAGCTTCCCCCTTACTTACCTATCAAAAAGGTAATTTAACCACTTAATTTGAATGAATCTATGGTGGAAATGAGGTGACAAAGAGGAGGCAGCCGAGACAAGCTTTGGAGGAGGAGGTGGAGAGAATGAAGTGGGGAGAAAATGAGTGGGTAGGAGTGGCTGTCCAAAATATCTTCTTGATGCCCAGGTTACTATTGGCGCACCATCTCCAAATGTGCCATTAGTAACCCAGGTTGGTGCGCCATTAGTAGTTTTGCAAAAAAAAAATACTAATGGCGCACTGTGGGATAGTGCGCCATTACTAGTTTAAACTAGTAATGGCGAAGTGTGGCATGGTGCGCCATTAGTAGTTTTGCAAAAAAAAGAATAAAAAATATAATAAAAAAACAATAGTAGTGGCACACTCTATGGCTGGTGCGCCATTACTAGTTACAACTAGTAATGGTGCACTGTGTCTGGATTCGCCATTAGTATGTTTGGAAAAGAAAAAAATGTTACTAGTGGCGCACCATGAGCACGGTGCGCCATTAGTGTATTTCACACTAATGGCGCACCAGCACATGGTGTTCCATTAGTATATACTAATGGCGTACCGCATGTCTGGTGCGCCATTAGTGTCCATCCCATCTATAGCCCTTTTCCTAGTAGTGTTCCTATGGACTTGCAGTTTCTAGGGTCATGTCCTACAGTTAACCTATGCTCTGATACCATCTTGTAGCGACCCGACCCGAATGGATCATGTCTCTGTGCTTAAGTGTCATCCCTGGATCGGTATGCTGACACACACAGTACTTGAGGATTTATAACAGAGGTAATTCACATGTATAAAGTAACATAAATACTATTACCTCAATCAACATAGCGGAAGTAACAACAAGGTTGTGGCGTTCCATCAACACCAACGGCAAAGTTGAGTGTAGACATCGCAACCCTAACGTTTCACTTACTCATCGAATAAATTCCTGCAACATGAGACATTGCAGCCATGTAGGTCAGTACATTGAATGTACTGGCAAATTCACACCATTGAATAATGATGAACAATATCATTCACTACATGAATCTTTGGATGGTGGAAGCTCTAAGGTTAATTTTTGCATACAGATGATTTTTTCCCACAACAAAGGAATAAATTTTTATTTACAACTCAGCTGAATTAAGCAATATTGAGAATGGGTCCTCCATCTCAATTCCCAAAGTTTACCATAGTCATTAATAACCCAACAAGTTAATTAAATAGAGTGATGAGATCAGTAGAATAATGCACTTCTAGATACTCAAGATGTCCATAACCGTGGACACGGCTACTCATGATCAGTTTGTACACTCTGCAGAGGTTTGTGCACTCTTACCCACAAGACTCGATCGCCTCCGTTAAATTTCTCGCACTGCATGATGTTTGAGAACTGGCTGAGCGAGACATCGTCTTTCAAAAGCATTCACTCTTTACCCCGGGTAGACTAGTTTACCTACACCCCCCTACATCTGCTAGTCCACCACTAAAAGAGCTCACACAACATACTCAGCTATGCCAGAGTCCATAATGGCTTGTGGCTGCACACGGAAGTTTCTAGGCATGAAGTATCATATGATCCCTTTGAGCCTGGGTGGCATTCCAATAGGGTGATCACACAGGTCCTCTAGGATCCCCTTGAGCAAGCAATGGGTTCTCCAGGTGCCCGGGCAAACCACTGGGTGCTCCAGGGTACCCCAACCATTCCACCTAGATGTGTATTAATGTTGCCACATTAAGTTTCCCTTAGTTAAACATCTCTCTCCTAACTTTCATGAATCACACATACCAGTCCACATCCAAGCATGGCTAAGTAAGAAGTAACAAAGCGTATATTCATGGGGTGGATCTCAAGTCATTGTGTTCCTACCTCGTGAACTACATAGCAATATCACATGTATGAAGTCCTACTCATGAAAATCTTTGAGGGTATAAGTAATGCAAGTAAAATTGGGTATTGAAGAGTATGATCAAAGTGTGAACTTGCCTTGTACTGTTGACGAAGATTCATTGTGCCCATAACTCGTGATAGATCTACTCGTCACAATCCGATCAATCTAACGTAAGCAAGCAATAGTAACCACACATAAAAAATCATGAAAAGAATCGATAAACAGAACTCAGAAAACTTCGAAAACGAGCAAATGACTCTTGGAACAGAAAACAATTTCTAATAGTACCAATATTGAGTGAATTTGGCCTTATCAAAAAGTTGTTGGGGAACGTAGTATTTCCAAAAATTTCCTATGATCACGCAAGATCTATCTACTAGAAGCATAGCAACGAGCGGGGAGAGTGTGTCTACGTACCGTGGTAGACCGGAAGCGGAAGCGTCTATTGACACGGTTTATGTAGTCGAACTTCTTTGCGATCCAACCGATCAAGCACCGAACTTACGGAGCCTCCACGTTCAGCACACGTTCAGCTTGATGACGTCCCACGAGCTCTTGATCCAGCAGAACCTCGCGGGAGAGTTTCGTCAGCACGACAGCGTGGTGCCGGAGATGATGAAGTTACCGTCATAGAGCTTCGCCTAAGTGCTGCAACAATATGACCGAGGTGTGTTTCTGTGGAGGGGGGCACCGCACACGGTTGGGAGAGATCAGCTGATCAACTTGTGTGTCTTTGGGTGCCCCCCTACGACCGTATATAAAGGAGCAAGGGGGGAGGTGCGGCCAGCCCCTATGGCGTGCCCTAGAGAGCCACCTACTACTAGGAATAGGATTCCAATCCTATTCCTAGTAGGAGTCCACCAAGAGTGAGAGAAGCGGAAGGAAAGAGAGGGAGAGCGAGAGGGAAAGAGGGGACCGCGCCCCCCTCCCCTAGTCCAATTCGGACTCCCCTTGGCGGGCGCGCCACCTCCTGGGCTGCTGCCCTCTCTCTCCCCTAAAGCCAAGTAGGGCCCAATACTTCCCCGGGGGGTTTCTGTAACCCCTCCGGCAATCCGGTTTTATCCGAAACCTTCTGGAACACTTTCGGTGTCCGAATATAGTCGTCCAATATATCAATCATTACGTCTCGGACATTCCGAGACTCTTCGTCATGTCCGTGATCTCATCCGGGACTCCTAACTACCTTCGGTACATCAAAACTCATAAACTCACAATACCGATCGTCATCAAACGTTAAGCGTGCGGACCCTACGGGTTCGAAAACTATGTAGACATGACCGAGGCTCATCTCCGGTAAATAACCAATAGCGGAACCTGGGTGCTCATATTGGCTCCTACATATTCTACAAAGATCTTTATCAGCCAAACCGCATAACAACATACGTTGTTCCTTTTGTCATCGGTATGTTACTTGCCCGAGATTCGATCGTCGGTATCTTGATACGTAGTTCAATATTGTTACCAGCAAGTCTCTTTACTCGTTCCATAATTCATCATCTCGTGACTAACTCATTAGTCATTTTCTTGCAAGGCTTATTATGATGTGCATTACCGAGAGGGCCCAGGGATAATTCTCCGACACTCGGAGGGACAAATCCTATTCTTGATCTATGCCAACACCACGAACACTTTCGGAGACACCTGTAGAGCATCTTTATAATCACCCAGTTACGTTGTGACGTTTGATAGCACACAAGGTGTTCCTCCGGTATTCGGGAGTTGCATAATCTCATAGTCATAGGAACATGTATAAGTCATGAAGAAAGCAATACTAGTAAAACTAAACGATCATAGTGCTAAGTTAACGGATTGGTCTTGTCCATCACATCATTCTCCTAATGATGTGATCTCGTTGATCAAATGACAACTCATGTGTATGGCTAGGAAACATAACCATCTTTGATCAATGAGCTAGTCTAGTAGAAGCATACTAGGGACAAACTATTTCGTCTATGTATTCACACATGTACTTAGTTTTCGGTTAATAAAATTGTAGCATGAATAAAAGACATTTATCATGATATAAGGAAATACAAATAACATCTGTATTATTGCCTCTAGGGCATATTTCCTTCACTCTCCCACTTGAACTAGAGTCAATAATCTAGATTACAAAGTAATGATTCTAACACCCATGGAGTCTTGGTGCTGATCATGTTTTGTCCCGTGGAAGAGGCTTAGTCAACGGGTCTGCTACATTCAGATACGTATGTATTTTGCAAATTTCTATGTCTCCTCCTTGACTTGATCGCTGATGGAATTGAAGCGTCTTTTGATGTGCTTTGTTCTGTTGTGAAACCTGGATTCCTTCGCCAAGGCTATTGCTCCAGTGTTGTCACAAAAGATTTTTATTGGACCCAATGCACTAGGTATCAAACCTAGATCGGATATGAACTCCTTCATCCAGACTCCTTCATTTGCTGCTTCCGAAGCAGCTATGTATTCCGCTTCACAAGTAGACCTCGCCACGACGCTCTGCTTGGAACTGCACCAACTGACAGCTCCACTATTTAATAAAAATACATATCCGGTTTGTGACTTAGAGTCATTCGGATCAGTGTCAAAGCTTGAATCGACGTTACCGTTTATGACGAGCTCTTTGTCACCTCCATACATCAGAAACATATCATTTGTACTTTTCAGGTACTTTCGGATGTTCTTGACCGCTGTCCAGTGATCCATCCTGGATTACTTTGGTACCTCCCTGCTAAACTTATAGCAGGGCACACATCAGGTCTGGTACACAGCATTGCATATATGATAGATCCTATGGCTGAGGCATAGGGAATGACTTTCATTTTCTCTCTATCTTCTGCAGTGGTCGGGCATTGAGTCTTACTCAACTTCACACCTTGTAACACAGGCAAGAACCCTTTCTTTGACTGATCCATTTTGAACTTATTCAAAACTTTATCAAGGTATGTGCTTTGTGAAAGTCCAATTAAGCGTCTTGATCTATCTATATAGATCTTAATGCCTAATGTGTAAGAATCTTCACCGAGGTCTTTCATTGAAAAATTCTTATTCAAGTAATCCTTTTATGCTATCCAGAAATTCTATATCATTTCCAATCAGCAATATGTCATCTACATATAATATCAGAAATTCTACAGAGCTTCCACTCACTTTCTTGTAAATACAGGCTTCTCCAAAAGTCCATATAAAACCATATGTTTTGATCACCTCATCAAAGCGTATATTCCAACTCCGAGATGCTTGCACAAGTCCATAGATGGATCGCTGGAGCTTGCACACTTTGTTAGCACCTTTAGGATCGACAAAACCTTCTGGTTGCATCATATACAACTCTTCTTTGAGATATCCATTCAGGAATGCAGTTTTGACATCCATTTGCCAGATCTCATAATCATAAAATGAGGCAACTGCTAACATCATTCGGACAGACTTAAGCATCGCTACGGGTGAGAAAGTCTCATCCTAGTCAACTCCTTGAACTTGTAGAAAACCTTTCGCAACAAGTCGAGCTTTGTAAACAATAACATTACCGTCAGCGTCGGTCTTCCTCTTGAAGATCCATCTATTTTTAATGGCTTGCCGATCATCGGGCAAGTCAACCAAAGTCCACACTTTGTTCACTTACACGGATCCCATCTCAGATTTCATGGCCTCAAGCCATTTTGTGGAATGTGAGCTCATCATCGCTTCCTCATAGTTCGTAGGTTCATCATAGTCTAGTAACATGACTTCCAGAACTTGGTTGCCATACCACTCTGGCGCGGAACGTACTCTGGTTGATCTAGGAAGTTCAGCAAAAACTTGATCTGAAGTTTCATGATCATCATCATTAGCTTCATCACTAATTGGTGTATGAATCACTGGAACTAGTTTATGCGATGTACTACTTTCCAATTCGGGAGAAGGTACAATTACCTCATCAAGTTCCACTTTCCTCCCACTCACTTATTTCGAGAGAAACCCCTTCTCTAGAAAGGATCAATTCTTAGCAACGAATATCTTGCCTTCGGATCTGTGATAGAAGGTGTACCCAACAGTCTCTTTTGGATATCCTATGAAGACGCATTTCTCCGACTTGGGTTCAAGCTTATGAGGTTGAAGCTTTTTCACATAAGCATCGCAGCCCCAAACTTTAAGAAACGACAACATTGGTTTCTTCCAAAACCACAGTTCATAAGGCGTCGTCTCCACGGATTTGATGGTGCCCTATTTATGTAATGCCCCGGATGTAATACTTTCCCTTTTGGGAAATATATATATATCTCTGGCTTCATCAATTCCATTCCGGGTTCTTTGTCTTTTCGGGTTTTTGTCTTTTGTCATGTGCGTGTGTTCATTCATTCATATCATGTAGACATGTGCATCGCATTGCATTTGTGTTGTCGTTTGCATCCGGTCCCACTCGTTTCTTTCCGTTGTCCGTTTCGAGTTCCGGAGCTCTCTCACATGTCCATGGCATCCCCGAGGCCTACTTTGGTGTTTGGCCGTGTAACGTTTTCGGTTTGGTGTGAGACTTGTCGTGTGTTGTTGTTTTGGTGTGTGTAACCCGCCTGTCAAATCTCGTCGCGTTTGGAGTTCGTTTGGTGCCCCAACAGTTATTCTCGTGGGCTGAAAGTACCCCCCTCTTTGAGGCCCAAGACACCCCTCCAACAGCCCACCAAACCAACCCAAACCCCTCCCTTCATCTAGGCCATCCAATTCTGATCGCGTGGCCGAAAACCACACCTCATTTGGACAACCCTAGCTCCTTGTGCCTATATATTTGTCCATCTTCCCCAATTTTTGCCCCAAAAACCCTAGTCCATCATCTTCTTCCTCCAGCAGACGGAGCTCGCCGGAATACCTCGCCGGAGTTCCCCGCCGCCGCCGGATTTCTCACCTCGCCGCCGGCCGGAGTTCTTCCCCGCCGCTGGAGCTCCATCGGTCGCCTCCACGCCGGCCGCGCCTCGCCCGCCGGCCACCGCCGCCGCCACCTCCCGCCGGCCTGGGGTCGCCGCGCCCCCCCGGGCAGAGGCCCCGCCGCCGCCTCCTCGATCGGATCGGGGGAGGAGCCCCCGATCTCGATCCCGTCGCCTCGCCAGCTAACCCTAGTGGGCCGGCCGATCCGCCGCCGCGCAGCCCAGTCCCTCCAGCCTCGGGCCTCCCCACGGCCCACCGCTCCACCGGCCCGCTCGTCCGCTAGGGTTCCAGCGCCCGAGTCCTCGAGTCCACAGCGACAGCCGCCGCCGCTCGGGGGATCGGGAGGATCCCCGAGTTTCGATCTAGATCCGGTCAGCCAGGGCGCCCTAGCAGGCCGGGCGCCGCGAGGCCCGTTAGGCCGCACCCCTTCGGCCCGATAGCCGCCCGAGTCAACGCCCGGACCGAGCCAGGTGGGCCGGCCCGATCCGCCCCGCCGTCAGCCCGTCAGCCTCTCACTGGTGTTGACCCCGCGTTGACCGCCCTGAGGTTGCTCCAAATCCACTAAGTCCCTGGTTATTTTCTAGTTTCTGGTGCTGTTTTGCAACGTGGATAACTTTTTGTGTGATGGTCCGAATTGAGTGAATGATATGTCAAAATGTTCGTGGAGACTTGTACTACGTTTTGTTCCATTGCGCCATGCATGTTTGAGGTCATTTAGATGCTTAAATATCTGTGGGAAGAGTGCTACTTGTTATAAACTGCTGTTTGTAGTTGTTTTCATGCCATCTTTGCAATGTGATAACTTGGTGCATGTTTATCCAAATGAAGCAAATGAGATGTCCACGTGTTCATCATGTTATGCTCTACATGTTGGTTGCTTTAGCTTGCATGATAGATTTAATATTGCCATGTTTATCTCATTTGCAAAGTGCTATGTGGCTGTTATGTTGTTAAACTTGTTACGAGATGCCTCGTTGAGGAGCTCGTTGCTATTGATGTGTTTGTCCACTTGATGAATGCTTAGATGTTTTGGTTTCACCATCATGAGTACTTTGCTGTGGTGCTTACCACTTGCCATGTTTAGCTTTGAGGTGTCTTAAACTTGCTCTCAAAGATGCCATGATGAAACTGCTGTTTTAACACTTAGTGAAATTTCACTAAGTCTGGAATCTATAATTTCCACATGCCATGTTTGCTTGCTGTTCTAGGCAAATCCATGCTAGTTTTGGGGTGACTCTTGATGATTCCTTGTTGTATATATTGTTGGCTATCCATTCATGCTCTCACATGCTTATTTGAGTGGCTGTAGCATATTTAACTCTTGCTCCCAAGTTGCAACAAATTACTATTGTCAGGTTTTTGTTGTCTAGTTCAATATGTCATAGCTTGTTGCTATTGATCCATGGCTCCTTTGGGGATGCTCCAATGGAATTGTTTGCTGTAGAGTATGTCTAGTTTATGTCCATGCTCTTTGCCATGATGTTTGAGTGCTGTAGGCCATTTATTTATTGCTCCGAAGTTGCTATGTGGCTGTTATTTTCAGCTTGTGCATGTTTATTGATTCGGGTGTAACTTTTAGCCCGTTGCTCCGTTTTGAGCTCCTATATGTAACTTGTGTGATTTTGCATGTAGATTCATAATATCCTATTGTTATCATGTTTTGAGGCATTTTACTTGATGCATATTATTGTGCCGTAACACTGTGCTTCCTAAGTAGACTTTCTGTGCTTCCATAGTGCATCTGTTTTGCTTCCATGGTGCATCAGTCATGCATCCAGTAATTTTTCTGCGCATTGCATCTTGTTTGATTCATTGCCTTGTGTTCTTGTGTTTGAGTAGAGCCGGAAGCTGAGACCGAGTATGAGTACGAGCATGAGGTTACTACCTAGGTTGAGAACGAGGACCCCTCTTACGATCCCTTCGACAACTCTTCAGGCAAGATGACCGAACCCCGATAACATTACTATCTTTGCCTATTGCTAGAAGTCTCGTTCCATAGTTTTGCCTCGATGCCCATGCTTTTCTTGTCAGCCTCCTATTGTAACCATTAACCTGTCTAACCACCCTACCTATGCAAACATTGATTGGCTATACGTAGGCTTAGCTCAGCCCCTCTTATAGCGCTGTTAGTTGCAGGTGAAGATTGAAGATTCTTGCTTCTTGTTGAAGCTTGTTGGGATATCACACTATATTAATTACTAAATGAAATCATCTATATATTGGTAATGGGTGGAAGGCTGAGCCTTTTGCTTGGTGTTTTGTTCCACTCATGCCGCTAGGAACCGTATAAACCGGTGTTATGTTCCTTGATTATGCGCTCCTCACACGGTTGGGGTTATGGGACCCCCTCGATAAACCGCTAAGTGCTAAGTCTTTTCCAGCAAGTCCCAACATTGGTACTATTCGCCTAATAACTAAAAACTTGCATAGGGTCTTGCAAACCCGAGTTCTTAATCAACAACCCGGGCCAGTGCTCCTCATGAGTGTTGGTCCAAACTGGGGGTTATGCGGGGCCACCACGGGGAAACTCGAGGATTTCTTTTACCTGTAGGATCGCCCATCCGGTCGTGGCCTGAGACTAGATACGCGCGGCTATTGTCAGGGTGTCGGCACGCCGGGAGGATTTGCTGGATTAGCCTTACCTTAGTCGGAGTATCTTGAGCACGGAATTCCGAGAATACTCGGGTCTTCCCACCTTGGAGTTGCGACTCCGCAGATCGTGGGCTTGTCATGGGCCAAGTTGGAACACCCCTGCAGGGTTTTTAACTTTCGAAAGCCGTGCCCACGGTTATGTGGCAGATGGGAGCTTGTTAATATCCAGTTGTAGAAAACTTGACACCATGTTCCAATACACTACCAGCTTGAGTACCGTGATGGTCATTTCCCGAAAGGGATTCGGGAAGTGAACACGGTGGGGTTATGATTGACTTGTTTTAGTTAGGATCAGTTCGTGATCATCTCTCGACCGAGGCACTTTCTCTTCTCGCTCTCTTTTACGTAAGCTAGGCTAGTGCTGCTGCAGACTCTTGTTCTTTCTTCAGCCTTGTTCCACACCCAAGGCTGGGTTAGTCGTGTTACCCGGGAACGGGACTGCTGAGTCCTCGATGGCTCACAGTTACTTCAACACACCAGATGCAAGTACGATGGTGAGCTACACAGGCGATGGCACCGAGCTAGACTGGGAGTACGATGAGGAGCGTAGCCGTTACTATGTGAACTATCCGGTTGATCAGTAGAGCTTCTACTAGGATTCGATCTAGACCTGTGGTTTAATGTTATGTTTGGTATCTTGTCATTTGGATCTTTACCCTTAGATGGGCTGTGATGTTTATCTGAATGATGTTTGAACATGTAATGTATTTGTGTGACGTGGCGAGTGTAACACAGCTATCTTTTCAGTTTTCCATCCCTATTTTTACATGAGATGTGCAAAGGTACCAAACTTGCGATCATTCCAGAATGGGCTTATATCTTTAAGTCGTGCCTCGACACGTAGGAGATATAGTCCCATCCTGGGCATTACAATTTAACGTTAATGCAGCTGTCTCTAAAGCATAACCCCAAAACGATAGTAGTAAGTCGGTAAGAGACATCATAGACCGCACCATATCTAATAAAGTAAGGTTACGATGTTCGGACACACCATTACGCTATGGTGTTCCGGGTGGCGTGAGTTGTGAAACTATTCCACGTTGTTTCAAATGAAGACCAAACTCGTAACTCAACTATTCACCTCCACGATTAGATCGTAGAAACTTTATTTTCTTGTTATGATGATTCTCTACTTCACTCTGAAATTCCTTGAACTTTTCGAAAGTTTCAGACTTGTGCTTCATTAAGTAGATATACCCATATCTGCTTAAATCATCAGTGAAGGTCAGAAAATAATGATACAAGCCGCGAAGCTTCAACACTAATTGGTCCACATACATCAGTACGGATGATTTCCAACATATCTGTTGCTCGCTCCATTGTTCCGAAGAAGGGAGTTTTGGTCATCTTGCCCATGAGGCATGGTTCGCAAGCACCAAGTGATTCATAATCAAGGGATTCCAAAAGTCCATCACTATGTAGTTTCTTCATGTGCTTTACACCAATATGACCTAAATGGCAGTGCCACAAATAAGTTGCACTATCATTATTAACCTTGCATCTTTTGTTTTCGATATTATGAATATGTGTATCACTACAATTGAGATCCAACAACAATAGACAACTCTTCAAGGGTGCATGACCATAAAAGATATTACTCATATAAATAGAACAACCAATATTCTCAGATTTAAATGAATATCCGTCTTGCAATATACATGATCCAAATATAATGTTCATACTTAACGCTGACACCAAATACCAATTATTTAGGTCTAAAATTAATCCCTAAGGTAGATGTAGAGGTAGCGTGCCTACGGCGATCACATCAACTTTGGGACCATTTCCCACGTGCATCATCACCTCGTCCTTAGCCAATCTTCATTTAATCCGTAGTCCATGTTTCGAGTTACAAATATTAGCAACCGAACAGGTATCAAATACCCAGGTACTACTACGAGCATTAGTGAGGTACACATCAATAACATGTATATCACATATACCTTTGTTGACCTTGCCATCCTTCTTATCTGCCAAATACTTGCGGCAGTTCCACTTCCAGTGTCCAGTCCCTTTGAAGTAGAAGCACTCAGTTTCAGGCTTGGCTCCAGACTTGGGTTTCTTCACGGGTGTAGCAACTGTCTTGCTATTCTTCTTGAAGTTCCCCTTCTTTCCCTTGCCTTTTTTCTTGAAACTAGTGGTCTTGTTAACCATCAACACTTGATGCTCCTTTTTTATTTCTACCTCCGCAGCCTTGAGCATAGCGAAGAGCTCGAGATTTGTCTTTTGCATCCGTTGCATATTATAGTTCATCATGAAGCCTTTATAGCTTGGTGGCAGTGATTGAAGAACTCTATCAATAACACTATCTTCATCAACTTTGCAACCAAGTTGAGTCATATGATTGTAGTACCCGGACATTCTGAGAAAGTGTTCACTGATAGAACTATTCTCCTCCATCTTGCATCTATAGAACTTATTGGAAATTTCATATTTCTCAATTCGGGCTTTGGCTTGAAAAATATTAACTTCAACTCCTAGAACATCTCATATGCTCCATGACGTTCAAAATGTCGTTGGAGTCCCGGTTCTAAGCCGTAAATCATGGCACACTGAACTATCGTGTAGTCATCAGAACGAGCTTGCCAAACGTTCATAACGTCCGGGGTTGCTAATGCAGAAGGCTTGTCACCCAGTGGTTCTTCAAGGACATAATTCTTCTGTGCAACAATGAAAATAATCCTCAAGTTACGGACCCAGTCCGTGTAATTGCTACCATCATCTTTCAACTTAGCTTTTTCTAGGAATGCATTAAAATTCAAAGGAACGGTAGCACGGGCCATTGATCTACAACAACATAGATATGCAAAAACTATCAGGACTAAGTCCATGATAAATTAAAGTTCAATTAATCATATTACTATAGAACTCCCACTTAGATAGACATCCCTCTGGTCATCTAAATGATCACGTGATCCAAATCAACTAAACCATGCGCGATCATCACGTGAGAAGGAGTTGTTTTCAATGGTGAACAACTTATGTTGATCATATCTACTATATGATTCACGCTCGACCTTTCGGTCTCCAGTGTTCGGAGGCCATATCTGCATATGCTAGGCTCGTCAAGTTTAACCCGAGTATTCTGCGTGTGCAAAACTGGCTTACACCCGTTCTATGTGAACGTAGGGCTTATCACACCCGATCATCACGTGGTGTCTCGGCACGACGAACTTTCACAACGGTGCATACTCAGGGAGAACACTTATACCTTGAAATTTAGTGAGAGATCATCTTATAATGCTACCACCGTACTAAGCAAAATAAGAAGCATAATAAGTTAAACATCACATGCAATCAAAATATGTGACATGATATGGCCATCATCATCTTGTGCTTTTGATCTCCATCTCCAAGGCACCGTCATGACCACCATCGTCATCGGCGCGACACCTTGATCTCCATCGTAGCATCGTTGTCGTCTCACCAACTATTGCTTCCATGACTATCGCTACCGCTTAGTGATAAAGTAAAGCAATTACATGGCGACTGTGTTTCATACAACAAAGTGACAACCATATGGCTCCTGCCAGTTGCCGATAACATTACAATACATGATCATCTCATACAATAACGTATAACTCATCATGTCTTGACCATATCACATCACAACATGCCCTGCAAAAACAAGTTAGATGTCCTCTACTTTGTTGTTGAAAGTTTTACTTGGCTGCTACGGGCTTAGCAAGAACCGTTCTTACTTGCGCATACAAAAGCCACAACGATTTTTCGTCAAGTATGTGTTGTTTTAACCTTCACAAGGATCGGCGATAGTCACACTCGATTCAGCTAAAGTGAGGGAGACAGACACCCGCCAGTCACCTTTAAGCAATGAGTGCTCATAACGGCGAAACCAGTCTCGCTAAGCGTACGCGTAATGTTGGTCCGGGCCGCTTCATCTCACAATACCACCGAATCAAAGTATGACATGCTGGTAAGCAGTATGACTATTATTGCCCACAACTCATTGTTTTCTACTCGTGCATATCATCTACGCATAGACCTGGCTCATGATGCCACTGTTGGGGAACGTAGTATTTCAAAAAAATTCCTACGATCACGCAAGATCTATCTACTAGAATCATAGCAATGAGCGGGGAGAGTGTGTCTACGTACCCTCGTATACCGGAAGCGGAAGCATCTAGTGACGCGATTGATGTAGTCGAACTTCTTCGCGATCCAACCTATCAAGCACCCAACGTATGGAGCCTCCGCGTTCAGCACACGTTCAACTTGATGACGTGCCACGAGCTCGTGATCTAGTAGAACCTTGCGGGATAGTTTCGTCAGCGCGATGGCGTGGTGACGGAGGTGATAAAGTTACCATCGCATGGCTTCGCCTAAGCGCTGCAACGATATGGCCGAGGTGTGTTTCTGTGGAGGGGGGCACCGCACACGGTTGGGAGAGATCAACAAATCATTTTGTGTGTCTTTGGGTGCCCCCTGCCTCTGTATATGAAGGAGCAAGGGGGGAGGTGCGGCCAGCCCCTATGGCGCGCCCTAGAGGGCCACTCCTACTAGGAATAGGATTCCAATCCTATTCCTAGTAGGAGTCCACCAAGAGGGAGAGAAGGGGAAGGAAAGAGAGGGAGAGGGAGAGCGAAATAGGGGGCCGCGCCCTCCTCCCCTAGTCCAATTCGGACTCCCCTTCGGGGGGGCGCCACCTCCTGGGCTGCTGCCCTCTCTCTCCCCTAAAGCTCACTAGGGCTCAATACTTCCCCGGGGGGTTCCGGTAATCCCTCCGGCACTTCGGTTTTATCCGAAACCTTCCGGAACACTTTCGGTGTCCGAATATAGTCGTCCAATATATCAATCTTTACGTCTCGGACATTCTGAGACACCTTGTCATGTCCGTGATCTCATCCGGGACTCCGAACTACTTTTGGTACATCAAAACTCATAAACTCACAATACCGATCGTCATCAAACTCATAAACTCATAAACCTACGGGTTCGAGAACTATGTAGACATGACCGAGACTCATCTCCGGTAAACAACCAATAAAGGAACCTGGATGCTCATATTCTCTCCTACATATTCTATGAAGATGTTTATCGGTCAAACCGCATAAAAACATACATTAGTCAGTATGTTACATGCCCGAGATTCGATCGTCGGTATCTCGATACGTAGTTCAATCTCATTACCAGCAAGTCCCTTTACTCATTCCGTAATGCATCATCTCGTGACTAACTCATTAGTCGTTTGCTTGCAAGGCTTATTATGATGTGCAATACCGAGAGGGCCCAAAGATACCTCTCCGAGACTCGGAGTGACAAATCCTATTCTTGTTCTATGCCAACACCACGAACACTTTAAAAGACACTTGTAGAGCATCTTTATAATCACCCAGTTACGTTGTGACATTTGATAGCACACAAGGTGTTCTTCCGGTATTCGGGAGTTGCATAATCTCATAGTCATAGGAACATGTATAAGTCCCGAAGAAAGCAATAGCAGTAAAACTAAACGATCATAGTGCTAAGCTAACGGATGGGTCTTGTCCATCACATCATTTTACTAATGATGTGATCTCGTTGATCAAATGACAACTGATGTCTATGGCTAGGAAACATAACCATCTTTGATCAATGAGCTAGTCTAGTAGAGGCATACTAGGGACAAACTATTTTGTCTATGTATTCACACATGTACTAAGTTTCCAGTTAATAAAATTCTAGCATTAATAAAAGACATTTATCATGATATAAGGAAATACAAATAACTTCTTTATTATTGCCTCTAGGGCATATTTTCTTCAAAACTTTCGGTCAAGAGCTTCGTTTGCAAAAATAATCAACTAAATCGGAGTTATAAAACTTAAGTTATGACAAAAAGAAGTTTCAATTCAAATCCATTTGACCTCAAATTTTAATATTTTCAAAAATATTATTAGTTTGGTTCTCTGGATAGATGAGATCATAACGAAGAAATAGGCGTTGGTTTGGTTGGATTTGGACAAACGAGTAAAAAGTTATGAATGTTAGAAGATCAGGGGCTAAACTGTAAATAAAATAATTGCATCTAGGTCCCTGGCTGGAGTTAAAACAGAAAAAAAACCTACCGGATGAACGTTCGCTAAACAGATCTAATCTATAGAATGTGTTTGCTACAGAACCTAAACTAGCAAACGTCCACTGAATAACCTAACTAAATTAGAAAACCGGGTTTTACACAAAACTGAAAATAAACCGGATCGAACCGGGGCAACAGTTTTACCGGTCCACAGCGGTTTGACGCCGTCGGCGGTGGCAGTTTCCAGCGGCTGCGAGGTGAGGCGGCGAAGTGGCTCTGGCGGGCGAGGCAGCGGCGAAGCGGGGCGACGTCGGTGGAAGGTGGCGCGATAGCGGCAGCTGCGGCGGCGAGCGGCGTACGACGACGGCGCGACAGCGGCTTGCGGCGTTCGCGAGGAGCGGTGGTGGCGGCGAGAAGCGAGGGCGGCGGCGTGGCTTGGTGGAAGGAGCGAGGGGTCCAGGGGCGGTGTATTTATGGGAGGGAGGAGGCGGCCGACTCAGGAGGAGTCCCAAGCGGTTACGGCGGCTCCAACGATGTACGCCGGCCGGACTCCGCCGCGAGGTCGGTGGTGGCGCGTTCGGGCAGGGCTGGTGGCCTGTTTGGCCGGCCCAGTTCGGCGGCAAAGATTTTTTTTAACAGACAATAAAAATAAAATAAACCAAATAGAATAATTATATAATATAGGCATATAACATATCAAAATTTTCAGAAAGAGATTTCCTACAACTTAGACATTTTTCTAGAGTCAAATAAAATCGACAAAAATTTAAAATAATCAAAGAGTGCTTCTGATTTATTTAAAAATCAAATATAAACATTTTAAAATAGCAAAATTATGTCAAACTAATTTTTCTCCACTTTTCTACTGCAGGGAATCATTTTACCCTATTTTCCATATATTTTATTTTTGGAGAAAAATAATTTGAATAAAAACCAAATATCTCAAATTTGAAAATGAGTTTCTAAATATTTTAAAAGAACTTCCAACTCATATTTCTTATAATTTGAAGAAGTCATTTTATCTTCTCTCAGGGAAAATCATTGAGTTGCATAAAGTTTCTGAATTTGAAACAGTTCAAAAATGGAATTCAAATCTTTTCAAAACCCTTTTCATTTTTTTAAATGGAAGAAGTCATGTCATCTTCACTCTAGGGTTTTTTGTTGAAAAGAGTTTGAATTCATGGAGATCATAAATGCAAGGTGAAAGTTTGGGAAAGTCATTTCATTCCCTCTCATTCATCTTTCAAAAAAATCAAATTTTACTCAGTTTCACACAAGCAACCACACCACAATCAAACAGACACTCAAAAATATCTATTTAATATAACATTCCGAAATTTAGAATTGTGGGTCGTATAACGTATAATCTATGCTATAGCTGATAGTAGATGGGTAAGTCAAGTTCATTGTGTCCCTAAGAATGGAGGTATTACCATTAATCCTAATGATAAGAATGAACGTATTCCACAAAGAATTGTTATAGGCTATAGAATGGTAATTGATTTTAGAAAACTAATAAAGCAACTAGAAAAGATCATTACGCTCTGCCTTTTGTTAATCAAATGCTAGAAAGATTATCTAAGCACACACACTTTTGATTGCTTGATGGATACTCTGGTTTTTAACAAATACTTGTTTCTCAACCTGATCAAGAAAATACCACTTTTACTTGTCCCTTTGGAACATATGCTTATAAACGTATGCCTTTCGGTTTATGCAATGCACATGCTACCTTTCAAAGATGTATGACTGTTGTATTCTCTTACTTTTGTGAAAATATTGTAGAGGTATTAGTGGATGACTTCTCTGTTTATGGCAAGTCAATTGATGATTGTTTAAGCAATCTTGATCGAGTTTTGCAGAGATGTGAACAAACAAATCTTGTCTTGAATTAGGAGAAGGGCCACTTTATGATTAATGAAGGTATTATTTTGGGCCATAAGATTTCTGAAAAGGGTATTGAAGTGGACAAAGCTAAGGTTGATGCAATTGAGAAAATTCCATGTCCTAAGGATATCAAAGGTATTTGTTGTTTATTAGGTCATGCTGGTTTCTATAGGAGATTCATTAAATAGTTTTCTAAAATTTCTAGGCCTCTTACAAATCTTTTGAAAAAGTATGTTCATTTTGTTTTTGATGATGATTGCTTTGAAGCCTTTGAAACACTCAAGAAAGCCTTAATTTCTGCACCTATTGTTCATCCACCTGATTGGAACTTGCCTTTTGAAATTGTGTGTGATGCTAGTGATTATGTTGTTGGTGTTGTCCTAGGACCAAGAGTCGTCAACAACCTAAATGTTATTCATTATGTTAGTAAGACTCTAGACAGTGCTCAAAAGAATTAAGCTACTACTAAAAAGGAATTCTTAGCAGTGGTGTTTGCTTGTGACAAATTTAGATCTTCCATTGTTGATTCAAAAGTAATTGTTCACACTGACCATGCTGCTATTAAATATCTTATGGAAAAGAAAGATGCTAAACCTAGACTTAATCGTTGGATTCTCTTGCTACAAGAGTTTGATTTTCATATCACTGATAGAAATGGAGCTAAGAACCCTGTAGCTGATAACTTGTCTAGGCTTGAAAATGTGCTTGCTGACCCACTACCTATTGATGATAGATTTCCTGATGAACAGTTAGCTGCAATAAATGTTGCTATTAATGTACCTTGTTATGCTGACTATGCTAATTACATTGTTGCTAAATATTTACCACCTAGCTATACATATCAACAAAAGAAAAAAAATTCTTTTATGATTTAAGACATAATTTTTGGGATGACGCACATCTTTATAAAGAAGGAGTAGATGGGATTATTAGATGTTGTGTACCTAAGCATGAACAGGGACAAATTGTTCAGAATTTTCACTCCGAAGCATATAGAGGGCATCATGCTGGAGATATAATAGCTCACAAGGTATTGCAATCTGGATTTTACTGGCCTACTCTCTTCAAGGATGCTCGTAAGTTTGTCTTATCTTGTGATGAATGTCAAATAATAGGTAATATTAGTAAGCGTCAAGAAATGCCTATGAATTACTCACTTGGTGTTGAACAATTTGATGTTTGGGGATTTCATTATGTGGGACCTTTTCCTTCATCTAATGGATATACACATATTTTGGTTGGTGTTGATTATGTTACTAAATGGGTAGTAGCTATTCCAACCAGTAGTGCTGCTCACAACACCTCTATCAAAATGCTTAAGGAAGTTATTTTCCCAAGGTTTCGAGTCCCTAGATATATGATGACTGATGGTGGTTCACACTTTATTCATGGTGATTTCCATAAAATGCTTGCCAAGTATGATGTTAACCATAGAATTGCATCACCTTATCATCCTCAATCTAGTGGTCAAGTTGAGCTTAGTAATAGAGAAATAAAATTAATTTTGCAAAAGACTGTCAATATGTCAATGAAGAATTGGTCTAATGCATTAGATGATGCACTTTGGGCTGATAGAACAGGTTATAAAAATCCGATGGGTATGTCTCCTTATGAAATGGTTTATGGAAATAGTCATTTGCCTCTTGAGTTAGAACATAAAGCATTTTGGGCAATCAAAGAACTCAACCATGATTTCAAACTTGCCGGTGAAAAGAGGTTATTTGATATTAGCTCATTAGATGAATGGAGAACCCAAGCTTATGAAAATGCCAAGTTAGTTAAAGAAAAAAGTTAAAAGATGGCATGATAAAAGAATCCAAAAGCGTGAGTTCAAAGTTGGAGAATATGTTCTTTTGTACAACTCTCGTTTCAGGTTCTTTGCAGGAAAACTCCTCTCTAAATGGGAAGGTCCTTATGTCATTGAGGTGGTTTATCGGTTTGGAGATATCAAAATAAATAATGCTGAAGGTACTAACCTTAAGGTTGTTAATGGGCAACGAATAAACATTATATCTCAGGTACGCCCATTAATGTTGAAAGCCATATTATCCAAGGTTTGACACCGGAAGAACACATAAAAGAGTCCTTCCGGAACACTCCAAAATCGTGAAAATAAGGAGGTACATGATACGGTCAGTAAACGGACTCTGAAAAATCCACAAAAATATTTTTTGTTAGTTTTGGAATATTTAGAAAATTAGGAAAATAAGAAACTTCCTGGAAGCGTACCCTGGTGGGCACAAGACTCCAGGGCGCGCCAGGCTTGCCTGGCGCGCCTCGGTGGGTTGTGCCCACCCCGGGCACCATCCGGACTCCATTTTTCTACAGTTTGCTTGTTTCCCAAGATACAAAACTTCTATATACCCCCCGAACCTATTGACCACCGTACAGATAAATATTCTGTTTTCTTTTCCTGTTGTTTTCTGTTAGATCCAATCTACCATGGCCACCTCAAACTCCTCCAAGGACAAGTTCTTCAAGAACGTCATCAACCCACATCTCCGGGAGGTGGTGCAGCACCCTCAAACCATCCAGATGCATGAGGGGGTGCTGCACATCCGTGATGTTAAAGGAACCAAGGGGACGAGAACCGTGGAGGCCAGGATTGATGCTATGGAGCAGGAGGTCTTCCGGTGCAAGGGGATGGTGGAGCATGGGCTCAATGCCAATCACCTCATGCTCACAGAACTCTTTCATGATCTCAAGGTGGATGGCAACCCCATGAGGGACATCGTCTTCACCTTCAAAGAGAAAATCAACTTCCCCCAAAGCAAGATTTATGATCTCCAAAACCAAGTCTTTATATATGAGGCTTGGTTTAAAGGTATGAGTTTGGCTGCGAGTTGCAGGACCCATGGGACTCATTCTTCCTCCTATGATGGTGAACCTCTGCCGTGGAAGCCCGAGGATAAGATCACATCTACTTCATCACCACCACCATCTTCTTCACCACCAAAAGAAAACTGAGTATCACGTATGGGCACTCCCCTTGGCGTCCACCATGCTTGGGGGAGGTGCCCCAGTATCGTATCATCCCTACTATCCTTTTACCTTTACTTATTCTAGTTCGATCCTTTGCTTTAGAGTAAATAAAAGTTTAGTTCAATCCTTTCTTTTCGAGAGTTCGCTTAGTGATCTATCCTTGTAATCGTATGAGAGATATATAATAAAGTTTAGTTTTGAGTTTTTTGCTTTCTTTACTTTCATGTTGCAATAAAAAAAGTTATAAATAAATAAATAATTAAAAGAAAGGAAATAAATTAAGAAGATCATCTGCTAATCTTATGGTAGGTGATGGCAACACATAAGGAAAAGTATAAGTAGACAATTTTATTAGAGATTGACAAACACAACATTGGTCAATGCTGCAACTCCTGAAAGAATTAATAAGGGAAGAGAAGATTCACATATAAAAATACTATCCTATAAATCTTTTGTGATTGTGAGCCCCCATCAAAATATTATATGCCAAAATTGTTGATGTTGGACAAGGAAGATAACTTAATGATTGATGTTTGTTCATATTCACATAGAAGTCATATTGTCATAGATCCGTTAACATGTGGTGCTTGCTCAGTATCTTTTCCAGCCAAAAAATCTGCACTAAGTAGAGATACTACTTGTGCATCCAAAAACCTTTAAACCCAAACCTTTTTCGAGAGTCCACCATACCTACCTATGGATTGAGTAAGATCAGTCAAGTATGTTGTCATTGATACGCCTCCAACATGTCTATAATTTTTTATTGTTCCATGCTGTTATATTATCATTCTTGGATGTTCTACAATCATTTTTAGTCATTTTGTATCATTTTTTGGTACTAACCTATTGAAATAGTGCCAAGTGTCAGTTGCTACGTTATGCATGTTTTTTACATCATAGGAAATCAATATCAAACAGAGTCCAAGCACCGGGAAACTTTGGCAGATTTTTTATGGGCTAGAAGACACCCAATGGGCCAGAGCTGCACCTGGGGGTGCCTCGAGGGGGGCACAACCCACCAGGGAGCGCCAGGCCCCACTGGCGCGCCTAGGTGGGTTGTGCCCACCACGGTGGCCTCCTGCACCACCTCTTCGCTCTATAAATACTCAGATATTCCAGAAACCCTAGAGGAGTCGACGAAATTCTATTCCAGCTGCCATAAAGTCCAGAACTACCAGATCCAATCTAGACACCATCATGGAGGGGTTCACCATCTCCATCCGGTGATGTGTGAGTAGTTCCTTGTAGACCTACGGGTCCGTAGTTAGTAGCTAGATGGATTCGTCTCTCCCCCTTTTGATTATCAATACAATGGTCCCTTGGAGATCCATATGATGTAACTATTTTGCGGTGTGTTTGTTGGAATCCGGTGAACTTTGAGTTAATGATCAGATCTATCTTTTATATCCATGAAAGTTATTTGAGTCTTCTCTGATTTCTTATATGCATGATTTCTTATAGCCTCGTATTTCATCTCCGATATTTGGGTTTTGTTTGGCCAACTTGATCTATTTATCTTGCAATGGGTAGAGGTGCTTTGTAGTGGGTTCGATCTTACGGTGCCTTAACCCAGTGACAGAAAGGGAACCAACACGTATGCATCATTGCTACTAAGGATAAAACGACGGGGTCTATTTCTACATAAATATATCTTGTCTACATCATGTCATCTTTCTTATTGCATTACTCCGTTTCTCCATGACCTTAATACACTTGATGCATGCTAGATAGCGGTCGATGTGTGGAGTACTAGTAGTAGATGCACGCTGGAGTCGGTCTACTAATCTTGGATGTGATGCCTATACAAAGATCATTGCTTGGATATCTTCATGATTATTTGAAGTTCCATCAATTTCCCAACAGTAATTGTTTCCCCACCGTTTGCTATTTTCACGAGAGAAGCCACTAGTGAAATCTACGGCCCCTGGGTCTCTTTCTCATATTATTTGCCTTTGCGATCTATTTTCCTTTGCTTTTATTTTCAGATCTACTAAACCAAAAATGCAAAAATACCTGGCTGCAATTTAATTTATTTGGCGTTCGATCTATCTACATTTACAACTCTATAACGTTCGTTACCCGAAAGGGATTGACAACCTCTTTTACATGTCGGGTTGCGAGTATTTGTTATTTTAGTGCAGGTGCTGTTTACGTTGTGTTGCTTGGTTCTACTACTGGTTCTATAACCTTGGTCTCATCACTGAGGGAAATACCTACCACTGCTATACTGCATCATCCCTTCCTCTTTGGGGAAATACAAACGTAGTTCTAGCAGACATCAAAAGGATTTTCTAGCGCCGTTGTCGGGGAGCACCTTCAACATATAACAGGTTCCTAATCATTAATCTCATCTCCTCGCTATTTACATTATATGCCATTTGCCTCTCGTTTTCATGTCCCCCACTTCAGAAACATTAGCCGATTTTATTCGCCTTATTTTCCGTTCGCCGTTTTCAGGTCGGATGTATCGCCCACTTGTGTTCTTGTTTCCAATTGCTCAAAAATGACACAAGAGAACACTAAGTTGTGTGATTTTTCCAATACCAACAACAATGATTTTATTGGCACTCCGATTGCTCCTCCCGCCACTACTGAGAGGAATTGCGATATTAATACTGCTTTGTTGAATCTTGTAAAGAAAGATCAATTTTCCGGCACTCCTAATGAGGATGCCGCGTCCCATCTTAATACCTTCATGGAATTATGCGATATACAAAAGAAAAAAGATGTGAACAGAACAAATGCTAAGCCGCTTTTATCACTAAATATTTTCCACCCACAAAAATTATATCCCTTAGAACCCAGATCATGAATTTCAAGAAACTTGAACACGAGCATGGTGTGCAATCTTGGGAAAGGATGAAAATGATGCAAAGGAATTGCCCAACTCATGCGTTAAATGTTTCGATGAGCATTCAAATTTTTTATGCGGGATTGAGTTTTGTTTCTCGAAAAATTTTGGATTCTGCCGCGGGTTTTACTTTTATGGAAATTAATTTTGGTGAAGCCACCAAATTTCTTGATAATATCATGGCGAATTATTTGCAATGGCATACCGAAAGGGCACCGACTAGCAAAAAAGTTAATTCTGCTAAGATTGATTCTTTAAATGAAAAAGTTGATGCTCTTATGAAAATGGTTTCTAGTAAAATTGCTCCTATTGATCTTAATGATATGCCTTTGTCTACTTCGATTGCGCAAACTTGTGACACCCCGAGACCAGTGCGCCAGGTGTCAGCCAGTTATTCGTTGTCTTTTCCATGTCATCTGCTTGCGTGTGCATCCTTGCCATGTTATCATGTGTGTTGCATCATCATGTTTTCAAAACTTGCATCCGCCCGAGTCCGCCCGTCCTCTCCGTTGTTCGTTCTGAGTCCAGACACACTTACACTCGCCCGCGGCGCCTCCGAATATTTATTTTATGAGTGGCCGGAAAATGTTCTCGGAATGGGTTGAAACTTGGCCTGTGGTCTTATTATAGCATAGGTAGGCCGCCTGTCAAGTTTCGTCGCGTTCGGAGTTCGTTTGATAGCCCAACGGTTAACCGCGTTAACTGCCGGAGGCCTTTTCTCTTTTGGCCCAGCACCCCTTTCACATAGCCCACCAAGCCCATTCTAACCCCTCCATGCTCTTGGCCGTTCGATCACGTTCGCGTGACCGTGAACGGCTCCTCATTTGGACACTCCTAGCTCCCTCTACCTATAAATATGTGGCTCATGCCGAAATTTCTCGCACATCAAACCCTACCCTCGTCCTCCTCCGCGCAGCCGGACATGTCCGCTCGCCGCCGGACATGTTCGGCCCCCTCCACCTCACCCAAGCCAATTAGAGGCCACCACATCAGCAGCCCCGCCGCTCTCCTCCAATCGGCACGTGCCACGTGGCAGCGCCGGCCTCCTCCCACCGCCCGCGGCCCGTGGAGCCCGATTCGGGCCCGCGCGAGCCCGTCCTCCGCCGCCATCGACCGCTCGGCGCCCAAGTCTCCAGCCGCGCCCCGCTTGCCTCCGCTCCGCCGCCCTTCTCCATCGCCGCCGCCCGGCTGCCGCACCTCCGCCGCCGGCTCCTCCTTCCTCCGCCGCCAGTCGCCGTTTCCTTCTTCCCTGAGACGAGCCCGTTCCGCCCCGTGCTCGTTGCCCGCGGGACGTCCCGGATCCCGCGCCGCCGGACCTCCCCGACGCCGGGAATGGAGTCGCTGGACCCCGTTGCGGCCAGATCCGCCCCTCCCCCCCTCGCCGTTTCCCTTCGCCGGAGGTCCTCCGCTGCCTCGCTGGAGTCCCTGTGGCGCGCAGCCGCCATGGCCGTGCCCGAGCAGCTCGAGCAGGAGGGCGAAGCTCTCCATGTCGGCCTCCATCCCTTCGTGGGCCTCCTCCAGCCACGAGGTCCAGCGCCTTCATCTGGGCCGCCTCAGTTCCGTCTCCCCGGCCTGCAGCCTGCCTGCGTCGCACCGGCCCAGCTCCCCCAGTCGCTCGAGTCTGCCTCCTCCACTTGCGCTCGACCCATCGTGGTGAGCCTACTAATCCCGCCCGTGCGTATTTTTACTATTCAGCACCGTCCTGTTTTTTTCCCGTAGTCTGAAAACTGCTATGTCCTTTTCTGTCATATTTTGTTGCATACTCTGCATAGTAATAACTTTTTGTATACTTATCCAAATTGAGTGAATGAGATGTGAAAATGATTGTGGTGATGTGCTCTACACTTTGTTCCATTGTGCCATGCTCATTTGAGTTCATCTAGATGCTCTAATCTCTGTTGCAAGATTGCTACTTGTTATAAACTGCTGTTACTTGTTATTTTGTTGCCATGTTTGAGATATGATAACTTGATGCATGTTTATCCAAATGATGCATATGATATGTCAAAATGTTCATTATGAAATGTACTACATGATGGTTGCTGTAGCATGCTTGTGTGAGTTCATATTGCCATGTTAATCTCTGTTGCAAAAGTGCATTTGACTGTTAAGTTCTGAAACTTGTTATGAGATGCTGATTTCACTTGCTCTTTGCTATTGATGTGTTTGTCCTCATGCCACATGTCTAGATGTTTTAGAAGCACCATCTTATGGTCTTTGCTATGGTGCATTTAACTTTCCATGATATGCCTTGTGTTGACTTAAACATGCTTGCAAACATGCGATGCCAACTTAACTGTTTTAACACTTAGTGAAATTTCACAAAGTCTGGAATCTGTCTTATCCTGATGCTATGTTTGCTTGATGCCCTAGGCAAATCCATGCTAGTTTTGGAGTGGCCATTGATCATTAATTGTTGTATATGTTGTTGTCTATCCATCCATGCCCTCACTTGCTCATTTTGTTGATGTAGCATATTTAATTCTTGCTCCCTAGTTGCTATAAAATATTACTCTCAGGTTTTTAACGTCATGATCAAAATGTTGTAGCTTATTGCTATTGATCCATGTGTCCTATGGAGTTGCTCCTATGGAGTTGTTTGCTATAGGATATGTCTACTTCATGTCCATGCTTCTTGTCACCATGTTTGAATGCTGTAGCTTATATTTACATTGCTCCAAAGTTGCTATGTGGCTGTTAGTTTCAGCTTTGCATAGTATCTTATTTCGAGTGTATGTGTTGAACCGTTGCTCCGTTTTGAGCGTGCCCTACATGAAACTTGTGTGTTTTTACATGTCGAATCATAATATCATCTTGTTTACATGTTTGGAGTATGTTGGCTTGATTTTTGGGTGCATCTTGCACCATTGCCATGCTTAACCTGTTTTGCTCATATCTTTTAGACTGTAGCTCCGTTTTAAACAAACTTTATATGAAACTTGACTAGAATTTCGTGTAGATCATCATGGTGCATGTTAACTTGCTGTTTAACAACTTTAACTTAAGGTTTGTTTAGATCTGGACCAATTTCAACATATGCATATGAGGACTTACCGGATTTGCTTTATGTAGTTTCCGGCATCATTTAAACTTGTTGCTTGTGTTGTTTTTTTGTGCTTCCTACCTTGCCATGTATTGCATCATATATAGACTTGTCTTGCATCATACTTGATTGAGCATATTGTCATGTTCTTGTGTTGTTTTTCTGTGCTTCCTACCTTGCCATGTATTGCATCATATATGGACTTGTCTTGCATCATACTTGCTTGAGCATATTGTCATGTTCTTGTGTTGTTTTTCTGTGCTTCCTACCTTGCCACGTATTGCATCATATATAGACTTGTCTTGCATCATATATAGACTTGTCTTACATCCTACTTGGTTGAGCATATTGTCATGTTCTTGTGTTGTGTGTTTACCGTATTGCTTGCTTCTTCTCGTTAGTGCTTGTTCTGTTGCAATCGTGAGGATTCGTTCGACTACGCGTGGTTTGTCTTCAAGGCTTCTTCTTCGTCTTCTTCATGGATCCGTTCTTCTTCCTTGCGGGATCTCAAGCAAGATGACCATACCCTTGGATACCTTTACTATCATTGCCATGCTTAGTGTCTCGATGCTATCGTTATATGTCGCGCTACCCATCATTATTGTTAGCCTCTCCTTGTTGCCATGAAACCTCTAACCTTTAAAACCTTCCTAGCAAAACCATTGTTTGGCTATGTTACCCACTTGCTCAGCCCCTCTTATAGCGTTGTTAGTTGCAGGTGAAGATGAAGATCGTTCCATGTTGGAACTTGTTGTTGGAATATCAAAATATCTATTATTATTATTAACACACCTATATACTGGGCATGGGTGGAAGGCTTGGCCTTTTGCTCGGTGTTTTGTTCCACTCATGCCACCTTAGGCGCCAATAAACTGGCATTATGTTCCTTGATTTTGCGTTCCTTACACGGTTGGGTATATGGGGACCCCTTGACACTTCGTCTTTGAATAAAACTCCTCCAGCAAGGCCTAACATTGGTTTTAATTTGCCTCATAATAATAACTTAATTAACTAATTAAATTGCATAGGGGGGACGCTCCCTCGAGATTCTTTTCTAAATAGCAGGGGGGGCCTGTGCTGATGGTGTTGGTCCCAAATGGGGAGTTTATGGGGCCACCTCGGGGAAACTGGAGGGCTGGTTTTACCTGTAGCATCACCCACCCGGACGTGGCCTGAGACGAGATACGCGCGGCTACTATCAGGGTGTCGGCACGCCTGGAGGTCTTGCTGGACTTGTTTTACCATTGTCGAAATGTCTTGTGCACCGGGATGCCGAGCCTGATCGGATTTCCCTAAGATAAGGGGTAATAATTATTATTACTTCAGCCGATCATGAGAGCTTGTGATGGGCTAAGTTGGGACACCCCTGCAGGGTTATGATCTTTCAAAATGCGTGCCCGTGGTTATGTGGCAGATTGGAATTTTTTAATGTCCGATTGTAGAAAACATGACAGAGGATCCGAGGTAAAACACACAACTGTGTGAGTAACCGTGACAGTCTCTTTTCACTTTGAGAAGAGAACACGGTGGGGTTATGTTTGACTCGTAGGTAGTTCAGGATCTTTAGTGATCACTACTAGTTTGCGACCATTTGCGTAGATGCTGATCTTATTCTTGTACTCGTAAGTTAGCCACCATATTTTTGCTTAGCCACTGCTGCGACCTCACCACTTTACCTCTTCCTACCTATTAAGCTTTGATAGTCTTGTTACCCATGGTTATGGGATTGCTGAGTCCTCGTGGCTCACAGATACTACAACAACAGTTGCAGGTGCAGGTTTTCGATGTCTTGACGTGAGAGCATTGATCGTAGTGTTGGAGTTCTTTCTTCTTCTTCTTCTTCAGTCTTGGGTTAGATTCCTGGTCGGCAGCGTGGGATAGCAGATGGATGTCGTTGTTTTTTTCTTGTTTGCATCCGTAGTCGGATGCCTTTTATTGATGTTGTTGTATTCATGTGACTGGTATGTATTGTTGTATCCCCCCATGTATGTATGTAATGGTACAATGTAATGATATCCATCTTGCTAAGTGCCCGAAATGCGGTTGTGCCCCAATCACGTAAGTGTCACGTGATCGGGATAGAATCGCATCTTGGGCATGACAAGTTGGTATCAGAGCCTCGACCGACCATAGGAGCCCCCTTGTTTGATCGTAGCTTGGCCGTTGTCGAGTCTAGCAGAATTTTTTTCCAGAGTCTAGTTATATCGGAGAGTAGGAATTCATTTACTCCCCTGCCCCTTCGTCGCTCTAGTGAGGAATCTTGACGTAGGTGTTTTGAATTACTCCTCTTCCCCTTCAATTTTTATTTAGGATCACGTGGTTAGTTTTCGTTCGTTGCATTGTTAGTTCTTTCATCTGGTGCATCTCTCGTCAAGTAGATTCAACCCTCTTCTTCTTTGCAAGTTCAACCCTCAGTTCTTTTCAACTAATAGTGTTTTCCCCGTCCGATGCGGTCTTTTCTTTTCCTACCCGCCCACCCTTTTTTGCTTCTGGGACCGGAGTCCTTAATCGAGTATCCATCCTACTCGGTTAAACCCTTTGCATTCTTTACTCAATTATTTCAACCGGTGAATTCTCGTCTAGTTCATCATCATTCATCTCCTTTATTCTTCGACAAATTTTCCTATTGTGTGATATTCTTCACCTCTTCTTTTCCGGCGGATTTCAACTCAAGTATTCGGTGTTGTTCATATTCTTTTTCCTCGGCTCAGATATTTCCTCTTGCTCATTATCTCTTGTCTTTTAATTATTCCGGAGTTCCGAAAACATCTCAAGTGATTCGTCTGCCTTCCATTTAATTCGAGGTTGTCACCTCATTTGAGTTGTTCAATCATTTCGGTGCATCATCTCCTTTTCGATCCTTTTCAACGGTGGTTTTCTCTTCGGTGGGCTCATAACCCACAGGTCTATTCCCAGGATTTTACCTGACTCTTTTATTTTCCAGGAGTGTTTCCAATTCTTTTCAAATGTGACGTAAGTATAGACTCCATCAGTCTTATGCCTTCTCCAAGATCGCTTTCAATTCTTTTCATCGTTGGTCCGACCTTCTTCATCCGGAGTATTCATGAATTCTTTTCTTGTGTTCCTCCGAAGGCCATCTTTCAGAAGATTTCTTCGTTCTCAAATTTCAACTTCGTCCTCCAAATATTCTTCATTGATGCCTCTTCGTTTGTCTTACATTCTTCCGGTGCTTGTTCAAGTATTCTTTAATCAGTTCATAATCTCTTCGTTCTCGTCATTCAAATTGTCCTCAAGTGCTTTATTCTTCCCGGAGATTCATTCTCTTGTGTTCACTCAATCTCAATTATTCACGGTGGCTTGTCCTCTTGCATCGTTTAACTTCATTCATTACGGTGGTCATTCTCGTTCTTCACTCGATTTTAATTCTTCCCGGTGGTTCGTTCTTTTTCTTCACTCGGCTTCAATTCTTTACGGTGGTTCTCTCAAGAGTTATTCTCCGGTGTTATCATATCAATCCATTCTTTTATTCCAATCCTACCGGTGTTTCATGAAGATTTTCGCAAGTTCGCGATATATTCCTCTTTAATCTTGTCAACGAGAATAAGTGATATGCGAATCCATTGCTTCTCATCAATTTATTTGGTGGAGGATAAGCATAACATAATTCTTATTCTTCTTGTGGAGTTGAATAATTCCTTCCTTCGGAATTTGTTCTAGTTGAAAAAATTCTAGTTCCAAGTGCTTTAATCTTTTTGTTCCGGAGTTCAAGTTTTTCTTGACTATCTCGTCGGAACCCCGACTAATCATCGCAAGGCTTTAATCTTATTCTTTTCATCCGTCATTTCCATTTCATCATCCTTTTCGTTACCGGAGTTCCTAAGGGTGGTTCTTCATGAGATAATTCATTCTTCAAGTGGTCTATAATTCTTCAGGAGTAGCTCAAGCTTTATTCTTTTGCCTCTCGAGTGCAAATAATTCTCCGCATTCTTTTGAAACGGAGTTTTGCATTTCTCTCTTCATTCTCATCTATTCAATCTTTTGGTTGCGGCACAATTCAACTCAACTTTTGAGATGATTAAATAAGTCCACAACAAGCATATTCTTTTGTTGTTGATTTTCTCAACAACTCCGTTCAAGTCTTTCCTTCTAGATGCTCTTTCAAATTCAGTTGTGTTCAAAGTTGTTCTTCTCTTATTCGTTCTTTTCAGTTCACTCTGTTAATTCTTTCGGAGGCTTTGTCTTGTTCATTTCGTCAAGTTTTTATTCCATCTCCTCAAGTTCTTGTTTCATTCCATTCATGTTCAACCGGTGTGCTATTTCTTTTAGTCTCAGCCGGAGTTTTGCCTGAATTACTTTGTTCGAATTATTTTCTATATCTTTTAACCGGAGTGGTTTTGAATTCAGTCTTCTTCCCACAACTCGTGCTTCATATCCTTCAACCTTTCGGGTTCTCGTCGTATTCCTTCTTCCTCTTGTCTAATGAAGTCTTTGCAGCTTCGTTCATCTCCATCATATCCTTTCTTTCAAGTGGTTCAACCCCTCAAGGTTCTTTGCTTCCCTCTTTTGTCTCGAAGAACTTTGTTCTTCCTTTTCCCTTCCATCTCGTCCTAAGATCTCGGGACGATATCTCTTGTTAGTAGGGGAGTGTATTCACACCCCGAGACCGGTGCGCCAGGTGTCAGCTAGTTATTCGTTGTCTTTGCCATGTCATCTGCTTGCGTGTGCATCCTTGCCATGTTATCATGTGTGTTGCATCATCATGTTTTCAAAACTTGCATCCGCCCGAGTCTGCCCGTCCTCTCCATTGTCCGTTCTGAGTCCAGACACACTTGCACGCGCCCGCGGCGCCTCCAAATATTTATTTTATGAGTGGCCGGAAAACGTTCTCGGAATGGGTTGAAACTTGGCGTGTGGTCTTATTATAGCAAAGGTAGACCGCATATCAAGTTTCGTCGCGTTCGGAGTTCGTTTCATAGCCCAACTGTTAACCGCGTTAACCGACGGAGGCCTTTTCTCTTTTGGCCCAGCACCCCTTTCACACAGCCCACCAAGCCCATTCTAACCCCTCCATTCTCTTGGCCGTTCGATCAGGATCGCGTGGCCGCGAACGGCTCCTCATTTGGACACTCCTAGCTCCCTCTACCTATAAATATGTGGCTCCTCCCAAAATTTCTCGCAGATCAAACCCTACCCCCGTCCTCCTTCGCGCAGCCGAACATGTCCAGCCCCTTCCACCTCACCCCAGCCAATTAGAGGCTGCCACATCAGCAGCCCCACCTCTCTCCTCCAATCGGCACGTGCCACGTGGCAGCGCCGGCCTCCTCCCACCGCCCGTGGCCCGCGGAGCCCGATTCGGTCCCGCGCGAGCCCGTCCGCCGCCGCCATCGACCGCTCGGCGCCCGAGCCTCCAGCCGCGCCCCGCTCGCCTCCGCTCCGCCGCCCTTCTCCATCGCCGCCGCCCGGCCGCCGCACCTCCACCGCCGGCTCCACCTTCCTCCGCCGCCAGTCGTCGTTTCCTTCTTCCCTGAGACGAGCCCGTTCCGCCCCGTGCTCGCTAGCCGCGGGACGTTGATACGTCCAAAACGTATCTATAATTTATGCTTGCTCCATGCCTCTATTGGGTGATATTGCTATGATATTTATACACTTCCATACACTTTTGATCATATTTGGACTAACCTATTAACTCAGTGCACCCCAGTGCCAGTTTCTGTTTTCGGCTGTTTTTGTATTTCAGGTTTTCACGTTACGAGAACTGCCAGGAAAAATCCAGAAAAATTATATAAAAAATTAGCGTTCCATACCGTGCGCCCGAAGGACAACCGGGGGGGGGGGCACTAGGGCTCCAGGCGCCCTGGTGGCGCCCCCCCCCTGGGCCGCGCCGGGGGGGCGCCTGGGCCTCCCGAGGCTCCTCTGATGCCCCCCTTTGGCATATATTTAAAGCGTCTCCCGAAACCCTCGAAACAGGAACTCTTTTCCGCGATCTCGTCTCTGTTCCGCCGCCGCCGCCGCTTCCAAGATCGGGAGCACCAGGAGAACCCTTCCCGGCATCCTGCCGGAGGGGAGGATCACCACCGGGAGCTTCTCCACCACCATGGACGCCTCCCGGATGAGTTGTGAGTAGTCTCCCTTGGACCATGAGTCCATGACCAGTAGCTATGTGATGTTCTCCTCCCGTTCTTGTGCTTCACTAATTAGTCCTCGTGAGCTGCCCTACATGATCGAGGCACATATGTAATCCTTATGCTGTTGCTATGATGAGTTTGCTGGAATCCGATGGATTATGAGTTTATGTTCAGATTGTGTTTGAGTAATATATTTGATTCACCTCTTTTATGTTTATGTTCGTAAGTAATTCTTGCATGTTCTCCGTTGTTATTTATTGCTTTGGACAAGTAGTAGGTAGTGACTCCAAGAGGGAACGTTATGCTTGATTATGGATTCATGCCCCTCGATGACTAGCTTGAGTGACAGAAACATGAGTCTAGGGGATGTGTTGTTGCCACAAGGGGGAAAACAACGGTGCTTGTGCCCGCGGGTGCAAGGATTGTTTACTTTACGCAAAGTTCTTTTAATGTAGTTGTATGTTGCTTTGAGTTTACACTATGGGTGGGGCTCGCAACTTAATACCAGCGAGATGTTCTGGATAGATATCTCAAGGTGGATGATTAGTAGTAGATATTGATGGATTTCGGTCTACTTACTTTGGCGTACCGCCCATGCTTTGAACCTCAACCTTTCTTGCAATGTAGTCAGCAATGGTTTGCGCACATGGTCCTGTCAATTGCCCAGCTGTAATTCGTTTACCTCACATAGCTGTTTTATCGTCTTTTGGGAGAGAGACATCACTAGTGAACATCATGAGACTCCGGTCCATATTACCATCATTGATCACATCCGCTATTTACTTTTCCGCTATTTACTTACAATTGCAATTATACCTATCACTATTATCACTTGCGTTTGATCCTTTGTAAACTACAAGGCCGGAGGGATTGACAACCTCTCTGTACTCGTTGGGAGCAAAGTTATTTGTATCTGTGTGCAGGTCCACGTTGATTGCTAATATCCGGCGCCGTTAGCAGTTGACACCTTCTTGTTGAAACTGGGAGTCTCTGGGAAATCGATCCTTGGTATTACCAAGGGAAAACTTCTGCTACACTACATCTCAAACCTTCCACTTGGGGGTAACCAACGAGGTGTGAGAAGCCACCTAGCAAAGCAATTTCTGGCGCCGTTGCCGGGAACTCCACTCTTCAAGATAGGGGAGTTGCACGCTATCTTTTACCTTTGCTTTTAGTCTTGTTAGTTTACTTTTCAGTTTTTGCTTTAGTATCTTTTATCGAAAATCACAAAAATAGTTATCTTGCTTGCTTGCTACAATGGGTTCCACCGAGAACACCAAGTTGTGTGACTTCACTAGTCACAACAACGATGACTTTATCAGCACACCTATCACTACACCTGCCACTTCAGCACCTTCATATGAAATTAAAACTGCTTTACTGAACTTAGTCATGAAAGATCAATTCTCCGGTGCTGGAGATGATGCTGCTTTACACTTGAACAACTTTGTTGAACTTCGTGATATGCAAAAGTACCAAGAAATAGATGGTAATATTGTTAAGCTTAAGCTTTTTTCCTTTCTCCTTGAGAGGAGGAGCTAAAATTTGGTTTCAGTCTTTGCCTAGAAATAGCATAGATTCATGGGACAAGTGCAAAGATGCTTTTATCGGAAAATACTATCCACCTGCTAAAATTATCCAACTAAGAAGTAACATAATAAATTTTAAACAATTGGATAATGAACACGTTGCCCAAGCTTGGGAACATATGAAATCTCTTATCAAGAACTGCCCTACTCACGGTTTGACTACTTGGATGGTTATCCAAACTTTTTATGCAGGCTTGAACTTTACCTCGCGGAACTTGTTAGATTCGGCCGCGGGAGGAACTTTTATGTCAACTAAACTTGGTGCTGCCACAAAACTTCTCGATGAGATGATGACCAACTATTCCCAATGGCACACTGAACGCGCTCCAACAGGTAGGAAGGTAAACTCCGTCGAGGAGATTTCCTCTTTAAATGAAAAAGTTGACTTGATCATGTCTCTACTTTCGAAGCAATCCTTTGTTGATCCTCGTGATGTTCCTTTAAATTCTTTGATTGCTCAAGAACAAGTAGATGTGAACTTTATCTCTAGAAACAATTTTAACAACAATGCTTATAGGAGTAATTTTGGTAGCAATCCTAGACTGTTCCCCTCTAATTCTTATGGGAACAACAATGCTTATCCTAGCACCAGGAACTCCACTACTGAACTAGAGATTATGCTTAAAGATTTCATCACTACCCAAAAAGCTTTTAATAATAGTGTAGAAGAAAAACTAAACAAACTAGGTGATCTCTCTTCAAAGGTAGACAATTTAGCCAATGAGGTAGAATTGCTTAAAATTAGAACTTCTCCTCTTGAGGAGAGGAAGGTCACTCCTATGAATGCTATTCAAGTGCAAATTAATGAAAATATTAGGATGATGGCTGAACTTAAAGAGAGGTGGGCTAGAGAAAGGGAGGAAGAAGATAGAATTAAGAGCCTTCCTACCCACCACACTGTTGCTACTATCCAAGTTGTTGAGGATATCCAAACTCTTAGCACCCAATGTACTCCTGGTCCCGATGGACCTGTTAATGGTGATGCTATGACTATAGAAACTACCAAACATGTGAACCTAAAGGACACCACTACCACTTTAGTTGATGCTAGTGACCTTGATTTTGATAATTGCACTCTTACCGAAGTTATTGATTTCCTTCACAAGATGTCTAGAGACCCCCGCACTAGCACGATTAACCTTGCCTTCACAGAGCATATCACTAATGCTCTCATCAAAGCTAGGGAGGAGAAACTTAGAGTAGAAGCCTCCATACCTAGAAAGCTAGAAGATGGTTGGGATCCTATGATAAAAATTAAATTGAATGACTTCTCTTGCTATGCATTATGTGATGTTGGAGCTAGTACCTCTGTTATGCCCAAAAGAATATATGAGATGCTTAAATTGAAACCTTTTGATTCTTGTTCTTTTGGTGTTCGTCTCGTTGATTATTCCATAAAGAAACCTTTGGGGAGGATCGACGATGTTCTTATCGTTGTCAATGATAATTATGTTCCCGTTGATTTCACTATTATGGATATTGAATGTGATCCTTCTTGTCCAATTCTTTTGGGACGTCCTTTTTTGCGCACCGTTGGTGCTATCATTGACATGAAAGAGGGTAATATAAAATTTCAGTTTCCTCTCAATAAAGGGATGGAACACTTCCCTCGAAAGAAGATCAAGTTACCTTTTGAGTCCGTTGTACGGGCTAGCTATTCCTTTACTCTTGATAAAACTTGATCTATATGCATTATGCCTAGCTTAAAGGCATAAAAGAAAGCGCTTTTGGGAGGCAGCCCAATGAATAAATTTATTTTTCTTTTGTTGTGTCTTGATGTTTTTACTACTGTAGCATCATCATTGTATCTTTACTTTTCAATTTTGTGCCAAGTATAGCCTCTGATTGCTAGAAAGTTCAAAAGTTGTGAGGTGCTGTCCAGGAAACAGATTCTGTCCTTTGATAGAAAAATTCGTATAAAATCACCATATCGTCTTTTTGGTCTGAATTTTTTCGACAGTGTTCTATATATAATTGTCTTTCGTGCATCTGTTCTGAGTTTTTTGATTTGAGTTGCAGAAGTGCTCCGAACAAATCATTTACTACCTGCTGTTCTGTTTTTCACAGATTCTGTCCTGTTTTGCCTTTCCTTCAATTTGCAAACCTAGAGCTTGCTTTTTCTTTGCAAAAACCTTTTGGCAATCTTGAGAAACAGCAGACCTTCAAGAATATCTTTATTTCCAGCAAGGTATAATTATTTTATTATGGGTACTAACCTCGCTAATCAGATTATGATGAGTTATGTATGAAGGGAGTTTTCAAGTGTGCGAGGGAAGATGATAAAAAGATTCAGGAGTGTCAAGCGCTCAAGCTTGGGGATGCCCCCGTGCACCCCCAAGAAATATTCAAGGAGACTCAAGCGTCTAAGCTTGGGGATGCCCCCGTGCATCCCCTTCTCCATCAACATTATCAGTTCGTCTTTCGTTCCACTATATTTTAATCACTTCATGTGTTATGTGCTATGCTTGGAGCGTCTTGCTTTTAGTTTCCTTTTTAGTTTTTCATAACGAGTCGGAACTCAGCGTTCTTTATGTGGGAGAGAAACACGCTCCACTTCTACCTAGAACATAACATAGAATTTTCATGACTATCTTTGCTGTGTGTGTTCTTTGTCTTTTAAATAGCTACTATCATGCTCTGCTCTTAGTATTCATGCTTATCTTTTTAAAGAGCTTGTGTTTAGTTGGTTGCTTGAACTCTCTTTAATTATCATGCTTATCTTATTAAGAGAGTTTGCTTCCGTTGCATTGGTTAATATGTCTATGATAAAGATGCTACGTGCATAATGGCGCTTAGTAGTTCAGGTTTTCTTATGGTTAGTCTCAAATAGCTGGGGGATTCCCAATGTGTTATTGGAGTACCGACATGATTTGTTTGCCAATGATGTGGTATGGTTTAGTAATATCTTCCCTCAAGAATTTATTTTGATTGACTTGGCGTATGCTTACGCATATTTAAGACTGTAAAGAAAGTCTGTCAAGCCTTGATGATCTTTTGTTTCTGAGTAGCGATATAACTTCCATGCCTGATTCAATGTTGCTTTGTCGCTCTGCATGATTATGACCGTCATTGCTCTCTTAGTTGGTCGCTCCCAGTCTTTTGCTAATCTCCACCTGTACTAAGCGGACTGACTGCTTGTGCATCCACATCCTTTTAAACCAGTTATGCCATATGAGTCCACCATACCTACCTATATGTGGTATTTCACCGCCACTCCAAGTAAATTTACATGTGCTACCTTTAAAACCTTCAGTTTTTGCAATACATAGCTCATGGGAAAGTAGCTTAAAAACTTATTTTCTTATAAGTTGCTTGCTGAGCGGTAACCATGTTTCTGGGGACGCCATCAACTGTTACACTTTTGTTGAATATCATGTGAGTTGCTATGCATGTTCGTCTTGTCTAAAGTAAGGGTGATTTGCCATGGGTTGAATGGTTTGAGTATGCATATTGTTAGAGAAGAACATTGGGCCGCCAACCAAAGCCATGTATCATGGTGGAAGTTTTAGCTTGGACATTAATCCTCAATCTCTTATGAGAATATGCTTAAGCATTAAAGAGGAGTCCATTATCTATTTCCTATGTTGTCCCGGTATGGATGTCCTCAAGTTGAGATCTATCAAAAACGAGAAATCAAATGCGATCTATCTCCTTGGACCTTTGTACAGGTGACATAGAGGTACCCCTTTGTGACACTTGGTTGAAACATATGTAATGCAATGACAATCCATGGAAATCCGAGCTAATTAGGACAAGGTGCGAGCACTATTGGTATTCGATGCATGAGGCTTGCAACTTATAGGATGTCTTATGCATAACACATATGAAGTACTACTACCGTTGACAAAATTGTTTTTGTGTTTTCAAAATAAAAAGCTCTAGCACATGAGTAATCCCTGCTTCCCTCTGCTAAGGGCCATTCTTTTACTTTTATGTTGAGTCTCCACCTTCTTTCTTCAAAGCACCAACTACTGAGAGCATGATTGTCATTCTGAGTGTAATGTGCATTGTCCCAAAGTAGCATTGTCTTTTGCATGATTGTGATATCGTTTATTCTGAAATCATTGTATCTAGTCATCACTTAAACCTTGGAGGTGCCCCTTCATTTATGTTTTGCTTCACTAAAGGGGGCAAGCTAGATATCACTTTATCATATTTGCACATCATGTTCATTGCAAATCTACTTGATGTTTCAGTATCATATTGTAAAACTTTCAATTCTTTGTGATTTTCTCATGAGGCAACTTAATTACAATAGATTCATTGTCTCAATAAGCTTTTGTCATATGACTATGAAAAAGTCCTATATAGTTAATAGCATCTCACCACAGAAATTATTCTTGTTATCATTTACCTACTCGAGGACGAGCAGGAATTAAGCTTGGGGATGTTGATACGTCCAAAACGTATCTATAATTTCTGCTTGCTCCATGCCTCTATTGGGTGATACTGCTATGATATTTATACACTTCCATACACTTTTGATCATATTTGGACTAACCTATTAACTCAGTGCACCCCAGTGCCAGTTTCTGTTTTCGGCTGTTTTTGTATTTCAGGTTTTCACGTTACGAGAACTGCGAGGAAAAATCCAGAAAAATTATATAAAAAATCAGCGTTCCAGAAACTACCGTGCGCCCGAAGGACAGCCGGGGGGGGGGGGGCACCAGGGCTCCAGGCGCCCTGGCGGCGCGCCCCCCCTGGGTCGCGCCGGGGGGCGCCTGGGCCCCCCGAGGCTCCTCCGATGCCCCCCTTTGGCATATATTTAAAGCG
>LR738712.1:235377658-235391308 GCA_902687465.1 Secale cereale
GGGCTCCAGGCGCCCTGGCGGCGCGCCCCCCCTGGGCCGCGCCGGGGGGGCGCCTGGGCCCCCCGAGGCTCCTCCGATGCCCCCCTTTGGCATATATTTAAAGCGTCTCCCGAAACCCTTGAAACAGGAACTCTTTTCCGCGATCTCATCTCTGTTCTGCCGCCGCCAGCGCTTCCAAGATCGGGAGCACCAGGAGAACCCTTCCCGGCATCCTGCCGGAGGGGAGGATCACCACCGGGAGCTTCTCCACCACCATGGACGCCTCCCGGATGAGTTGTGAGTAGTCTCCCTTGGACCATGAGTCCATGACCAGTAGCTATGTGATGTTCTCCTCCCTTTCTTGTGCTTCACTAATTAGTCCTCGTGAGCTGCCCTACATGATCGAGGCACATATGTAATCCTTATGCTATTGCTATGATGACTTTGCTGGGATCCGATGGATTATGAGATTATGTTCAGATTGTGTTTGAGTAATATATTTGATTCACCTCTTTTATGTTTATGTTCGTAAGTAATTCTTTCATGTTCTCCGTTGTTATTTATTGCTTTGGCCAAGTAGTAGGTAGTGACTCCAAGAGGGAACGTTATGCTTGATTGTGGGTTAATGCCCCTCGATGACTAGCTTGAGTGACAGAAACATGAGTCTAGGGGATGTGCTGTTGCCACAAGGGGGAAAACAACGGTGCTTGTGCCCGCGGGTGCAAGGATTGTTTACTTTACGCAAAGTTCTTTTAATGCAGTTGTCTGTTGCTTTGAGTTTACACTATGGGTGGTGCTCGCAACTTAATACCAGCGAGATGTTCTGGATAGATATCTCAAGGTGGATGATTATTAGTAGATATTGATGGATTTCGGTCTACTTACTTTGGCGTACCGCCCATGCTTTGAACCTCAACCTTTCTTGCAATGTAGTCAGCATTGGTTTGCGCACATGGTCCTGTCAATTGCCCAGCTGTAATTCGTTTACCTCACATAGTGTTTTATCGTCTTTTGGGAGAGAGACATCACTAGTGAACATCATGAGACTCCGGTCCATATTACCATCATTGATCACATCCGCTATTTACTTTTCCGCTATTTACTTACTATTGCAATTATACCTATCACTATTATCACTTGCGTTTGATCCTTTGTAAACTACAAGGCCGGAGGGATTGACAACCTCTCTCTACTCGTTGGGAGCAAAGTTATTTGTATCTGTGTGCAGGTCCACGTTGATTGCTAATATCCGGCGCCGTTAGCAGTTGACACCTTCTTGTTGAAACTGGGAGTCTCTGGGAAATCGATCCTTGGTATTACCAAGGGAAAACTTCTGCTACACTGCATCTCAAACCTTCCACTTGGGGTAACCAACGAGGGGTGAGAAGCCACCTAACAGACGTCCCGGATCCCGCGCCGCCGGACCTCCCCGATGCCGGGAATGGAGTCGCCGGACCCCGTTCCGGCCAGATCGGCCCCCCTCGTCGTTTCCCTTCGCCGGAGGTCCTCCGCCGACTCGCCGGAGTCCCTGTGGCGTGCCGCCGCCATGGCCGTGCCCGAGCGACTCGAGCAGCAGAGCGAAGCTCTCCAGTCCGGCCTCCTTCCCTTCGTTGGCCTCCTCCAGCCGCAAGGTCCAGCGCCTCCAGCGCCCGGCCCGGCCGCTTCCCTTGTCTGGGCCGCCTCAGGTCCGTCTCCCCGGCCTGCAGCCTGCCTGCTTCATCGCGGCCCAGGCCGCCTCCTCGGGCCGGCCCAGCCGCACCGGCCTAGGTCCCCCAGCCGCTTTGGTCTGCCTCCTCCACTTGGGCTCGGCCCACCGTGGTGAGCCCGCTATCTCCCGTCCGTGTGTATTTTTACTATTCAGCACCGTCCTGTTTTTTTCCCGTAGTCTGAAAACTGCTAAGTCCTTTTCTGTCATATTTTGTTGCATACTATGCATAGCAATAACTTTTTGTGTACTTATCCAAATTGAGTGAATGAGATGTCAAAATGATCGTGGTGATGTGCTCTACACTTTGTTCCATTGTGCCATGCTCGCTTGAGTTTATCTAGATGTTCTAATCTCTGTTGCAAGAGTGCTACTTGTTATAAACTGCTGTTACTTGTTATTTTGTTGCCATGTTTGACATATGATAACTTGATGCATGTTTATTCAAATGATGCATATGATATGTCGAAATGTTCATTATGAAGTGTACTACATGATGGTTGCTGTAGCATGCTTGTTTGAGTTCATATTGCCATGTTAATCTCTATTGCAAAAGTGCATTTGATTGTTAAGTGCTGAAACTTGTTATGAGATGCTGATTTCACTTGCTCTTTGCTATTGATGTGTTTGTCCTCATGCCACATGTCTAGATGTTTTAGAAGCACCATCTTATGGTCTTTTATGTGGTGCATTTAACTTTCTATGATATGCCTTGTGTTGACTTAAACATGCTTGCAAACATGCCATGCCAACTTAACTGTTTTAACACTTAGTGAAATTTCACTAAGTCTGGAATCTGTCTTATCCTGATGCTATGTTTGCTTGATGCCCTAGGCAAATCCATGCTAGTTTTGGAGTGGCCATTGATCATTCCTTGTTGTATATGTTGTTGTATATCCATCCATGCCCTCACTTGCTCATTTGGGTTGCTGTAGCTTATTTAATTCTTGCTCCCTAGTTGCTATAAAATATTACTGTCAGGTTTTTAACGTCATGATCAAAATGTTGTAGCTTGTTGCTATTGATCCATGCCTCCTATGGAGTTGATCCTATGGAGTTGTTTGCTGTAGGATATGTCTACTTCATGTCCATGCTTCTTGTCACCATGTTTGAGTGTTGTAGCTTATATTTACAGTGCTGCAAAGTTGCTATGTGGCTATTAGTTTCAGCTTTGCATCGTATGTTGTTTCGAGTGTATGTGTTGAACCGTTGCTCCGCTTTGAGCGTGCCCTACATGAAACTTGTGTGTTTTTACATGTAGAATCATAATATCATCTTGTTTACATGTTTGGAGTATGTTGGCTTGATGTTTGGGTGCATCTTGCACCGTTGCCATGCTTAACCTGTTTTGCTCATATCTTTTAGACCGTAGCTCCATTTTAAACAAACTTTATATGAAACTTGACTAGAATTTCGTGTAGATCATCATGGTGCATGTTAACTTGCTGTTTAACAACTTTAACTTAAGGTTAGTTCAGATCTGGACCAATTTCAACATATGCATATGAGGACTTACCGGATTTGCTTTATGTAGTTTCCGGCATCATTTAAACTTGTTGCTTGTGTTGTTTTTCTGTGCTTCCTACCTTGTCATGTATTGCATCATATATAGACTTGTCTTGCATCATACTTTCTTGAGCATATTGTCATGTTCTTGTGTTGTTTTTCTGTGCTTCCTACCTTGCCATGTATTGCATCATATATGGACTTCTCTTGCATCATATTTGCTTGAGCATATTGTCATGTTCTTGTGTTGTTTTTCTGTGCTTCCTACCTTGCCATGTATTGCATCATGTATAGACTTGTCTTGCATCATATATAGACTTGTCTTCCATCCTACTTGTTTGAGCATATTGTCATGTTCTTGTGTTGTGTGTTTACCGTATTGCTTGCTTCTTATCGCTAGTGCTTGTTCCGTTGCAATCGTGAGGATTCGTTCGACTACGTGTGGTTTGTCTTCATGGCTTCTTCTTTGTCTTCTTCATGGATATGTTCTTCTTCCTTGCGGGATCTCAGGCAAGATGACCATACCCTTGGATACCTTTACTATCATTGCCATGCTTAGTGTCTCGATGCTATCGTTATATGTCGCGCTACCCATCATTATTGTCAGCCTCTCCTTGTTGCCATGAAACCTCTAACCTTTGAAACCTTCCTAGCAAAACCATTGTTTGGCTATGTTACCCGCTTGCTCAGCCCCTCTTATAGCGTTGTTAGTTGCAGGTGAAGATGAAGATCGTTCCATGTTGGAACTTGTTGTTGGAATATCACAATATCTATTATTATTATTATTATTATTATTATTATTATTATTATTATTATTATTATTATTATTACAAACACACCTATATACTGGGCATGGGTGGAAGGCTTGGCCTTTTGTTCGGTGTTTTGTTCCACTCATGCCACCTTAGGCGCCGATAAACCGACATTATGTTCCTTGATTTTGTGTTCCTTACACGGTTGGGTATATGGGGACCCCTTGACACTTCGTCTTTGAATAAAACTCCTCCAGCAAGGGCCAACATTGATTTTAATTTGCCTCATAATAATAACTTAATTAACTAATTAAATTGCATAGGGGGGACGCTCCCTCGAGATTCTTTTCTACATAGCAGGGCGGCAGTGCTGATGGTGTTGGTCCCAAATGGGGAGCCTGCGGGGCCACCTCGGGGAAACTCAAGGGCTGGTTTTACCTGTAGCATCACCCATCCGGACGTGGCCTGAGACGAGATACGCGCGGCTACTATCAGGGTGTCGGCACACCGAGAGGTCTTGCTGGACTTGTTTTACCATTGTTGAAATGTCTTGTGCATCGAGATGCCGAGCCTGATCGGATTTCCCTAAGATAAGGGGTAATAATTATTATTACTTCAGTTGATCGTGAGAGCTTGTGATGGGCTAAGTTGGGACACCCCTGCAGGGTTATGATCTTTCGAAAGTTGTGCCCGCAGTTATGTGGCAGATAGGAATTTGTTAATGTCCGGTTGTAGAAAACTTGACAGAGGATCCGAGGTAATACACACAACTGTGTGAGTAACCGTGACTGACTCTTTTCACTTTGAGAAGAGAAAACAGTGGGGTTATGTTTGACTTGTAGGTAGTTCAGGATCTTTAGCGATCACTACTAGTTTTTGACCGTTTGCGGAGATGCTCATCTTATTCTTGTACTCGTAAGTTAGCCACCATATTTTTGCTTAGCCGCTGCTGCAACCTCATCACTTTACCTCTTCCTACCTATTAAGCTTTGATAGTCTTGTTACCCATGGTTATGGGATTGCTGAGTCCTCGTGGCTCACAGATACTACAACAACAGTTGCAGGTGCAGGTTTCCGATGTCTTGACGTGAGAGCGTTGATCGTTGTGTTGGAGTTCTTTCTTCTTCTTCTTCTTCTTCATTCTTGGGTTAGATTCCTAGTCGGTACCCTGGGATAGCAGATGGATGTCGTTGTTCTTTTCTTGTTTGCATCCGTAGTCGGATGCCTTGTATTGATGTTGTTGTATTCATGTGACTGGTATGTATTGTCGTATCCCCCCATGTATGTATGTAATGGTACGATGTAATGATATCCATCTTGCTAAGCGCCCGAAATGCGGTTGTGCCCCAATCACGTAAGTGTCACGTGATCGGGATAGAATCGCATCTTGGGCATGACAAAACTAGTGATGCTATAGATGTGAACTTTATGTGTAGAAATAATTTTAGCGGCAATGCTTATAGAGGAAAGTTTATTCCTAGGCCTTTTCCTAGTAATTCCTCTAATAATTATGGTAATTCCCATGGAAATGAATCTTACAATAATAATAGGAACACCTCTGATGTAGAGAATAATATTAAAGAATTTATCAATACTCAAAAAGTTTTCAATGCTTCCATAGAAGAAAAATTGATTAAGATTGATGATATGTCTAGGAGTATTTATAGAATTTCTCATGATGTGGAAAATCTCAAGTTGAAAATTCTTGTACCTAAAGTTTAAGAATCAATTAAAGCTCTTTATGTTTCTATGGATGAAAGTAAGAAAAGAACAACCATGCTTAGAGCTAAAAGAGAATTTTTAGAAACGACGTTTTCTAGTGATTGCTTTCATAAAAATGATGAAGACATAAAAATGATTGGTATTTCTTCTGTTGGTTCTTTCTTTAGTAAAGTTCAACTTGATGATAAAGGGATTGAAGAAGATTCAACTTTAGGTAGAAGGCGTCCCAATATTTTGGAGATTGTAAATCTTGCTGAGAAAGTTGATAAAAGTGGGTTTGGACAGGTTAAGACTTTAACTAGTGATCTGCCCACTATCTTGGATTACAAAGACTTTCATTATGATAGTTGTCCTTTGATTGATTGTATTTCTTTGTTGCAAACCTTGATTAATTCACACCATGCCTACGAACAGAAAAGTTTTTACGAAACATATTGTTGGTGCTATGATGAAAGCTTTAGTTGATAAGTTGGAATTTGAAGTATCTATTCCTAGAAAGTTGCATGATGAATGGGAACCTACTATCAAAATCAAATTTAAAATTATGAGTGTTTTGGTTTGTGTGATTTGGGTGCTAGTGTTTCCACGATTCCGAAATCTTTTTGCGATGTTCTTGGTCTTACCAATATTCAAGAGTGCTCTCTTAATTTGCATTTGGCCGATTCCACTATTGAAAAGCCTTTGGGAAGGATCAATGATGTTCTTATTCTTACAAATAAGAACTATGTACACATATACTTCATTGTTCTTGACATCGATTACAATCCGTCTTGCCCTATTATACTTGGTAGACCATTTTTGAGCATTATTGGTGCGGTGATTGATATGAAAAAAGGGAACATTAAATTCCAATTTCCCTTGAGAAAGGGCATGGAACACTTCGCTAGAACCAAGATTAGATTGCCTTATGAAGCTAAGGGCGTAAAACGATAACGCTTGTTGGGAGGCAACCCAACTTGTATCTTTTTGCTTTTTTGATTTCCTTGCTGTTTTCAATAAAATACCCTTTAATACCTATGTTTAGATGTGTTTTGTGGTTTGAATAAAATTTTGTGCCAATCAAATCCTTAGGATCATGTTGGGTGTTAGTACATTTGATCTTGCTGAAAAATAGAAACTTTTGTGCTCACGAGATAAATTCTCATTTTTAACAGAAGAGTGCTTTTTGGTTGATTATTTTTGCAGAAGATAATTATTCTAATTTCCCACGTGGCCCTATTGTTTGAAAAAATAGAGTTGTAGAAGTATTCGAAACATCTAGATTGCTACAGACTGTTCTGTTTTTAACATATTCTATTTTTATTGTGTTATGTGCTTGTTTTGATGATTCTATGGTTTTCTTTGATGAGTTTTTGCCATAGAAAAGTAGGAATGTACCAGATATAATACAAATACAAAATATGAATTGGTTTACTACAACACTAATAGTAGTGGTTTGTTTTCTTATACTAATGGATCTTACGAAAGTTTTGTTGAGTTTTGTGTGATTGAAGTTTTCAAGCTTTGGGTTATCTTACGATGGATGAAGGAATAATGGATAAGAAGATCCTAAGCTTGGGGATGCCCTAAGCTTGGGGATTCCCCAGCATGCCAAGCCATTATTTAAAAGAGAAGCAAGCAACTAAGCTTGGGGATTCCCCCGAGTGGCATCCCCTCTTTCTTCTAATGACCATCGGTATTTTACTCGAAACTATATTTTTATTCATCACTTGATATGTGTTTTGCTTGGAGCGTCTTGTATGATATGAGACTTTGCTTTTTTTTTACTTTTAAGTTATCAATCCTTGATGTACGCACCTATTAGAGAGAGCCATAATTATGCCATGACTTGTTAGAATAGCTCTCTATGCTTCATTACATTTTTATGAGCTATGGATTTGCTCTAGGGCTTCACTTATATCTTTTTGAGCACGGTGTGGTTTAGTATTTTTGAAAAAATACTCTCTTGTTTCACTTATATGAGAGTTAGTAATTTTTTAAGAAATCTCTCTTGCTTTAGTTAAATTATTTTGAGATAAAGAAAAAAATTATGCTCATGGTCTTCACTTATATTTGTTTGAGCTTATCAGAAGCAACACATAAAAAATTAGTTTCAAAGTGATATATATCCAAGAAGGATATAATAAAAACTTTCATGAAGATCATTGGACAAAATAAACTTGATTCCTTGTAATAGTTTTGAGACATGATGATGTGATATGTGAGTCATGTTAATGAGTAATTATGCTTTAGTAAGAATGTTAGTATTAAAGATTGTTATTCCTCATGCAAGCACAAAAGTCAATAATCACGCAATGAAATTACATCCTACTTGTGGTGCACTATTCGGTGTTATTTATGCTCAATGTTCGCTTATGAGATTATTCGTTTCATGGTTGGTCGCTTCCCAGTCTTTTGATAGCCTTCATTTTGCATTAAGTATGATCACTACTTGTGCATCCAAAATCCTTTATCCTTGTTTTTCCACATGAGTCCACCATACCTACCTATATGTGGTATTCCCTTGCCATTCTAAGAAAATTTGTATGTGCCATCTCTAATTTTCAAGATAAATCTCCCTTTTGTGTGCCCGTACCCCTCGCGAGGCGGTGAGGGGTGGCCGATATTTTTCATGCTAGATGTGTTATTCTCACGATGAGTGTTTATTCACATGTCATTGGACGAGAGTAAGGCAAAGGTATTAGGGATGCCCAGTCTCGAAATGAAAAAGAAATTTACTTTATGTTGTCAAATAATAAATTCCTTGGAAAGTGTTGGTATGGAAGGTAACCATGGATCCGGCTAGCCATGGCCTGTAAAAGTTTGGTGGAAAAGGAATAAACTTTATTTCATATTTGGGAATTGCCTATGATATACCTATCATGGAAAGTGTTGGGAACCTTGAATCGTTTTCGTTGGTGGAAAAAGTATACCTCCCAAAATAATTTTATCTCTCAATTTAAGCTTTGAACTCTGGCACCCCTACAAATCCCTACTTCCCTCTACGAAGGGCCTTTATTTTACATATGCAATTTTTATTTTTGAATTTGAGTCTCCATCTTCTCTTATAAAGCTCCAACTACGAAATACTATGATCGTAACTAATATGCGAATGAGTTTCATGAAGGGATCAATAGTTGAGCATGATGGGCTAGGGATAACTTATTTTAGCATTGATATTTGTAAAGACATGGTTGCTTGTTGATATGCTTGAATATTTAAATCTCATGTCAAAACTAGAGTATTGCTTTGAACCACATAAAAGTCCAAATGTCCATGCTATAAAGAAAATAATAAGATATGACATGAAAGGCAGCATTCCACATAAAAAAATATGTTTTATCATTTACCTACTCGAGGACGAGCAGGAATTAAGCTTGGGGATGATGATACGTCTCCAACGTATCTATAATTTTTTATTGTTCCATGCTCTTATATTATCATTCTTGGATGTTTTACAATCATTATTTCCTCATTTTATATCATTTTGGGTACTAACCTATTAACATAGTGCCAAGTGCCAGTTGCTCTTTTCTGCATGTTTTTTACATCACAGGAAATCAATATCAAATGGAGTCCAGACACCACGAAACTTTTTGGAGATTTTTATGGGACAGAAGACACCCAATGGGCCAGAGCTGCACCTAGGGGGGGGGTATCCCGAGGGGGGCACAACCCACCAGGGCACGCTAGGCACCCCATAGCGCGCCCAGGTGTGTTGTGCCCACCTCGATGGCCTCCCTCCCCGCCTCTTCGCTCTATAAATACTCAGATATTCCAGAAACACTAGAGGAGTCGACAAAATTCTATTCTAGCCGCCGCAAAGTCCAGAACCACCAGATCCAATCTAGACAACATCACAGAGGGGTTCACCATCTCCATTGGTGCCTCTCCGATGTGTATGTGTAGTTCCTTGTAGACCCACGGGTCCGTATTTAGTAGCTAGATGTCTTCGTCTCTCTCTTTTGATTATGAATACAATGGTCTCTTGGGAGATCCATATGATGTAACTCTTTTGTAGTGTGTTTGTTGGGATCCGATGAACTTTGAGTTTATGATCAGATATATCTTTTTATATCCATGAAACTTATTTGACTCTTCTTTTATTTCATATATGCATGATTTCTTATAGCCACGTATTTCTTCTCCGATATTTGGGTTTTGATTGGCCAACTTGATCTATTTATCTTGCAATGGGAAGAGGTGCTTTGTAGTGCGTTCGATCTTACGGTGCTTGATCCCAGTGACAGTAAGGGAACCGACAGGTATGTATCGTTGCTACTAAGCATAAAACGTCGGGGTCTATTTCTACATAAATAGATCTTGTCTAATCATGTCATCGTTCTTATTGCATTACTCCGTTTCTCCATGAACTTAATACACTAGATGCATGCTGGATAGCGGTCGATGTGTGGATTAATACTAGTAGATGCAGGCATGAGTCGGTCTACTAATCTTGGATGTGATGCTTCTATAAAGATCATTGCCTGGATATCGTCATGATTATTTGAAGTTCTATCAATTTTGCAAAAGTAATTGTGTTCCACTATTTGTTATTTTCTCGAGAGAAGCCACTAGTGAAATCAATGGCCCACGGGTCTCTTTCTCATATTAGTCGCCTTTGTGATCTATTTTCCTTAGCTTTTATTTTTAGATCTACTAAACCAAAAAACGAAAAATACCTTGCTGCAATTTATCATATTTGGCGTTCGTTCTATCAATATTTACAGCTCTATCACGTCAGTTACCCGAAAGGGATTGACATCCCCTTTTACACGTCGGGTTGCGAGTATTTGTTATTCTGTGCAGATGTTGTATACGTTGTGTTGCTTGGTTCTCCTACTGGTTCGATAACCTTGGTCTCATCACTGAGGGAAATACCTATCGCTGCTATACTGCATCATCCCTTCCTCGTTGAGGAAATACCGACGTAGTTCTAGCAGACATCAGTCATCGGTGTAATAAGGCAATAAAAATTGCTTCTAAAAATGTGAGATTATTTAGTGTAAGAGAAACTTGAGCATTGCAGGAACTTGTGATGGTGAATAGTAAAAGCGACAGACAGCATAATAAAGGTTGCTATCACAAGGGGCAAAGGAATGTGACGTTCTTTTGCACTAAGGGGTTGAGCATACAAACAAATAAGAGCATGGCAACCTCTGGTTCCCTCTACGAAGGGCCTATCTTTTACTTTTATGCAAAGAATCAAAGTTTTCTCTCCATTCCTTTTTATTTTATCCTTTGGCAAGCATCATGTGGTGAGGAAAGATCTAGGCACATATGTCTAGTTGAATATGAGTGGCATGAGTTATTATTGTTGACATCACCCTTGAGGTGAGTACGTTGGGAGGCAAAACAATAAGACCCTATCTTTCTATGTGTCTAGTTGAAACGTTTTGCCCATGTGTATGTCATGAGTGTTAGCAATCATAGAAGACTATATGATGGTTGAGTATGTGGACTTGCCTAAATGCTCCGATACGTGACCCTTCTTGAAAAGATGATGAATTGTAGTTGCAAAGTTGACTGAGAACATAGTTTGTTGGTTTTTAATAGAGTTTATGCTTTATACATCAATTGTGTGATTAACTGTTACTTGTTCATGAGAAGTCTATGATATATACAAGCCCTTTGATAAAAGTCTTATGTTTAAATTTGTTGTTGTTATTATAATCAACATGATGCTTCTATGTTCGTATTTTGTTTTTATCAACACCTTTCTCTCAAAGCATGTGGACATGTTTTTCGATTTTGGTTTTCGCATGAGGACAAGCGAGGTCTAAGCTTGGGGGAGTTGATACGTCCATTTTGCATCATGTTTTCTTACTGTTATTTATGTTGTTATTATGTATAATAATGCCTTTTGGAGTAATTCAAATGCCCTTTCTCTCATAATTTGCAAGGTATGCACCAAGAGGGAGAATTCCGGCAGCTGGAAATCTGGACCTGAAAAAGCTACGTCAGGCCACCTATTATTCACACCTCCAAACAAGCTGAAACTTCACGGAGAATTTTTATGGAATATTTGAAGAACATTGGAGCTAGTAAGTACCATAGGGGCCCACCAGGTGGGCATAACCCACCTGGGAGTGCCAGGGAGCCTAGGCGAGCCCTGGTGGGTTGTGCTCACCCAGGCCCACCTCCGATGCCCATCTTCTGGTATATAAGACATTCTGACCTAGAAAAAATAAAGAGAAGACTTTCATGATAGAGCACCGCCGTCTCCAGGCGGAACTTGGGTAGGAGCACTTTTCACCTCCAGCGGAGCGAATCCGCTGGGGGAACTTCCCTCTCGGAGGGGGAAACCATCGTCATCATCATCACGAACAACTCTCCCATCTTGGGGAGGGTTATCTCCATCAACATCTTCAACAACACCATCTCATCTCAAACCCTAGTTCATCTCTTATGTTCAGATTTGTTACTGGAACTATAGATTGGTGCTTGTGGGTGACTAGTAGTGTTGACTACATCTTGTAGCTGATAACTATATGGTTTATTTGGTGGAAGATTATATGTTCAGATCCAATATGCTATTTAATACCCCTCTGATCTTGAGCATGATTATCATTTGTGAGTAGTTATCTTTGTTCTTGAGCTCACGGGAGAAATCATGTTGCAAGTAATCATGTGAATTTGATGTGTTCAATATTTTGATAGTATGTATGTTGTGATTCCCTTAGTGGTGTCGTCAACGTAGACTACATGGCACTTCACCATATTTGGGCCTAAGGGAATGCATTGTGGAGTAGTAATTAGATGATGGGTTGCGAGAGTGACAGAATCTTCAACCCCAGTTTATGCGCTATTCCGTAAGGGACTGATTGGATCCAAAAGTTTAATGCTATGATTAGAATTTATTCTTAATACTTTTCCCGTAGTTACAGATGCTTGCGGGGGGGGGGGGTTAATCATAAGTATGAGGTTTGTTCAAGTAAGAAGAGCACCTAAGCACCGATCCACCCACATACCAAATTATCAAAGTAGCGAACATGAATCGAACCAACATGACGAAAGTGACAAGATGAAATTCCCGTGTACCCTCAAGAACGCTTTGCTTATTATAAGAGACCGTTTTGGCCTGTCCTTTGTCTCAAAAAGATTGGGCTACCTTGCTGCACTTTTGTTACTATTATCGTTACTTGCTCGTTACAAATTATCTTGCTACCAAACTACTCTTCTACTTACAATTTTAGCACTTGCAAACATTACCTTACTGGAAACCACTTGTCATTTCCTTCTACTCCGTGTTGGGTTCGACACTCTTACTTATCGAAAAGAGCTACAGTTGACCCCCTATACTTGTGGGTCATCATGGATCCCAGAGGAAGATGCAGCTTGGCAAAACTTGAAGGCCTATTTGTCCTCTGTGCCTACATTGGTTGCTCCCAAGCCCCAGGAGCCATTGTTGCTATACTTAGCGGCAACCAACCAAGTGGTCAGTGCAACCTTGGTAGCACAGCGAGAAGTGGATGAGGCAGAGAGTGAACAGGGGCCAGCAGCGCCAGAAAAGGATCAGGATAGCAATGAGGACGGTAGCGAGAACAACCCCAAGGACACGGCAAGGAAGAAAGTGGTGCAACGCCCACTGTACTTTGTCAGCTCTCAGTTACAGGGGGCTATGTCGAGGTACTCTGGCGTGCAAAAGTTGATCTTTGGTCTCATCATGGCCTCAAGGAAACGGTCCCACTACTTCCAAACCCATGAGATTACGATTGCCACTCACTTCCCGTTGCAAAGGATACCCCGAAACCCTGATGCTACCGGCAAAATAGTGGAGTGGGATTTGGAGTTATCCAGCTTTGGTTTGAAATATGAGAGCACATCAACTATCCAGAGCAGGGAATTGGCAGAGTTTATTCCGGAATGGACGCCAACCCCTGACGAGACAACAGAGACAACTATCCCCGGCAATGAATCACCCCAAGAATGGATTATTTATTTTGATCGTGCTTTTTCCATACAAGGTGCAGGAGCCGGTGTGCTTCTCGTCACCCCCAACCCCCC
>LR738712.1:235391383-235442386 GCA_902687465.1 Secale cereale
CCCCCCCCCCCCCCCCCCCCCCCCCCCGGGGGTGATCACTTGAAGTACGTCGTCCAAATGCATTTTCCCCGGGATAAAGCAACCAACAATACAGCTGAGTATGAAGGGCTCCTTGCCGGGTTGAGGATTGTAATGGAATTGGGAATTAAGAGACTTTTCATTCGAGGAGATTGACAGCTTGTGGCGAGATAAGTCAACAAGGACCATGAAAGTCCATTGATGGATGCGTACGTCGAGGACGTGAAGAGATTGGAGGAGCACTTTGACCGATTGCAAACAGAGCCCATACCCCGTGCGGAAAACCACATAGACAATCATCTGTCAAAGTGTGATGCGCAGAAGCTTCCTGTTGAACCGGGGACTTTTGTTATCCATCTCACACAACCCTTCGTATCCCCTAGCAACAATGGCCCAAAAGAGGAGAAAGTTGGACATCGGTAGGCCTCTCCCTGCATAGCTGTCCTCTCCCGGCAAAGACCCTATCGGAAACAACTCCTCACAGCCTGCTGGATCACCCACTTTAGCTGGGTCCACCAACCCCGCGAACAAGGCTGGTGCTCCTGCAACACAGGAGGTGCTGCTAGTCCTCATTGCCGAGCCCCAGGCTCGAACTTGGGCAAGGCACATTGTGCACATCCTCCAAACCGGAGAGCTCCCTGGAAACCAAGATGAAGCTGAAAAGGTAGCCCCGAGGGCCAGTATGTACCAGTTTGTCGATGACACTCTGTACAAAAGGAGGCCCAACGGTGTGACATTGAAGTGTGTCTGCCGGGAAGCAGGAAAGGAACTGATGGTTGAAATACACAAAGGCATGTGCGGCTCCCATATTGGATCAAGGGCATTAGTTGGGAAAGCATTCCGGCAAGGATTCTATTGGCCCACAGCCATCCAAGATTCGGTTGAACTCATCACAAAATGCGTAGCCTTCCAGTTACATTCCAAGAAAACCCACCTGCGTGCCCAAGCACTTCAGACAATTCCTCTCTCATGGCCAGTTTCGGTATGGGGGCTCGATATCCTCGGCCCTTTCCGCCAAGCTGCCGAGGGCTTTGAATTCTTTTTCGTTGCCATCGACATGTTTACAAAGTGGCCGGAAGTAGCTGCCGTGAGAAAGGTGACTGCTCAGTCAACTGTCAAGTTCTTGAAAGATCTGGTGTGTCGTTTCGGAGTTCCAACAAGGATTATTAATGACAACGGCACCTAGTTCACAAGCTGCGCTTTCATGCAATATGTTCATGCCCTCGGATGCAAGATCATAGTCGCCTCTGTGGCACACCCCCAGAGCAATGGACAAGCTGAGAGGGCTAATTCTGAAGTGTTGCGTGGACTCAAAGCAAGAAACTTTGATATGCTACAGAAGTACAACATGTGGTGGATCGAGGAGCTGCCAGTAGTTCTCTGGTCCCTCAGAATGACACCAAACCGAGCTACCGGGCAGACTCCCTTCTCCCTGGTCTATCGAGTAGAAGGATTTATCTCCATGGAACTCATTTATGGGTCTCCTCGAGTGCTTGCCTACGATGAAGAAGCGCAAGTTGAGCACCGGCGTCAAGAGAATGTTCTACTCAAGGAGAACCGTCTCTGGGCTGCTACGCGTGCTGCAAGACCAAGACCAAGAAAGAAAAGCAAGACATCGCCAAGAGAAGGGCCTCCCTTGCCGGGCAGGCGAGCCCGACAAGGGGTGAGGCCATCCCAGAAGAAGACTATCAAGGCATCCCGGTAGGGCCTACCAGGACTCGCGGAGGCTAAACCACCTCACCGATCGCTCTTCCACAACTCACTTCTCCAATAAGTGCGGTGTCAAGCCGCAAAGTGACTAAGTTGCAGCCATTAGCCACATGGCAACCTCTCCCTACGAGAAGAACCTGCAGATGACACCCATCATGCGACGTGTCAAGCAGGCAGGCGCAGAGCTGGCAAGATAGCCTGGCAAGCCTTCCCGGGCAACCAGTGATGGCACACTAAGCGGCACATGTAATGCGCACTGTCAGCCCACAGAGTTAGGTATGATAGCACTGTTGCTGTCATATCAGTGCATAATGACTGTTTTGCCATTGTGGTGACCCCTTAATCTATAAAAGGAGGCCCATGGCAACCATGGACAGGGTTAGAAGGTTGGATAACTCACACACCCATACGCGCGTAGTCGCTGCTGCCCTGAGGCAACCCTTGTCAGGAAAGTGTACTACACTCCACCACCTCATTTTCTACGAGTAATCCACCAAAGCAGGAGTAGGGTCTTACGCCACAATGTTGTCCTGAACCTTGGTAAAAATGCCCGTGTGATCTCTGTCGTGCTGTCCCACGCTCGTCTGCTCTTGGTCCAACGCGATGTCCCCCCGCCGAACCAACAAGGGACCTCCTGGTCCCATAGGAGGTCGTGGTTTACCCAGACCATTGGTTAGCTAATCCAGTGGTGGTGCGCAAGGCTAATGGGAAGTGGAGACTTTGCATCTACTTCAATGACCTAAACAAGGCCTGTCCAGAGGAGCCCTTCACCTTGTCGTGCATTGATCAGATCGTTTATTCCACTTCCGAATGTGATCTGCTTCCCTTCTTGGACGCATGCTCTGGGTACCATCAAATCTTCATGGCCAAGGAAGATGACGAGAAAATAGATTTCATCACCCCATGCAGCATGTAGTGCTTCATATGTATGTCCTTCGGGTTGAGTAATGGTGGCTCTACGTTTGGAAGGTACATGCACATTGGGTTTGGGCCAATGCTTCATAGGAATATTGAAGCTTACATGGATGACATTGTGGTAAAAATCCAAGACAAATCATCACTCATATAGGATCTAGAAGAAACCTTTGCAAACTTGCGGAAGATGGACTTGATGCTTAATCCAGAGAAGTGAGTGTTTGGAGTCCCCTCCGGCAAGCTCCTTTGGTTTCTTGTGTCTCAGTGAGGGATGGAAGCCAAACCCGGCAAGATAAAAGCAATAGAGGAAATCCAAGCCCCGAAGACAGTTAAGGATGTGAGACGCGTGACTGGCTGCATAGCTGCACTGTGCAGGTTCATTTCTAAATCAGCTGAGCATGTCGTATCATTTTTCAAAATTTTGAAGATGGCCGGTCTTGTAAAATCATCTCCGGAGGCCGAGGCTGCGCTGTAGGATTTGAAAGCTTACCTTTCCTCTGCTTCAAACTTGGTTGCATTGAAACCACAAGAGTCACTGCTGTTGTACCTAGTGGCAACAAATCAAGTTGTCAGGCAGCTTTGGTAGCCCAGAGGGAAGTGGACAGCTGAGAAGCTATTGCGACAGAGCCTGCCACTAGTGAGCCAATTTCATCTCCAATAACATCTGCCGGCGGCAACGGGGAGAAACCACATATCATCATTGACGATCAGGAGGATGTCGCAAGAGAGAAACTGGTGCAGCGACCAGTTTACTTTGTTAGCTCTCTCTTGCAGGTGGCTAGATCAAGGTACTCTAGAGTCCAAAAGCTAATCTTCGTCTTTCTCATGGCCTCGAGGAAGCTGCACCATTACTTTCAAGCACACGAGATCACTGTTGTGACTCGCCTCTCACTATAGCGTATGTTGAAGAACCCCGAGGCCACAAGTAGGATAGTAGAATGGGCTTTGGAACTGTCATGTTTTGCCTTGAAGTTTGAAAGCGCAACTACTATCCAAGCAAAGCATTGGCAGAATTCATAGCAGACTGGACAGCAACTCCAGACGAAGAACTTGTGGAAACTGTCCTCCCCAGCAGGGAGGCCCAAAAGGAATCGATCATGTAAACTGACGGTGCTTTCTCGCTCCAAGGTGTGGGATCAAGATTGTTACTCGTTGCACCCACCGGAGAACACCTTAAGTACATGGTCCAGATGCATTTCCCTAGGGAAGACGCCACCAACAATGCAGTTGAATATCAAAGACTCCTTGCCGGGCTCCGGATTGCTGTTGATTTAGGAATCAAGATGCTGATCATACGCGGCGACTCCCAGCTTATCGTGAAGCAGGTGAACAAGGATTATCAGAGCCCGCTGATGGAAGAATACATGGAAGAAGTGAGGAAGTTGGAGGAGCACTTCGATGGGTTCCAAAAAGAGCACGTACCACGTGCAGAAAACATCATTGCTAACCATCTATCCAAGTGGACTGCGTAGAAGCTCCCTATGGAACTGGGCACTTTTGTGCTCCACCTCACCTAACCAATAGTTTCTCCATCGGCCTTGGTCAGAAAAAGAAGGAAGCTCAACACCGGAAATAATTTCCAATCAGAGCTCCCTCGGGTCGCTGGTAGATAGGCTGCCGGGGGAGATCCTGCACTGGATAAAGAGCCACACTCTCAAGCCAAATCCCAGGCTCTTGCCATTCAAGAGAATGCTCCAACAGCTGAGGAGATGCCTTTGGTCCTTGTGGTCGAGCCCCAAGCTCCGATATGGGCACAACACATTGTCCAATTTTTCCAAACTAGAGAACTTCCTCACGATCGAGAGCTATCTGAGAAAGTAGACCGACAGTCATGTATGTATCAGTTTCTGGATAACATCCTGTACAGAGAGAGGTCGAATGGCGTGAAGTTGAAGTGCATCGGTCAAGAAGATGGACTAGAGCTGTTGGCAGAGTTATGTGGAGGTGCATGTGGCTCACATCTGGGTTCAAGAGCACTTGTCGGGAAAGCTTTTCGGCAATGATTCTTATGGCCCACTGCCCTGTGGGATGCAACTAAGATCGCCACCAAGTGTGAAGCATGCCAGTTCTAATCCAGGAACATCCATTAGCCAGCTCAAGCCTTGCAAACCATCTCTTTATCTTAGCCGTTCGTGGTGTGGAGGCTTGACATCCTGGGCCCCTTCCCCGACGCTACTCGGGGCTTTGAATTCTTGTACATTACAATCGACAAGTTTATAAAGTGGCCCAAAGTGGAACCAGTGAGAAAGGTGACGACGCAATCAGCTATCAAGTTCTTCAAAGGACTGGTGTGTCCTTTTGGAGTACCCAACAGGGTAATCATCAACAACAACACCCAATTCACAAGCCGCACCTTCATGCAATACATCCATAGCACTGGAAGCAAGGTCTCTTTCGCTTTCGTCGTTCATCCAAGGAGAAATGGGCAGGCTAAGAGGATGAATGCTGATATTTTGTGAGGGCCGAGGAAAAGAACCTTTGATAGACTGTGAAAATGTGGCAGGCGCTGGGTAGATGAGTTGTCATTGGTTAATTGGTCACTCAAAATGACACAAAGTCGAGCTACTGGCCATACTCCCTTCTCCCTGGTATACGGGGCAGAAGCCGTGTTCCCCACGAAACTCACAGACGGGTCTCCTTGGGTACTAGCTTACGATGAAGTAGTGCAAGGGCAGCTACGGCATGACGATGCCATGCTCTTAGAGGAGAACCGTTTACGGGCAGCTGTATGTGTTGCACGAGACCAGCAGGCCCTGTGCCGCTATCATAGCCGCGGGTCCTAGCCCGGAGCCTTGAGGAAGGTGACCTTGTCCTTCGGCATGTCCAGTCCGCCAAGGGTTCCAACAAGTTGACACCAAGGTGGGAAGTCCCTTACCGGGTAGCACATCACGTGTGACCAGACCTACCGCAGTTCCTCTAGAGACCGAAGATGGCATCCCAATGCATTACTCATGAAATATTGAGCATCTTCGCAAGTTCTACCCCCGGCAGTCTATTTTGTACAAGCCTAGTGCCCTAGACTTGTAACCCTTTGTACAAAGCCAGGCGAAGACCATGTGCAAAGATAATAAAACGAAGCGTTGGCACAAAAACATGCATGCATGCTAACTTAATTCTAACTCTATCATGATTAGCAAAGGATCGCTTGCATATGATTTTCCTTTGCTTTTTCATGGAAGTTAATGTTAGGGTTCTACTGCGAATGGACTCTATGGGAAAGAAAAAGGAGGAGAACAAGCCAATGCAATGGTCCCCGACAGCTTCTCCTAGCTGGGAACGATGAGGACAACAAGCGTATATAAGTTCACATCATTACCCCTGGCACGTTCCTGTATGAATAACTTGGGCATAAGGAAACCTTGTCACCCCCTACATTTGTGCTCCCATTTCTTGATTCAGAGCTTCTTTGGTCGAGTTAGTTGCAGTAGCATTTAGAGGAGGGCGTACAAGGAGCCAGCCTATATCCACGAACTCTAGCACGCCGTACAGGGACTAGTAGCCACCATGGAAAGGCCCGGAAAGATGCCCTACCGGAAAATTTTGTCTACTAGGAAGTAGTGAGGAACAATTCCTCAGCTTGGGTTTAATACGTGCACAAATGCCCCGGCGAGCATTCTTTTCCATTAATACATAGATAACAAGTACATTTCATATAGGATACAGACATGGGTAGAGGATTACATAATTTTAACTAAAGATTGGCAAATGCCTACATTTTTTGATCCAAAAAAGATAAGTGCCCCATCATGCCTTTCTTGTCCCTCACCTACAAGTTGTATGTAGAAGGAAAGAGGGCAAAAGGAGTGCCTGGGCAGAAGCCTAGCCTGACCCTATCAGGGCACGTGGGATGCAGCCTGACAAGATCAGGAGGGCCTTTCCCTGGCAAGGAAGAAGAGGCTGGGGAGAGCGGCTAGGCGATGCCCTAGTCAACACCGCCAGGACCAGAGGAACATGACGGGTGGGACACCAACAGGGAAGATGAAGCCGGAATCCACGAGGAAGCCTTTTGGGGTCCAACTAGTGGAGGCAGAGACACCTACACCCAACACCCTAGCAAATCACTCTGCCATGCAGAAGGCCTGGTGCAGATGATGGTGCTGCGGGTGCCTAGCTGACGGTGACTGTGCGCTCGGCTCAGCGGGAGTCCAAGTCATTAGCTTCCTACGTGATAGCTGAGGGCTCGGCACTGTCGTCTTCTCCTTTAGTGTCCTCCTCATTGCTGCCTCTCAAGGAGGAGCTTTCGTCGTCGGTCGAGCTCTCCACGCAGCATCTTAAGAGACGACTCAGACGCTCGAAGACCTTGATGGAGAGCAGATCAGCCTCCATTAGCTTAAAATGGAGGACATGCCCTTTCGCCAAGTTATGGGCACGTGCAAAAGTTTTCCAGCCGCGTCGGATAAGCATGACATGAGGAGGAGGGAACTCGACGTCCACCCGCATGTTACAATTAAAGCAACCCCTCATGTCCAGCTTAAACCCGTGCGGCTGTTCAACCTCCATCGCCCTTGCAAAAGGGTCGGGGAGTCAAAGACGATTGCGTGGAGGTCCGCTTAGTCTGGCGACTAATTCCATCATCGTGTCTCTCACATGGACTTCCACCGGTGCCAGAGCGGTTGGCGGGGAGCGCAGCTGGAGCACCGTCACACCCGCCTCAACCCCGAGAGCCATGACGGCTGCAACCACATCCTACGGCTCTGCCTAGCGCACTGGATCCCAGCCCTGCATCTCCGGTAGAGGCAGGGGCACGATGTCGAGAGGAGGCCCTTGTCGCCATTGTCGGAGCTCAAGCACGCCCTCTTTCTCTCACCAGGGAGAGGATGCGTGGATGAGCCCCTTCCTTCACCTTAACTCTTTTTTATAGCAGAGTGTCGCAGGGGGCTGGCTCCCGACCATCTTATGGCAGCCTCCCCACTCCATCAATCCAGCTCCTCTACGTCATCACGATATCCAGGATCGCCGATTGCCCTTCTGCGCCTATCCATGATGCCGAGCTTTCTGCCATGCCACTCATTCCCGCGCCCTACACATCCGCCACCAACCCTACACAGTGCATGCAGCATGCACGGAGGAAAGCGCAGAGGTAGTGGGACGAGTAAAATGTCGGTTACCGCCCCGATCCACGCAAACACAACGATCAACTCCCCGTGAACATGGGTGGCCCACGGTCCATTACGAGGGTAGCCCACATTGTTCAGCAAGACTCGCAGGGAAATCGAGAATTGACTCAGTTTCAAGTTAATGAAGAAGCAAAAAGGTCTCAAAAACCAGGATCCGGCCACATCTTGGTTAAGGCGTCCGGATGCGCATTGTTAGGGCCTACCCCAATGATTCTCAATGGCACGTATGGGCCACGCCCGGGGGCTAATGTCAGTGCAACAAACATTCATGTTTGTCGGCTGAGTTCATACGCATGCGTACTATTGACCATGCATCTAGTACCAATACATGACACGAGATCAAGCCAAAAAATGCGCTCTCCCTGAGATCAAGCAGAGCATTAAGAAGAACAAAGCAAGCAGAAGATCACCCTGGAAAGGCGTCCCTTGCCGGGCAGGAGAGCCCAGCTAGGTCGAGGCCGTACCCCAGGGTGACTCAAGGTTGCCACGGCAGGCTTGCAGGGGCCTCCAAGATCAACCCCCCAAAGCTCCATCGAAGGATCACCGACAAGACGCCACCGCTCCAACTTATCTCACCCAAGGCACCTATCAGTCTGGTGTCAAGGTTCTAAATAGGCAGGTGGATCCTGTCGGGCATGTGGCAGCATCTGAGAGAAGGGATTAGCTTTATTGACACCCTTCCAGGAGGCGTGTCAAGCTAAATGAGAAGAGGCGGATAAGCCGCACGACAAGCTTGCTAGGACTCGCCCTGGACGCGACACCTAGCGGTGCATTCGATGCACTTTGTCCTAACTACAGAGTTAGGTATGATAGCATTGATAGCTCTCTAATCACACCCAAATGACTGTTTTGCCAGTGTGGGCGCCCCTTAAGCTATAAAAGAGGCCCGAGGCAACCTAGAAAAGGGTTCGAACACTTCGACCCTGCCATTTTGTAAAGCTCATGTTGCTTTCCCCAAGGATTCCTTGCGGGGCCAAAGCATGTACAACCTTCTTCCACCTCCAGATCAATCCACCAAAGCAGGAGTAGGATTTTACGCTGCAAAACAGCCCAAACCTGGGTAAAAGAGAGTGAGTACATTGTCGTGATGTACCTCACTGCCTCTACAATTTGTGGAACGCGGCCGTCCTCGTGCCGAACCACAAAGTGGGCACTCCTGCCCCATAGGTTATTGTACTTCCACGCTGACAAGGATAGAAGCTTGCGGTGGTGGAAAAGTAGTTTTGGTGTGCCCTCTAGCGTAGGGGGGTATTTGGGTATTTATAGAGCTAGGGTTAAGGTAAGAAGAGCCATGATGGCCCACAAGCCCTAGGGGCTCCCCCGCCCCTTGGGCGCACCCTTGGCGGGTTGTGGCCACCTTATGGGTCTCCTGGCCTCTTTCCGATGCTTAATGGATGTCTTATGGTCCAAGAAAAATCACCGTAAAGTTTTATTCCGTTAGGACTCCGTTTGACATTGATTTTCCGTGGAAGAAGTAAACAAAGGAAAAAAAGAAACTGTCACTGGGCACTAGGTTAATATGTTAGTCCCAAAAATGATACAAACAAGTATATTAATGCATATAAAACATCCAAAGTAGATAATATAATAGCATGGAATAATCAAAAATTATAGATACGTTGGAGACGTATCAAGCATCCCCAAGCTTAATTCCTGCTCGTCCTCGAGTAGGTAAATGATAAAAACATAATTTTTGATGTGGAATGCTACCTAGCATATTTATCAATATAATTTTTCTTATTGTGGCATGAATGTTCAGATCCATAAGATTCAAAACAAAAGTTTAATGTTGACATAAAAACAATAATACTTCAAGCACACTAAAAAGCAACATCATGAAACCTCAAAATAACATGGCTAAGGAAAGTTATCCCTAAAAAATCATATAGTCTTGTTATGCTCCCTCTTCTCAACACAAATTATAAATCATGTACTACCCCGATGGCAGCCAAGCAATTGGTTCATACTTTTTAATGTGCTTCAGAATTTTCAACTCTTCACGCAATACATGAGCGTGAGCCATGGATATAGCACTATAAGTGGAATATAATGTGTTGGTAGATAAAAGAAGGGAGAATGTCTCACATAAACTTGGAAAATTAATGGGCTCTGGAGATGTCCATCGATTGATATCAATGTGAGTGAGTAGGGATTGCCATGTAACAGACACACTAGAGCAATAAGTGTATGAAATCTTAAAAGAAAACTAAGTGGGTGTGCATCCAACTTGCTTTCTCATGAAGACCTCTGGCATTTGAGGAAGCCCATCATTAGAATATACAAGACAAGTTCTATAATGAAAAAATTCCACTAGCAATATATGAGAATTTCATCATAGGAGATTCTCTATGATGAAGAAGATGGTGCTATTTTGAAGCACTAGTGTGGAAAACGATAGTAACATTGTCCCTTCTCTCTTTTTCTCTCATTCATTTCTTCCTCTTTTCTTTTTTCTTTTATTTTTGGGCACTTTGGCCTCTTTTTTTATTTGGGCTCTTTGGCCTTTTTTATTTTATAAACCTCAGATGGGATAATGCTCTAATAATGATGATCATCACACTTTTATTTACTTACAACTCAAATATTACAACTTAAGGTGAGATCTCATAATGAAGGAATGGTGGAGTTACATGGCATATATCTCGGAATGTCTATGAAAATGGCATAATAGGTAGGTATGCTGGTTGTTTGGAGATAAGGTATAAGGTGGGTTTAATGCACCTACGAAAGCTGCATGGTATTTGAGTGGCTAGCAAAGCTGGAAGGGTGAGAGTGAGTATAATCCATGGACTCATCATTAGTAATAAAGAAATCAAATACTTTTTTTGACTATATACTGCAAGGCAAAAGCCTCACAGCCCACTTTATTGAAAAAAAAGATATGATTACAACTAGAGTTAGAAATACTTACATGAGAAAACTAAACAAAAAGCCTAAGGTAAGTTAGTTAGCCAATCCCTGTAGCTATCCTTGTATTTACATTTGATCCTATGAAATAAAAGGGTCATGTCATGGATGAAATTGTGTCTCCATCGTGTGAAAAGAGGATTTTCATTTCTGAAGACTTTCCCATTCCTGATAATCCAGATGTTCCATGCAGAAGTGAAAACCACTTTAGTAAAGAATGGTTTGCCAAAATCAGCCCGTGCTTTGCAAGCCATTTGGTAGGTGGTCATACCAGGCCCTGGATCCCAGGAGATTTGCAAATAATTCCAAACTCTTTGGCTGAAGATGCAAGAGAAGAAAAGATGGCTCACATCTTCATGGATATGATGAGGATAGAGAACACAGGTAAGATCATCAACATGCCAATGCCTGCAGTGAAGCATATCTCTGGTATTCAGTCTGTCTCTAAGCAGTAGCCAGCCAAACATTTTAATCTTCATTGTGCATGCACTTTTCCATATCCAAGGGAAGATATGATCATCAATTATGTGCTGATGAACTTGGGTGTAGTATGATTTGGGCCTAAAAGATCCTTTATTAAAAGGCCAAATCCAACTATCAGTGGCTTGGGAAGTATGCTGAGAATTCAGAGCAGTCTGTAGCTCCTGCAGTTCATCAAAAGCTTGTGTGGAGAGAGGCAGGTGAAAATTCACCATGAGATCCTGATTCAACACTTTAGCCACATAAAGTTGAACATCAATCACATATGAAAATAATCCGGGGAAATAATGACTCAGTGTTTCTCCATTGAGATTAGATAGCTAGGGATCATTCCAGAAAAGAATGGAGGTACCATTGCCAAGGCAAGGCTTGGCAAGAGACAAGTGTTTGGAGGATAATTTGAAAACATCACGCCACCAAAAGGAACCACAGAGGATAGTTGAGTGAGGTACAGAGTCATGGTAATAAGAATCCCAGACCAAGCTGACCCAAGGGATGTCATGGTGGTTATAGAACTTGTGGAGGAATTTCATCAACAAGGCTTCATTTTGCACTTTGAGATTAAGCACACCAAGACCACCTTTATCCTTTGGCAAACAGACTAATTTCCATGCAGCAAGAGACTGTCTTGGTGTGTCAGAATTTCCTCAACAAAGGCACTGTCTCTGTATTGTTTCAATCTGTTTTAGAATACCAAGTGGGATGTCCAAAGTGCAAAGAAAGTAAATGGGCATAGAAGATAAGATAGACTGTAATAGTTGTAGTCTGCAACCTTGATTGAGAAAACAAGAGGATGCAGAGAGCCTTCTTTCAATTTTGTGCACCAAAGGTAGCAAGTCTTGCACTGTGGGTTTGGTGGTACCCATGGGTAGACCTAAATAAGTAAAGGGAATTGTTCCAAGCTTACAACCTAAAACAGTTGATAATCTGTTGGCCTCTTCAATAGATAGGTTAATGGGTACCATCATTGATTTAGCAAAGTTAACTGATAATCCAGTGGAAGCTGCAAAGACATCCAGCATTTCCTTCAATGCAATGAGTTGCTGATCCATAGCTAGAAGAACAATTAAAGTATCATCTCCATATTGAACAATGGGATAATCTTGACAGTTTGTAGGAATTGGCAGAGTTGAAATTCCTTTGCTACACATATCATTCACCACAGATTGCAGCAAATCAATAGCTAGAACAAATAGCAAAGGAGACATGGGGTCCCCCTGTGTGACTCCTCTCTTACAATGGAAGTGACTACCTGGTACCCCATTCAGTAGTATTGATGAAGACCCAGAAGATAAGATAGTCCTGATCCATGATATCCACTTCTCATTGAAACCCTTGTATATGAGGATTCTTAAAATAGCTTCATGTTCAATGGTATCAAAAGCTTTAGTGAAATCAAGCTTAAGCAGCACAATAGGTCTTTTTGATGCCTGGCATTGGTGTATATATTCAAAACACCAAGCCAAACAGTCTTGGATAGATCTAGACTTCAAAAACCCATACTGATTCTTGTGGAAGCGAGATAGAATAACTCCTTGCAACCTATTAGCTACCAGCTTTGTTAAAACCTTTAAGCATGTGTTGGTGAGAGAAATAGGCATGTAGTCATTCAAAGTTTCAGAGCTTATTTTCTTAGGTATCAGAGTTATCAAGGAAGTGTTTATACATTCCAAGTTTAATGAGCCATCATAAAACTCTTGCACTAAAAGCATGAAATCCTCTTTAATTAGGTCCCAGCATTTTTTTAAAAAGAGCCTAGTAAAACCATCAGGCCCAGGAGCTTTGTCAGATGGCATTTGCTTGATAACCAGCTCAATTTCCTCCTTGGAAAAGGGCCTAGTTAAATCATCTAGTATTGCAAAAAGTTTATTAGCCCTCGAAGCAAAGTACTACTACGCATGCTCCTAGGGGAGAGGTTGGTAGGAGTTAACCATTGCAGGCTCTCGACTTTCACACAAAGGAAGACAATCAAGGATAAATTGTGCTCCAACTTGATTGCATAACGGGAAGACCATACATGCATGCTACAGGAATCACAAACCTTAACACAAGTATTTTTACTATTCCACAATTTACTACTAGCATAACTCTAATATTACCTTCTTGATATCTCAAAACAATTTCAAGGAATCAAACTTCTCATATATTAAATGCTCTTTATTAAAGTTTTTATTATATCCCCCTTGGATGCCCATCATTTTAGGACTAAATTCATAACCTAAGCAAATTACCATGTTGTTTATAAGACTCTCAAAATAATATAAGTGAATCATGAGAGTTCATCAATTTCTATAGAATAACATCACTGCGTGCTCAAAAGATATAAGTGAAGCACTAGAGCAACTGTCTAGCTCAAAAGATATACGTGAAGCACATAGAGTATTGTAATAAATTCACGATAAATGTGTTTCCCTCTCAAGAGGTGTGTAAAGAAAGGATGATTGTGGAAAATTAAAAATCAAAGACTCTTATCATGCAAGACACTCCAAGCAAAACACATATCATGTGGTGACTAAAATATAGCATCAAGTAAATTTATCGATGGATTGAAGACAAAAGAGGGGTTGCCATCCGGGGCGTCCCCAAACTTAGATGCTTTTGTCCTTGAATATTACCGTAGGGTGTGAAGGAGTCATGTACTAAGGGTTCCTCGGGATGATGAACCATTGTATACGGGCCAGATTGCTGAAGCCATACTATGGCAAGGATTCAATGAAGCCGTAGAGTATCCTCGAGGTCTAGAAGGCACCAGATCTCTTTTATTCCTTATTGTAATCTATCTTTGGTAACCCTGACCCTATTGGTGTCTATAAAAACCGAAGGGTGTAGTCATTAGAGGGAGAGCTATTCTTCAACCCCCATAGCCTAGGGTTAGCTCATACTGATCTCGAGGTAGATCTACTTTGTAACCACAATATACCATCAATACAACAGAGTAGTACATAGGGTTTAACCTCTTTGAGAGGGCCCAAACCAGGGTAAACACCGTTTCCCCGATCTCCTACTACCATCGAGCATAGATCCATGGTTCGATACCAACTACCATGAGGTCTGCCGGTTTTGACACCAACATTGGTGCTTTCACTGAGACTTCCACTATTGGATCACTGGAGGGATCGATGTGTCCCTTAGTAATGGGAAAGTACATTAGTCACGTTGGTCTGTTCGTCCCTGGACAAATCTTCTCCTTCGGCAGCATTGTGCTGCACGTGGACTCGGTCGGTCGCCTTGACCAGCTCGACAACTTCACTCCCAAACACCTGATTCGATTCGGTAATCTGGATTACATCGCTGACACACGGGGGGATTTGGCCCTTGTCGGATTCACCACCCCCGGAGGCCCTGCCGCGCCCGCGCTAATACACACTCCGGATCCGATAAGTGAATTGGACCCGGTCTACCAAAAGGCCTCGAGCCAGTAAGGGCTCCTTGAGAGAGGGGATACTACCCCACCATCAAACGAACTCGCATCGGCGGAGAATCCACCTAGGGTCATTGAGGCAAACCCAGAAATGAGAAGCCATGATTCGATATTGACCGGACTCTCCACCCACGACTTCTGGCCAGCCTTGAGCCCGCACCCTGAGTCGGCTTCTGGCTTAGAGCCCTCAAGTCCGGTAACCCTTTACATGCTGAATAAGGTGCAATAACAAATTCACAACCTGACTATCCAGGAGAACTCACCCTCAGTTTTCGATCACTGACCCTTCAAGGTGTTGGACAGGGAATTTTGCGTCCCACCCACCACCCACTTGGTAGCCACTGTCGTGGATCTAACCGACATGTTATACTCTATTTTGGAATACACTGAATACATGGACGAGGATAGTGGGGCCACGGCCGATACCGATGTTACCCCTCCGCCACCGGTCGCTGGTTAGCCACATCCACATACAATATCAACATGGTGGCCACCCCCAAGGATAGCAAAGATACTCCAAAACAGGATCAAGTCAAGCCTGGAGATGAGCCACCCAAACGATGAAGACAGTGCTGTCGATCAAAACCACATAAAAGCCACACAACAAACGTGGACCCGTTGGAGAATGGCACCGCCGATAATACGAACGACCTCACTGAGGCCGCGGCTAACGAGCACCGGCAAGGTGACCTCGCAGCACAGGAGGACCCATCGAATCCGGAGGACCTCGAGGACACCGAAGACATCAATTACCTCCCATCCTTAGAGGAATAGGCCAATCGCGGGGAAGAAGATTTCATCATCCCCGAAGAGCTGCACGATCAGGAACGGTTTAGGCGAAGGCTTCTAGCCACAGCGTGTAGCGTGAAGAAATAAAAACGTAGGATCAAGGCCGAACATGAAACCCTCAATGATTGGTGGACTAAAGTCCTCGCTGCCGAAGAAGGGTACGACAATGAACAGCCAACGAAAAGTTACCCAAAGCGATGATTACTGTCATAGTTCGACGATGAGGCCCTAGAGCCAACGCGTCCCAAGTACACCCACACCGAATAGCCAGACTGCCCCCCTCGAGGGCGGGACAGAGGAGCTGACGATGCCGAACCACCTCGCTGTTCAGGTAGGGATAAAACACGGCCAGCCTAAAATATGACCTTCGCCGCGATCTGGACGCCCAGGGAGGACAAACCAGGTCTATCTACGGATCAAGAGAAGACCTTCCCGCTCACCGAGACAGTTATTATAATTGGCGGAACTGCAACGATAGAGTTTGGGACCCGCAGCAAAACCGGATAACCAAAAACGTCCGACGCGATATAGCCTGAGTTCTGGGAGCCGCACACCCCCTGTGTTTCATAGAAAAGGTGATGCGGCATGACTTTCCAGAAGGCTGAAAGCCTATAAACATCGAGCCATACAACGGAACTACGGATCCGGCCATATGGATAGAGGACTTCCTCCTCCACATCCACATGGCGCGAGGAGGCGACCTCCAGGCCATTAAATATCTACCGTTTAAACTCAAAGGCCTAGCTAGATACTGGTTAAACTTCCTTCCCGAAGACCCTATTGGTTGCTGGGAAGAGCTTGAGGATGCTTTTCGAGCAAACTTTCAGGGCACCTATGTCCGACCTCCGGATGCTGACGACTTAAATCACATCATACAACAACCCGGACAATCTGCCCGATAGTCCTGGAATCGATTCTTGACCAAGAAAAATCAGATTGTTGACTCTCCGGATGCGGAATCCTTGGCTGACTTTAAGCACAATGTCAAAGATGAATGGCTTATGTGACAGCTCGGCTAGGACAAACCAAGAAAATGGCATCCATTACTTCCCTTATAACCCACTTATGCGCGGGCGAAGATTGTTGGCTTGCCTGCAAATGCACAAACCCTGACACACCAGGTACCTCTAAAGTCCGGGTTGAAAATGGAAAACCATGGAGAAGCAAGAATAAACGTCGCCAAAATGACGGCGACAGTGATGATACGAAAGTGAATGCCAGATTTTGAAAAAAAAAGTCTGGACCGCGAAGGAAAGCCCCTAAAGGATACGGCGACGGCCCATCTAGAGTAGACACAATTCTGGACAGGCCATGCCAGATCCACGGCACAACAGAGAAGCCCACCAATTACTCCCATCGAAATTGGTGGGTGATCAAATAGGCCGGCAAACTCATAGCCGAACACCCGGGTAAATGCCCGTGAAGCGAGGATGACGACGAGCCCCGCAGGCCGAATAGTGTAAGCCAGAAGCCCCTCCCCTCCGAGGTCAAGACAGCAAACATGATTTATGCAACTCATATACCGAAGAAGGAGATGAAGGGAGCGCTACGTGACATATACTCCATCGAGCCAGTAGCACCAAAATACAACCCATGGTCGATTTACCCGATCACATTCGATCGCAGGGATCACCCGACCAGTATACATCATGGAGGGTCCGCAGCCTTCGTGCTAGACCCCATCATCGACAGATTCCACCTCACGAGAGTCCTAATGGACGGAGGGAGCAGCCTCAACCTAATATATGAGGATATAGTGAGGAAAATGGGGATCGACCCGTCAAGGATCAAACCCATTAATACAACCTTTAAAGGAGCCATTTCGGGAGTGGAGGCCCGTTGTACGGGCACTATAATGCTCGAAGTAGTGTTCGGGTCCCCGGACAATTTCTGAACCGAGGACTTGATGTTTGACAGCGCACCCTTTCGCAGTGGTTATTACGCCCTCCTCAGTCATACTGCATTTGCCAAGTTCAATGTTGTTCTTCATTACGCGTACCTCAAGTAGAAGATGCCCAGACCCTGAGGCGTCATAACTATCAACGGCAATACAAAGCGCTCACTTCGAACTAAAGAGCATACTGCAGCTCTAGCGGCCGAATACCACACCAGCCCATATAGGTGCGGATGCTGAACCACCAGAAAGGTCGGCGACACTAGTAAACAGATCCGAACATGTTGCCCAGAATGGGAGCCCACATGTGTTCACCATAAATAGGGATACTCGCATGATGGCACGCCCGCACTCTTCGCCCTTCACGTGCCTCGTCAAAACAACTTCGCACTCAAAGTGCCATGGGCAGTCATCAGGTATACACTGTTCCGAAGTACATATTCGTCCAAATCGGACTTTGGCATTACCTCTTCTTCATACAATCTGCAGACATATCCCGGACACCCTAAAAGCATAAAAGGCTCATCAACAGGGCTCTCGCCCACAAAGGACTCATTGAAGGTCCTTTACCCAACCTATCAGAAGCAAAGGCACAGACCTGCATCACGACATAGTGACGGCTTAAAATGATGCATCAAGGCCATGTGTTAACCTTTACTTTCGTAACTTTTTTCTTTTGCTTGCTTCTTATAAGTACCGCCTCGTAAACCCTTTTTGTTTCTTGCCGGATTCCTCACTCACTCTTCAAAGAAACATGCACTAAAGAACGGCCTCGCTTTCCGCGAGGTCTCCGACGTCTCGGATATTGCGTTATATGCATTCGTTCTGAACTATGTCTTGGGTCAATAGTTGGTGTCGGTGTACAAAAAGGGGGGGTTACACTTTTTGTACCCCTACGACTGTGCACGGGCAGCCCGAGCCACGGGCACCGCCGCACCAAGCAAGGCCAGGGAGGTAAGCCAGGGTAAGAATGAAGCCCAAAGCCAAGACCACAAAGAGCAAAGGGACGAAGCGGGTTCCCCGGCAAGATCCTTGCCGGGAGCCAGTTTTAGCAGCCCCGGCAAGATCCTTGCCGGAGCCGGCTTTAGCAGCCCTGGCAAGACCCTTGCCGCGGCAACTCGCCCCATGCCTACGGAGCGGATCACCCTTGAGTCCACTGCCCCCATGGGGCAAGGATTCGGGAGACATCCCCGTAGTGGCATGTTGATATTTGTGAAGACATTTAAGATCAGATACACACTAAGAAGACGACGACCCTTGGCGGGATCCCAGTCAAGGAAGACCACAAGACCTCCGGCAAGCCCCTTGCCGGGGATGACAGCAGGCGCCGCGGCAAGACCCTTGCTGGGGCCTCGGCAAGGCCCTTGCCGAGGACACCCACAGGGCCACCATCAGGCCCACACCGACTAAACCACCACCGCCTTATGCAGCTGCCGACCCAACCAGCTGGGCAGGCACCTACGTGGCGGCATGTAGATCTTCGTGAAGACCCACCATTGCGCCACCTCAGATGCCTGCCTGCCTACATGGCATCTCAGGCCTCGCTGGCCAGGGCGCGTGTCGACACAAGAAGGAGCGGTGGCGGACAAGAAATGCCTCTGCCCCGTCCCTGATAAAGCAAGGACACCTAAGCAAGATGCATTAAATGCGCCTTGTCATGTAATGCGAGGGATAAACCTCGCATCACTGTACCCTTTCCACCTCGTGTGTGCCACTGTGGTGACCACTTTCTCTATAAAAGGAGGCCCGAGGCGACCAGGAAAAGGATTCGGCTTTTAGGAGCTCCTCACGCCCCATAGCTAGCTAAAGAACACAAATATACAATCCACCAAAGCAGGAGTAGGGCTTTACACATCCTCGCGGCCTGAACCTGGGTAAACGAACCGTGTGCTATCTGTTTGATCCGCTCTTCTCTCAACCCCGCGCCCCGCAACCGTAGTAGGGATTCTTGTGATCCCATAGGTGTCGATCCAATACACTAACATCTTTGGCGCGCCAGGTAGGGGGCTGCATTTGTGAGAATCGGCTCTAGCAGTTGGCCCAGCACTCCTTCGTCTTCGTGGCTCTTTGAGAAGGAAGGAGGTCGGAAGATCAGTACTCGAACGGCTACAAACAGAAGCTAAGTTACATTGAACCCCGGATATTTCCATTCTATTATATAAAGTTATTATCCTCGGAGCTGTCGTTCTTTGTACAAAAGGAAACCTGCACGCAAATGGGGCCCTTCCCGATCGGCAATGCATTTGCTCTATATCGAGTCCGCTCAACAGTTCAAAGGGCTGCGTTGGAAACGGTAGGGTAGCCTTCCGCAATTGGCAAGGCTCTCGACTCTGACTCGAGTCAAACTCGACATTTCGAGCGGCTGCGTTAAGGGCGGTAAGGTGGCTCACCCGGTAGCCCACTCACCCGGCAGGCCAATGGGGACCCGTCCCCAAGACACTGCCTTGGGTTTCCGTGCCGGCAAGCCTACCCAGCCAGCGTAGGGTGGACATACAAAGAGGCAACAAACAGGGAAATAGCATGCATAATCCCAAAAGATATTTCATAGTTATATTACATCATTGCTGCGGTTCTAACTAAAGATAAAACTTGTCTTGGTCATGAACGCGCAGCGGCGAAGAAGATCGGGATGCCTAGTCCCGGCGCTAGCCTTCCACCCTCTTGATTTCGTTGATGCATCTGATGACGGGCTTGATGCGCTCCTTGAGCACCGTGAGGTCAATACCCTCCGGCAAGCTATCCATCGCGGCTTCGAAGTCGACGGTGGGATTCCAGTACACCATCTTGGTGAGGACCTTGGTCATGACCCCCCGGCAAAGTCGCCGGGCCTCCCCGGCCAGCGTGGCCGTTCTGTTCGAGTGAAGATCAGCTAAGGCGCCAAGGACGCCCTCGAAGAACAGGGTCAGCTTGGCGTTGATGGTCCCGCTCCACTCAGGGGCATACCTCACGTTTGGCATCCCCATGAGGGCCAACTGCGAGGTGACCCTGCCGGCGACGTCCTCCAGCCGGCTGATCCATCTGTTCTCGCCCGCCACATATTCCTGGTGGGAGGCGGCCTCGTCCGCCCGCAGCTGCTTCTCCTCCTCTAGGCTCCTAGTGAAGGTCTCCTCCCGAGCTCTCCGACAACATCTTCTCGAGATTCTCCAGCTTCAGCATGAGATCTCTCATGGAGTCTTGCGCCTCGGAGAGCTCCCCAGCCCTGCTGATGACCGCTCCTTGCGCCTCTGCCAAGGCGCAGTTGAGCGCGTTCTTCTCGTCGGACAGCTTGAGGGCTTGTTCCTTCAGCTCGTCCCGCTCTACCTCCAGCTCCTTTAACTTGCCGGCGTGGGCCAGAGCCTGGGCATCGAGTGCCTCTTTGTGCCTCTGCTCCAGCTCGCGAGTCCACCGCTCGACAAGGACCTCGAGCTCCTCATCCTTGCCGCGGAGCATTGCGGCAAGCTTCGCCTCACGCACGGAGAGGTCTTCTTCCTGGGAATCCAAGGCGGTTTGATGCTGGTTCCGGGCGGCCTCGGCAGTGGCAGCCAAATTCGATGCCTCTTCCTGGGCCTTCTCGATGTCAGATATCTTCATGGCGAGCTCTACATCGGGCTTGGTCAATTCAACTTGGAAGGCCCTCTGCTCCTCGCGGGTTTGGTGAAACCAGGTCTGCGCCTCAGCAAAGCGCGCCTTTAAGTCCACCTCCGCCTCGTCCACCGTTGCCATCTTGGATTTAACCTTGTCTAGACGGGCACGGTAGAGCGCTTGGAGCTTTCGGAAATTGGTCCCCATGACACGGAAGAACTGCTCTTTTGGAGAACCATCACCGCCGACGCCCGGTTCATCGACCACCTTGAGCCCGGTGGCGGCGAGCACCTCGCCGTCGAAGACATCCCCTCCAGGGGGAGCTCGGGAACTTGACACCCCTGCAAGATGGACGAAGAGATCGTCGCCCACCTTCAGATATCTGCCGGGGCCCGAGGTTGTGGAGGAAGAAGGCTGATCATCAACCACCTCTTCCTCGGTTGTGGCCTTGCCGGCCTCCCCGGCAGGCCCACCACTGGCACCCTTGGCAGAAGCCTCGCCGATTGCCTTGGCGGCCCCCGCAGCGGTGTCTTCATCAGCATCCTTGGTGGCCTCCTCGGCGGCGATCTTGTCGGCCTCCACCGCGGCCTCCTCGGCAATGTTCCCGACAACGGTGTCCACGTCCTCCATATCTGAAGGAGGGCCTGGGCAGTAATGGGAGCAATGAAGCCAAGAAAAAGAGTAAGGGAAAAACAGAGACGAAGGACAGGCGACTCACCAGTGCCAGGCTGCGAAGAAGAAGTCCCCTCCCCGCCAGTATTTGGCGCCGTGTCTCTGAAGCCCCAGCCGAGGCCTTGGCCCTCTTCACCCTCTGGGCCAACGTCTCTACATCCCTGCAAAAGCAAAAATGGATCAAGATGAGTGGCTTAATTCAGGGGAGTGGAAATGGCAGTAAGGAACGGAGTACTTACTCGTCATCCATCTCCTCCTCTTCCACCGTTTTCCCTTTCCTCTTCGGGCTGAGAGGCTCAAGATCAAAAGGGAGCTCCGCGTCGACATCCGAGTCAACGTCTGCCGGGGGAGGCGAAGAAGGTGGAGTTTGTGCGCGCCCAGTTGGAGAAGGGGCTGTTGCATTATTCTTCTCAGCGGCCTTCGTCAGCCTCCTCGCTGCCGTGGCCCTCGTGTAGCGCCCGGACCCCTCAAGGGTCAATTGAGGCTGAGTGGCCCTGCCGGGCTGGACCGGCTCGCTGGAAGTAGCCCGCCGCAGGACTCGCCCTCTTCCCCTAGCTGGCGCCGAGCCCGCCGCCACGTCCTCCTCCTACGATGACTCGTCGGCCACATCTTCGACAAGCGGAGCTCCGGTGCCGGCGCTGCTAGCCTCCCCGGTGGCCGCCGCCCACTGGGCGAGCTCCTCCTCCTCAGCAGCCGTTGCGGCCTTGTCCTCCACACCCCTGGCACTGCCGGCCTCCATGATAAGCTTCGCCTCCCTCGCCCTAGTGGCGATGTAGTCCAGCTCTGCCTGGGTGGTGTCCATGACAAGCCACTGCTCGGCGTCAGCGTTGACATACACCTCAACCAGAGAGTCGAAGAATTGCTGCACATATGCGTCCGCCGGCTCCTTCCAGCTTGGGACAGGGCCGTGCGCGTTGCAGTCCGGCATCATAGCGATGATCTCGGACCGGCGCGAATTGTTGCACAACGGGACCACCCCCGCTGGAAACTTGAAAAACGGCCCCTTGATAGCCTTGCCGGCCTTCACGGCAGCCCTCGCGGCCTTGCCGGTCTGTTCGACCTCGCCGTCACGACCCACATCAAGCTGGAAGAGCCGCTGGCAGAAATGGGCGTGTGCCATCACCGTGAAGTTGTGGTCGAGGCAAGGGCGGAGTCGCATGACGTCACCCGGGTTTCTAAAGAGCCAGGCTGGGTTCCCCTTGTTGTGCAACGAGGCGATCCGACCGCGAATGAAGTCCGCCTCGATCATCTCGAGGGTGAGTCCGGCCTGGGTGAGCCGGAGAATCCTGGTGGTGGCGACGGTGAGCCTCCCGTCGGCGACGTCAACGTCGCTCCAGTCACTGCCACGGACCGGCGGCACTCGGCGGACCTTGCAGAATCTTGGCGGGTCTTCGTCTTCAATCCAGCACCACCGGCGAGGCCATTCATCCCACCTCTCCTTCACGGCGCCGTCCGGGTACGCCCCCTTGGATCTTGGGATCCAGGTGATGCATCCAGAGACGGCACCTCCCGGCTAATCCGAGGGGAGAAATAGTGGCGGAAGAACGTCGTGTTGGGCTGCACCCCGACGAAGCCTTCGCACAGGTGCGCAAAGAAAGCCATGCACGCCACCGCATTCAGAGTAAAATCCAAGAGGCGGAAGCCGAAGGTGTGCATGATATTGCAGAAGAAATCAGAGAAAGGGGGACATAACCCGTAAGAAAATAAGTCGACGAAGAAGGGATACCAATTTGGGCCAGGTTCGGTGCAAGTGGCAGGAATGACGCGCGTCGCCGGATGTCCCAAATTCTCTCCCCTCGTCTTCACCCCCCACAAAGGCTTGAAGGCGGCCCGGAGCTCGTGCACGTCAACCGTCGAGGGGAATAAGAAGGCGGACTTCGTCCGGTCCCCCAATAGCGCGTTCTCCGGCGGCTCCACGATCCCGGCGCCCTTAGCCACCCCTTTGCCCTTGACGGACTTGGACGCCACGGCGGCTGAGAAAGTTGGAGGTCTGAGAGAGGGGGATGGCGAAGCAACGGCGGCAGGCGACGGCGGAAGCTTGGGAAGGAAGGAAGAGAGGAAACGGCGACTCTGAGATTGGAAGAGGCGCGAGGAAAGAGGAGAAAGTGAGCAGCGCGCCCGCGGTTATTCCTTCTTATGGGGGAAAACGCGGGCCGCCTCCTTTCACATTAACTGCGACGTGATGCATGCCTGCGGAAACCGCCCCGCGCATGCCGCCCACGTCACGCACGCCCCTCCACGCCGCGCCGCGCGTGGATCGTGGGAGGCGAAGCGCGTGGAAAATCTTACCACGGTAAAAACCGTCCCGCCTGCCCGCGCACCGTTCTGGGCCTAGCCCAACAACGCATCGCGCTTATGTGTGTCCCAGGCCCGGGGGCTTCTGTCAGTGTACAAAAATGGGGGGGGGGGTACACTATTTGTACCCCTACGACTGTGCACGGGCAGCCTGAGCCACAGGCACCGCCGCACCAAGGAAGGCCAGAGAGGTAAGCCAGGGTAAGACTGAAGCCCAAAGCCAAGACCACAAAGAGCAAATGGATGAAGCGGGTTCCTCCGGCAAAATCCTTGCCGGGAGCCAGTTTTAGCAGCCCCGACAAGATCCTTGCCGGGTCCGGCTTTAGTAGCCCCGGCAAGATCCTTGCCGCGGCAACTCGCCCCACGCCTACGGAGCGGATCACCCTTGAGTCCACAGCCCCCATGGGGAAAGGATTCAAGAGACATCCCCGTAGTGGCATGCAGATCTTCGTGAAGACATTTAAGATCGGATACACACTAAGAAGACGACGACCCTTGGCGGGATCCCAGCCAAGGAAGACCACAAGACCTCCGGCAAGCCCCTTGCCGGGGATGACAGCAGGCGCCGCGGCAAGACCCTTGCCGGGGCCCCGGCAAGGCCCTTGCCGAGGACACCCACAGGGCCACCATCAGGCCCACACCGACTAAACCACCACCGCCTTATGCAGCTGCCGACCCAACCAGCTGGGCAGGAACCTGAGTGGTGGCATGCAGATCTTCGTGAAGGCCCACCATTGCGCCACCTCAGCTGCCTGCCTGCCTACATGGCATCTCAGGCATCGCTGGCCAGGGCGCGTGTCGACACAAGAAGGAGCGGCGGCGGACAAGACAGGCCTATCCCCCGTTCCCGGTAAAGCAAGGACACCTAAGCAAGATGCATTAAATGCGCCTGGTCATGTAATGCGAGGGATAAACCTCGCATCACTGTACCCTTTCCACCTCCTGTGTGCCACTATGGCGACCCCTTTCTCTATAGAAGGAGGCCCGAGGCGACCAGGAGGAGGATTCGGCTTTTTGGAGCTCCTCACGCCCCATAGCTAGCTAAAGAACACAGATATACAATCCACCAAAGTAGGAGTAGGGTTTTACGCATCCTCGCGGCCCGAACCTGGGTAAACGAGCCGTGTGCTATTTGTTTGATCCGCTCTTCTCTCAACCCCGCGCCCCGCAACCGTAGTAGGGATTCTTGTGATCCCATAGGTGTCGATCGAATACACCGACAGTTGGGTTTCCCGGCTCCCGTGCTTGCCCCTTATGTTCCGTATGTTCGCATAAGAGGGCAAAGGGAGAACCCCTTCAATTGTACTTGTGGTTTGCCTGGTCAAGTACCTCAGGATGAAAGGTTCGTCTTAACACAAACCATTTGACTGGAAAGGGTAGGCTTAAGCCCCCAAGTACATCAAACGGAGGCTAGTCCCTAGCCCCCACCGTCAAACTCCTAAGGCTAAGTGAGAGAAGTAAAACCGAATAGGCCGATTGCCTGGTTTCGTTCATGCACTACTGCCTCCGGACACCAAGAAGTTGGCTAAGGGTAACAATGCGGAAGCCAAAGACCCTTCATGATATTCACTTGGGGCGGAAGCCAACGACTAGTAGCTTTCAGAATTAAAAACACGACCACATAGGAGTCAAAATTTAACAACTACAATATTAACTAAGTACGTCAGGCACGTACATAGAGCCCCACCTGGCACAAACTTGCTAAACTACTCAAGCATTACATTTTGAACACTGGCCCTCCATTGCATGTGCTCCGACCATCACCTGTGCAAAATACTATTCGGGGCGGCGATGCTCTTTTCCCTTGGGCGGGAGGCCAGTGACCATCTCCATTGGATTGTTCTTCGGCCAATGCACCATGGTCTTCGAAAATGCAAGACTCACCCCTCAAGACACGCTGATCGCTTCACTACATCAATCTGGAGCGGCGTCTCACGCAACTTCTGCACAAGGTCAAAGTAGGTGTCCGAAATAGGCTCGGTTGGCCATAGGTTGATACAGAGGTCCTTCAGGGCCAGTTCGGACATCCGACCATCTCCATCAGCTGCTTCAATTGATCGCCAAAGAGGGAAGAGCACTCGGAGTCTGGAAAATGTGCCCAAAAAGGCCGCTACGTGGAGTCCTCCTCGTGGGTGGCACAGTGCCTCGACGCGGACGTCGCATTCCTTGGAAGATCGTCGAAGACATATGTGGAGCGACAGACCCTTGTCAGCCGGGTGAACCTGTTGCCTCCGAATACACATTGCAGGAAATACTCCTTACCATTCGTGATCTGCGATGCCTACCGAAGCTCCTTCAGGACACCTCGGGCATCACTTCGCGCATCTTGGAGGTCTTTCTCTGCCTTGGACAGACGGGAGGATTGCTGCGCTAGACGCTTCTCAAGGGCCTCATGTTTCTCAGTGGCATCCTTGAGCTCCACTTGGACCTCGATTACCGGAGATTCATGCTGCTTTGCAGCACGCCTGGCTTGTTCACTATCGGATGCCGCCTTCCCTGCGACTTCCCATTTCTTGTCCACCTCAGCCTTAGCTTTCTTCTGGGCCTCCTTCAAGCCCTCGACCTCGGCGGCAGCAGCTACAAGTTCATTAAGTGAAGGACTAGTCAATGGTCTGCCTGGTCATAATCCGACAAGTACACGTCTTTCACAGAGCATACCTTGCACCTCGTCAAGCCGTTTGTTGACAAAGTCTAGCTCTTGATGGGAAAGCTTGAGTTTCCGATCCATCTCCTCTAACGCCGCAGCATTAGCAGCCGTGGCCATGGGGGATGCCTACGTCAGCATTCGAAACATCAATATTATTAGACACCCAAATGATTTTGATCCTCTACAGGCTGCCTCGAGTTCCTGGCAGAGTCTCGAGGGCTGCTATGTATGTGGCTTAATTTAACTAACATCTATAACCTCATAATGAGGAAAGATCATTACTTGACTTACCTCAAAGCCTATTAGAAGGCCTTGGACAGCGTAGTTCAGACCGGATTGGACGGACAAAACACTCTGTATCGCCACACCCATAAGTTTACGGTGTCCCTCCATGATGACGGAGTTGCTCACCAACTCATCTAGCGTGTCCAACTAGCCAGCCGCCACCCTTTCGGAGGTGTTCGGCACCGGTGTTGGCACCCCAATCCCCTCCCCATTGGAGGGAACCCGTGCCGTTAAAGACCATGGGGGCTCGGAAGCCATCGACGGAGGTGGTCCGGATGGCCCGGACTCTTTTCCTTCGCCGTCCAGGAGGGATGCTCCCTAATGGTTGTCGGTGACCAAGGTGTTACCCTCAACCATCACAATATTTACCTCCCACTCTGTGTTTGGGGGAGGAGCGTCGGTGTCAAAACCGGCAGATCTCGGGTAGGGGGGGGGGCAAGCTGCGTATCAGAGGATCGGTTGTAACAGGGGGAAACAAGGGCACGATGTTTACCTAGGTTCAGGCCCTCTCGATGGAGGTAATACCCTACTTCCTGCTTGATTGATCTTGATTGATATGGAGATTACAAGAGTTGATCTACCTTGAGATTGTAATGCCTAAACCCTAGATGTCTAGCCTATGATAGTTCTGTTAGCCTCTACGGACTAAACCCTCCAGCTTATATACACACCAGAGGGGGCATAGGGTTGTATAGATATGACTTGAAGAGGAAGGAATCATTACATCCGGACATCAATTTTGCCTTTCTATTTACATGGGAGTCCTACCAGGACACTAGGGATGATCTTCTGCTTTTATCTTCACGACCCATTAGTCTGGCCCACCTTCAGTAGTCCAGACACCCAAGGACCCCCAAATCCAGGAATCCCTCAATAGCCCCCGAAGTTGCTTTCAATGACGATGTAGTATCCGGCTTCATGTCTTCGGCCTTGCAAGGCAGGTTCTTCATTATACTTCAGAACGACGATAGTTCGATTATGACTTTCATACCCCGCCTTGATGATTTCTTCTCATCGTCACTTTGACTTCCACGTGACGGGCGAATGCGAACAGTCTTCATACTTTTTAAAAATACACCCCTGATCACGCAAGGATGGTGTGTATTTAAAGATATTGGATCTCAGATGGCCTTCCACACCACGCATAAACCCTCAGAGCATACCTCGAAAAATCTTCCCAACATGGCAAGCGCTCCCGGCTCCACCTCCAGCCCTCATGGCCCTCAAGCAGGCGACTAGGGAAGCTGCTCGGTATCCCATTCCCAGCTGAATAGACTTTATATGGAGGGATATCTTCCTCCAGTAGATCTAGTCTCCATTTGGGCGGGATTAGCTTCAATCGACGGCGAGGCTCTGGCGGAAAATTTCCCCAACCCCAAAAAAGAGGAGCGGGTGTGCTTTGTATATTTCCTTCTGAGAGGTGTAGGATTTCCAATTTATCCCTTCCTCCAAGGTTTTTTGGATTTTTATGGGCTCCAACTGCACAACCTTACACCATGATCTATCCTGCATATCCCCGGTTTCGTTGCTCTTTGTGAGCTATTTTTATGCTGTGAAGACCATTTTGAACTATGAAGAAAGTTCTTTTGCCTTGTCCCTCATTCCCCCAGGGGATCCATATTCGAGGTGGGCAGCGCCGAAGTATGCCGTATAGAAGGAACAGGTTACCTGTCAGGCACTCCCAAAAAGGGACCCAAAGAGTGGATCTCGGAGTGGTTTTACATTGAAGATGTTGCCCTTCCGGACCCAGTTCAGCATGATCTTCCTGAATTCTCCAGTGCTCTCTTGAAGAAACGCTTCAACTGGCACCCCTGAAGCCCCAAGCAAGGAGACATTGATGAAATTAAGAGGCTAGTCAGCAAGATTAGAGTACTTGCCCACTGCGAACTCTCAATAATTGAAGTTATGGGCATTGTGATAAAGTGATGTGTTCAGCCACCTCAATCTAGAGGGTTTCTCATGTGGCAATACAACGGACAGGACGGCGCATCTCGCTACTAGCGCGAGGGTCTGGATACCGTAATCACCTTGGCTGCCATCTTACCAAATCTTTGTAAGGGGGAGAAGGAAGACTTCGTCTGTTTAAAATTTCAGGACGGTTCCTCCATTTATAACCCAATCGATCGGGTAAGTTTTTTTGATTACTAGTATTATGCATCCTTTTCACTGAGATGTGCTGATCGAACTATATTCGACTATTTCAAAACACACGTGGAGGAAGGTGATCGAGGGGGTTCATTGCCCTGCTCCGTAACCAGAGGACCATGTTCGCAATGAAGATCCCGGATTCGAAGATGATCCGGACATATTCATAGAACTTATCGACAGAGTTTTCTACCAGGCGATCCATGATGGTACAGAAGTGGCAATTATAGCTGATTATCCTTGGCCTTCTTCCCTCCTCCAATGTAAGTACCCAGAAGACATCCTCTCAACGAGAGCCTTCCCTTGGTGCCTCTCCCACCGCACTGACTTGTGCTCAAAAGGGCCGGTGCTCGGCATGCCGCACTGCATCAAGGGCATCTTCTAGCGGGACAGTGCCTATGCAGGGCGAGTCTTTGAAGCGAAAAGAAACGGAGGGCACCATTGAGCCCCTCCTTCATCGAAGAGGTATAGTTTTCAGTATGTTCCCTCATGCAAGACTGGATTGTTACATTTTCCCTTCTGTATTATTTCAAAAGGAGCATACGCCGAACTGCGTCCAAGGACCTTGTTGGCCGATCACCATCCAATCCGGCCCCGGGCTCATCAACAAGGACAAGAGCCGATACAAATGTAGCACCGGATTGTCCTCCACAGGAAGATTCGGATAATGTATCAGTCGTGAATTTCGAAGTGGAGAGCGCGATGAATCATCGGCGGTGAAAAGAGGCCATGTGTGACCCAATTTTTGCTGAGGAGGCGTTCAACGCCCTCAGCTCTGTGGATGAGTATATCCGAGCTGCTCGGGACGGGCTTGCCGGAGCCACTCACCTGCTTTCATAGGATATGCAGGTCAGAATTTGTCTAAATTTAATAAGCATATGGCAGTAGTCCCAAGACTTGAAGCAGTTGGCCCAACTAATTTAAGGATCGTTATGACCACAGGTTCTCAAGGAAAAGAATGACGTTTTGTCCAAGGAGCTTGAAGCAAACCAAATCAAGATGAATGTCCTCACCACCGAGCTAGAAGACTTGAAGAAATCCATGAGGGGGTCTCATGGTAAGGACGAATAGTGTCCGAAAAGTATGATTTCGCCGTCAATGATGTCTACACATACATTGTTGTATTTTTGGTGGCGGAATCGATAGATAAACAAGGACCATTGAGCAAAAGAACATACTGCTGGATGAAAAGATCAAGCAAGCTAAAGAGATAAAGGACCTAAGGGCCCATCTATCAGATGCCTTGAAGGAAAATGAGAAGTTAAAAGTCAACATATTCAGTATGACCTTTGAACTTGCTTTCATATTATCCAACGATTCAGAGCTTCATAATGCTATCCTTGCAAGTTTGTTAACTTGGCGGCCTGAGGTAGAAGTATCCGGATTTCAAGGCGACGTGCTACAAGAGCTGTCCAAAGTGCATGAGCGGGTTCGGAAAGCCATGAAGTATATGGCTAAAGCCTTATGGCCATCTGATTCTCCTCCTACAATTATGGAGGATCTAGCGAACTTATTCAAAGGAGCTCGGTGTCACTTTGAGCTATGGAAGGCATCAGCATGCCAAGAAGGTGCGCGAGAGGCCTGGGCCATGGTAAAAATGTGCTATACCGAGCTTGATCCGAATCATATTTCCCTAGTTGGACCTGAGGGACAAGAAGGAAAAGAGATTCATGTGGGCCTGGTGTATGACCAAGTAATGATAGCCGAAAAGTATTCGCAAGAAGACTGTAGTATAGACAGTCTTATAGACGGCATAGATAAAGAATAGGCGTTTGATTCCACTTACCAATGTACTTTATCATCAAACTTATCTCTGACCTAATTTGTCATGGCAGACCTTCGGCTTCAACCTCCTGAACCCAAAGGTTGGAGTGTTTACGGATACTATACTTGTGGTAAACACTTAGTATGTTCGGAAACCATGCAATTCGGTCGTTTTGTTTGAACAAAAAAATTTGTTCAGGGAGTTATGTTATATTACTATTTTACGTAAGAAACATCTTCCAAGGAGAATAGTTCCGTTAAGGGTTCCTTTCCCTGGGTCAACATGCATAATTATGCATGCCTAGGCTTTGATCCTAAAGATAGGATTATAGGAAGCCTATCCCTTGATATTGAAAACTATGTACAAATAAGTAATTCATCGTTTGTCCGCCGACCAATGAGTCCCATAAGAACACTAGATTTTGTCTTCACCCATCAGAGGTACAGGTCTAGATTACTCGGTTGTACCAATCGTAGAGGTGCTCCCTTTACAACCTAGCCAAACAATCGGGAATGTAGGGTATAAACATAGGAGCGAGGCAACCCAGCTTGGCAAAAACTAAAGTCATAGAGGTGCATATAATGGCGAAGAGACTATATAAAATAGACGACATAAGTAATGTAAGCGACAAGCTTTAATAGTAAGCTTCGTTAGAGATGCCCCCATGTATCTTGAGGTATATATACATTTAAAGATGTTCACCCTAACAGTTTGGTACAGACAAATACTTTTCTAGGAAGGAAAAACAAAAAATGAAGAGGAAGAAAAACAAAGGAAGACAGCTAGTCAAAAATAAAAATCTACAGGACTATCCGTAGAATCGTCGGAGCCTAGCAGCATTCCATGGATTCAGCTCAAGACGATTGTCTGATGCATTTCGAAGGCAATAGGCTCCTCCGGTGAGAACTTCCTCATTGATGAAGGGGCCCTCCCATCTTGGTTTGAGCTTATCCTTTTTATTCTCCGAGAGGCGCTAAATGAGTTCGCTGATGTTGTATGTTCTGGCCCGAACTTCTCTGCTCTGGTATCGCCTGGCCTGTTGCTGATAGAATGCGGAATGAGCTTGCGCAATATTGCGCTCCTCTTCAAGGCCGTCTAGGTCATCCTGCCAGTCGAACTTGACTTCTTGCTCTTCGTACATACACACTCGAGGTGAGTCATGAATAATGCCGCAGGGCAGAACAGCGCTATGCTATAGACCATGAAAAAAACTGTGTACGCAGTTGTTTAGTTAGGTGTGGTCTGCAGCTCCTAAAGTACGGAGTCAAGCTCCTCAACCCTGTGTTTATCTGACTCCCGTAGGGAGCGCACCAGTCGGGGTTTAATGCCGCTCATTATTAGGTCATTGACCCATTCCACTTGACCGTTTGTTTGAGGGTCGTACACGGAGGCATAGTCAAGTTTAATGCCTAACTTGGCGCACTAGTTCTTCACCTCATCAGCTGTAAAGTTGGAGCCATTGTCTTTGATAATGCTCTGTGGGACACCATAGCGGGGTACCACACTGGATATGAAATCGATCACTGGCCCTACTTCAGCCATTCATATGGGTTTGGCTTCTATCAACATAGTGAGTTCATCCACCATAACCATCGAATAATTATTTTTATGGCTTCCCCCTTTAAGGGGTCCGGCCATATCCAGCTCCCAGACCGCAAAAGGACAAATAATGGGGATGGTTCTCAAGGTGGTGGGAGGCATAATGCTTTGATTGGCAAAAAGCTGACATCCAACACAACGTTGGACTAGGGCTTGTGCATCTGCTTGGTCTATTGGCCAGAAAAAACATGTTCGGAAAGCTTTGCTTATGAGAGCCCAAGTTGCGGCAGAGCCCAAGCTGCGGCGTGATGGCCGCCCATACAACTGTGTATTTTGGCTAAAAGTTGACGTCCCTCCTCTTCAGAGGTGCACCTTTTGAGAACACGAGTAGTGCTTTTCTTGTACAGTTCACCTTTGTGAACTTTTTAGGCTTTAGAATGCCAAACTATACGACGGGCCTCATTTTGATCATTGGGGAGCTCTTGCCTAGTAAGGTAGGCCAGGAAGGGTTCGGTCCAAGGAGCAATGATGGCCATGATCTGATGAGCCGAAGTTGTTATTTGCATATCTAGATCCCCGATGACATCTGTATTTAGTTCGGTTGGTAGGGGTGTGATCATGTCTGAATTAGCGTCTTTGCTCTCGTCCTGCCATACCACAGATGGTTTGAACAATCTTTCTGAAAGGTGTTAGGCGGGACTGGGTCATGCTTGGCACCCATGCGAGCGAGTATGGCTGCTGCCTGATTACTATCTCGAGCAACGTGATGAAATTCGAGCACCTCGAACCGAGCCGATATTTTTAATATGGCGCCTTGATAAGCCGCCATTTTTGGATCCTTCTCATCAAATTCTCCGTTTACTTGAGATATTGCGAGGTTTGAGTCTCTGCACACTTCTAGGCATTGTATACTCATGTATACGGCCATGTGGAGACCATGATGTAGCGCCTCGTATTCGGCAGCATTGTTTGAGTCCGTATACATGATTTGTAACACGTAGCAGACTGTGTCCCCTATGGGATATTTCAAGATAACGTCGGCCCCCAGTCCTGCTATCATTTTAGAGCCGTTGAAATACATTGTGCAGTGGGAGCATGACTCGTACTCTTTGGGGAGTTCGTCTTCCGTCCATTCTGCACCGAAGTCAGCCAACACCTGAGATTTAATAGCCCGACATGGTTTGTATGTTATTTCGAATGGTAAGAGCTCGAGATCCCATTTCGCTATGCAGCATGTGGCGTCCTTGTTGTTTATAATATCATTAAGTGGTACTTCAGTTGCCACTGTAATCAAACACTATTGAAAGTAGTGTTGGAACTTCCGAGATGCCATGAACACCACATAGGATTTTTTTGATAATGGGGTTATCATGACTTGCACGGTGTAAGAACTTCTGATATGTAGTAGACTGGTTTTTGGAAGGGGGATTTATGTCCCTCTTCCTCTCATCCAACTACGAGCACAACACTCACAACCTAGTGAGTTGCTGAGATATAAAGCAACATTGGCTCGCCAATACTTGGGGCCGCTAGGACTGGGTTGCCCGCTACTAGGGTCGTTATTTCTTCCAGTCCGGTTGTGGCCGCATCAGTCTATTCAAAGTTGTTCGTGCGCCTTAGCAGTCCATAGAGTGGTATTGCTTTTTATCCCTGTCTGGAGATGAAGCGACTTAAGGCCGCTATGCACCGTACTAGCTTTTGGACTTGTTTTAGATCGGTTGGCGTAGCCAGTTGTGACAAAGCTCGGATTTTAGCTGGATTGCTTCAATTCCTCTATGGGAGACAATTAACCATAATAGCTTTTCAGCTGGAACACTGAAGACGCATTTTCCGGGATTGAGCCATATGTCCAATGTTCGGAGGTTGTCGAACCTGAGGCGGAGGTCGTCCACCAGTGATTCGACGTGTTTAGTCTTGATGACTACATCATCCATGTATGCCTCCACTATCTTGCCAATTTGTTTCTCTAAGCATGTTTGAATCATGTGTTGATACGTGGCACCAGTGTTTTTGATCCCAAAAGGCATAGTGTTGAAGCTGAAAGGCTCGTACGGAGTGATAAACGTCGTTGCGGCCTGGCCGGATTCCTTCATTTTTATATGATGGTATCCGTAGTAAGCGTCGAGAAAAAGTTGTCAGATAAAGGCACTATCTATGCTCGAGCAATATTTTTTATCATTACTTCCGATATTAAGAAATACATCTGTTCTGGACTCCGAACATCTCTTGATACCAAACACTGAAGATCTATTGAAGAACTCACCTTGCAAGGAGAATATAATTATCATAGCGGATGTTGCACACAAAGTTCTTGCGTTGAAGGCATGTTCATGGGCTACTTATGGAGTCATGGACTACGGGGTCCTCGGGACTACGACCCATTGTATATGCGCTGGATTGGTGGAGCCGTACTATGGCAAGGATTCTATGAAGCCGTGGAGTACCTATCTTTAGTAACCCTAACCCTATCGGTGTCTATATGAACCGAAGGGTGTAGTTATTAGAAGGTCAAATATTCTTCATCCCCCATAGCCTAGGGTTAGCTCATACTGATCTCGAGCAAGATATAATCTGTAAACCACAATATACCATCAATACAATAGAGTAGGACATAGGGTTTTACCTCTTCGAGAGGGCCCGAACCTGGGTAAATACCGTGTCCCTTATCTCATGTTACCATCGATACTAGATCCACGGTTCGGGACCCCCCACCCCAAGGTCTTCCGATTTTGACACTGACAGGGTGCGTTGAGCATCCCCAAGCTTAGGCTCTTGCCACTCCTTATTCCATAGTCCATCAAATCTTTACCCAAAACATGAAAACTTCACAACAGAAAACTCAACAGAAAACTCGTGAGATCCAGTAGTATAATAAAGCAAATCACCACTTTCGGTACTGTTGTGAACTCATTTTAATTTTATATTTGTGTTATATCTACTGTATTCCAACTTCTCCCTAGTTCATACCCCCGATACTAGTGACAGATTCATCAAATAAGCAAACAACACAATGAAAATAGAATCTGTCAAAAACAGAATTGCCTGTAGCAATCTGGAAATTTTTTATACTTATGCAACTCTTCAAATTCTGAAAACTTAGGAAAATGTAGGTAAGCCGTATATCAATCTTGTGTAAAAATTTCAGAAAATTGGCACGCCCTAGTGAATTTTAGAATTTTCTATACTGAGCGCAAAACTTTCCATTTTCTCACGGAATCAAATCAACTATGTTCCAAATCATCCCAAAGGTCTTACTTGGCAGAACACTAATTAAAATCATAAAACACATCTAACCAGATGAAAGAAGATATATTATTGCAAAATAGAAGCAAAAAGGTAAAAACAAAAAATAAAATTGTGTTATCTCCCAACAAGAGCTATTGTTTAACGCCCCTAGCTAGGCATAATGCAATGATCTAGGTATTGTCATCTGTGGTATTTATTCCATAAGTAGCCCTCAAAATAGATTCATATTGTAACTTAATTTTCTTTATTGGAAAGCGTTCCATGCTATTCATTAATGGAAATTGGAATCTAATGTTTCCTTCTTTCCTATCAATAATTGCACCAATCGTTGTAAGGCAAGGTCTACCAAGAATAATCGAGCATGTAGGATTGCAATCTATATCAAGCACAATAAAATCTACGGTCACATCATTCATATTTGCAAAAATGAGAACATCATTAGTCCTTCCCATAGGTTTTTAATAGTCGAATCCTCTAAAGAACAATCATCAAGTTTATGGAGACATAGCACATCACATAGAGTTTTTGCAATGGATAAAACACTAGCACCCAAATCACACAAACCATTGCACTCATAATCTTTAATATTAATTTCAATAGTGGGTTCCCATTGATTATAAAGCTTTGTACGGATTGAAATTTCCAACTCAAGTTTTTCTTCAAAATATTTAATCATAGCATCGATAATATTTTAGTAAAAGCCTTATTTTGATTATAAGCATGAGGTGAATAAAGAATGGATTGAACAAGGAAATACAATCTATCAAAGAACAATTATCAGAATTAAAGTCCTTGAAATCCAAAAGAGTGGGCTCATCATTAGTTAAAGTTTTGACCTGTCCAATCCCACTTTTAACAATTTTCTCATTAAGATATTCACCCTCCCAATTATTGGGATGCCCTCTAGCTAAAGCTGACTCATCTTCAGTCCCTTCTCTTTGAAGATTGATATTGGAAAACAAAGATTCAATAGGAGTTAAGCGAATCACATTAAGATCTTCATCATTATGAAAAGCTTCAGGTTTAGTAGCCATATTATTTACTAAACTAGTTTGCTTATCAGAATTTGGACCTACTAAATTTTCAATATCAGCAAGTTGAGATTTATGACCGAATATTTCCTTATTACCATCATCAAGCTCTTTATTGATATATTCCATATTAGTTTTTTGTTATTTATGCTCGTCCCTAAAGAAACTATAATGCTCAAATTGTAAAGACATAAAGCTTTTCATATTGTTTTCAATTTCTTCCAACTTTCTAAAGTAAAGGTCAAGATTTTTGGTTTGAGACATGATGGCAAGCAAGCAATCTAGCACACAAGCAAACAAAAGGACGAAGGAAAAGAAGGTGAATAAAAATGAAAATATTTTTGTGTTCTTACAAAAACGTTTTAGAACTGGGGGAGATGAAAATGAGAGGCAAATGGTAAATAATGTAAGTGCAAGTGATGAGAGTTTATGATAGGTACTTATTAGGCTTGATGTAGAACCTCCCTGGCAACGGCGTCCGAAATTCTTCCTGCTACTTCTCGAGCTTGCGTTGATTTTTCCTTGAAGAGGAAAGGGTGATGTAGCAAAGTAGAGAGAAGTATTTCCCTCAGTTAAGAACAAACGTATCAATCCATTTGGAGGCACAAGGAATACTCCAATAGACGCACCTGTGCAAACTAACAAGCACTTGCGCACAACGCGAAAAAGGGGTTGTCAATCCCTTCACGGTCACTAGCAAAAGTAAGATCTAATAGAGATAGATTTAAAATACAAGTAAAAGGTAAAATACAGTAAACACAAATAAATTGCAGCAAGGCATTTTTGGCTTTTTGGTTCTATAGATCAGAAATTATATGATAAGGAATAGACCCGGGGGCTATAGATTTCATTAGAGGCTTCTCTCTCGAAGAAAGCATACGGTGGGTAAACAAATTACTGTTGAGAAATTGATAGAAAAGTGCAAACTTATGACAATATCTAAGGCAATTATCATTATATAGGCATCACATCCGTGACAAGTAGACCGAAATGATTCTGCATCTACCACTCCACACATCGACCAACTCCTGCTTGCATCTAGTGTATTATGTTCATAAAAACAGAGCAACGCTTTAAGCAAGGTGACATGATGTAGAGGGATAAACTCAAGCAATAGGATATAAACCCCATCTTGTTTTCCTTAATGGCAACAGTACAATACGTTCCTCGCTACCCTTTCTGCCACTAGGTGAGGACACCGTGAGATTAAACCCAATACAAAGCACCTCTCCCATTGCAAGAAAAACCAATCTAGTTGGCCAAACCAAATCGATAGCTCGGAGAGAAATACGAAGCTATCTTAATCATGCATAAACAAGTTCAGAGAAGACTCAAATAATGTTCATAGATAATCTGATCATAAATCCACAATTCATCAGATCTCAACAAACGCACCGCAAAAGAAGATTACATGGAATAGATCTCCAAGAACATCGAGGAGAACATTCTATTGAAGATCAAAGAGAGAATAGAAGCCATCTATCTGCTAGCTATGGACCCGTAGGTCTGTGTTAAACTACTCATACATCAATAGTAGGTTAGCAAGGTTGATGTAGATGTCCTCCGTCATCGAATCCCCCTCCGGCGGAGTACCGGAAATGGTCCCAAGATGGGATCTCAACAGGACAGAAGATTGCGGGGTGGAAAAGTATTTTTGGTGTGCCCTCTGACATAAGGGTAATATTTGGGTATTTATTGTCACTCCCAAGATGCAATTCTATACTGATCACGTGATAACCTCGTGATTGGCGCACAACCGGTGCTTAGCTAGATAGATATCATTACATCATACCATTACATAAATAGATGGGGATACATACAAAGGCACACAAATGCCACATGAATACATCAAACATCATACACAAGAGAGACAACCGACTACATGAAAACACATGAAAAACACAAATGACATCGACCCTGCTAGCCCAGGCTACCGACCAACAACCTATCCCAAGATCGACGAAGAAGAAGAAGAAGGAAGAACTCCAACACAAGTAAACATCGCTCCCATGTCATGTCATCGCATAACCTTTACCTACAACTGTTGTTGAAGTATCTGTGAGCCACGAGGACTCAGCAATCCCATTACCATCGGTATCAAGACTAGCAAAGCTTAATGGGTATGGAAAGGATAAGTGGTGAGGTTGCAGCAAGCGACGATTTCAAGAGAAAGATGAGAAGCTACGCAAACGGTCGCAAACTAATAATGATCACTAAGTGATCCTGAACTACCTATGAGTCAAACATAACCCCACAATGTTCTATTCTCGAACTCAATTGAAAAGAGACAGTCATAGTTACTCACGCGGTTGGTGTATTTTAATTCAGGTTTAGTGTCAAGTTTTCTACAACCGGATATTAACAAATTCCAAACTGCCACATAACCGCAGACATGGCTTTCAAAAGATCAAACCCTGCAGGGGTATCCCAACTTAGCCCATCACAAGATCTCACAACCAGCAGAGGTAAAACCTCCATCTTGGGGACAACCTGATTAGACTCGGAATCCCAGTGCACAACACATTTCGATAACGGTAAAACAAGTCCTGCATGACCTCTCGACGTGCCGACACCCCGATAGGAGCCACGCGTATCTCGTCTTAGGCCACGATCGAATTGTCCAAACTTCCGGTAGGCCAAAACTAGAGTTACCCCTCGTGGTCACCTGTGGTTTACAGGTTTGGACCAACACTCATGAGGAGCACTGGCCAGGTTTGTTAATTAAGAATCCTCGGGTGCTAGCCACTCCCTATGCAAGTTTTAGTTATTAGGCAAATGGTAAAACCAAAGTTGGTCCTTGCGGGAGGAGTTTTATTCAAAGAGAATTGACAATGGGGCCCATAAACTCCAATCGTGTTAGGAAGGACAAATCAAGGAACATAACACCGGTTTAGCAGAAACTATGGCAGAAAGAGTGGAACAAAACACCAGGCAAAAGGCCGAGCCTTCCACCCTTTACCAAGTACATATGTGCAGTAATTAAGTAAGAGATATTGTGATTTTCCTACAGATCCATGTTCTAACAGGGAACAACTACAACTGCACCTGCAACTAGCAGCGCTATGACAGGGGTTGAGCAAAGAGGTAACATAGCCAAACAATGGTTTGTTGGGATGGTGAAAAAGTTTAGAGGCTATTTCATGGCATATTGGGAGGCTTGATAAACAAGTGGTGGGTAGCGCAACATATAGAGATAGCATCGAGACAACTAGCATAGCAAAGATAGTAGTGAGATCCAAGGTGATGGTCATCTTGCCTAGAACTCTGCTAGGAAGAAGAACGATTCCATGAAGAAGACGAGTGGGCATAGATGAACCAAGCGTTGTCGAATGAATCCTTACGATCGCAACGAAACCAGAACTAACGAGAAGAAGCACAAACGAAAAGAAGCAAACAACATGGTAAACACACAACACATAAACATGACATGATGCTCAACCAAGCATGATGCATGACAAGGCTACATGAGTCTATACATGGCATGAGATGATGCATACAAGAACATAGCATAAAAGCAAGTTTAAATGAGGTCGAAAACAACATATAACAATTCCGGTAAGTCCTCATATGCAAATTTAGAAATTGGTCCAGAATTTAATAACACGTTAAGTTAGAGTTGTTAAACAACAAGTTAAGATACACCATGATGATAAACACGATTTTCTAGTCAAGTAACATATAAAGTTCATTTAATTCGGAGCTACGGCCTAGAAGATATGAACAAAACAAGTTGAACATGGCATTGATGCAAAAAGCATTAAAACATCAAGCACACATACTCCACACATGGATACAACATGAAAATATGAATGTACACACAAAACCTATCAGGTTTCATATAGAGCATGCTCCAAATGGAGCCACAAATCAACACATACACATGAAACAAGTTTGAAACACGATCTATCCAAAACAGCAAGTAGGCATATAGCAAGCATCATCACAACATGCTACAAGAACAAGATGGACACAAACATGTTATTCACTCAAAGGACAGATTACATGCTTCAATTATCACAAAGGTTCGGGTTCATAGACATCAAGATTAAACCAACGAAATCAAAGCAAAAAGGAACTTTATAACACAGATTAGGACTTAGTGAAAAACTGGGCATAGTTGAGCAGATATAACATGTTGACATGTTGGAGGCATGACACAAAGATGCTACAACACAAGAATAAGGAAAACCAAAGCATGGCATGCTTGTACATAATATGGAGCTCAAATAATACAACATGAAATATACATAGGAGTAGCAGGTTCATGGGAATCATCAAGGCAATATGCAACCATGAAATAAGCTGATTCTCAGACTTAGTGAAATCTGGGAATGCAAAACATCAACGTTTTGATGCTGAATTTGGAGGCACATAACAGCAAGCATTGCAATTATATTAATTATGCAAATGGAATGACCATATAGTATACATGGCATACTCCAACTAACTCCATGGGCACAACTCCATATGATGCATAGATTAATTACAATGAGCTTTGAAAAATGGAACATGTTGTCAATAGATTGACAGATTTATCATGATGCTAACCTGAGAGCAAAAAAGAGACATGCTACAACAACTTTACATAACAACCACGGACAGGGCATCAAAGTACACTTAAAACATGGAAAACATGCTTAATAAACATCTCCATATAACCAATAGATCAATGGCATTCATCAAGACAAGATTGCAAGCCATAACACATTTTCGGACTTGGTGAAAAACTGAGTATGGCAGAAAACAGATTCATGATGCAAACTTTGAGAAAACAAAAGAATATGCTAAAGGAACTATTCATGGAAACAATGGGCATGACAAGAATTTACTAAACACCCATAACAAAACATCATTAGTGAGCATGATCATTTGAGAAATAGATTTGACGATAGCTTCAATGCAATAGGGTCAAGTGATACAAACAGTTTCAGACTTAGCAGATTTTAACAAGTGTAAACAGCAACATTAACATAGCATGTTCGAAAGCTTGTTGCACTCACCACAAGGCTTATCATGGAATGCAAATAATTCCAGCATAAAAAAGACATGAAAATGAAGCAAAGCCATGTTGGCACAAAGCTCATATGGCAAATGAATTAATTCACACGAAAAAGACAAAGTGACAAGTTATAACAGTTTTCAGCAGTTAACAGCAACATGCACTTTTGCAACAGGGATAAAGATTTGAAGATGAATCCTATCAGGCATGCAAATGCAACCATCATGTAGATCTCAGAGAGTGGAACAACTTGGTTATTCGAACATTTTTATATGATGCACAGAACACTAGATACAAGCACCACGAAATCCATACATTATAAAATCAAGGACTTTGACAAAAATCACCAAGTCTAGAATGAGTGCATAATAGATATATGTCGCCTAGGCGTTGGATAGCATAGAAGGCTGGGTTGCTCACCTAGTGGGCTTGGCCCAAGTTGACGGGGAGGTCGGGCTGGGCCTGAGGAGCTGGCGTTGGGCCGAGCGGCACTGCAGTCGTCGTCCTCCTCCTCGATCCCCTATGGATCGAGGGAGGCAGGGGCGGTGGTGCAACTCCGGTGAGGCGACAACGATGCAGCAGGCATTGGGGCGCCCGGGCACTAGCGGACCTGGTCGGCGCCAGTCCAGATCTGGCCGGAGGAGAGGCATGGTCCGGCGATAGGGGTTTGTAGCGGAGCGGAGGGAAGCGGGTGCGGGCGTAGGGGCTCGCCGGCCGTCGTGGTCCAGGAGACGCGAGACGCCGGAGGGGTGCGGCGACGAGGTCCAACGAGGACGGCATGGTGCGGTGGCGGGCGGCATGCGGCGGAGTCCATGCGGCGGGGCCGGAGCCGGCGGCGCGATAGCGTGGGGAGCTAGATGGGGCTGCTCAAGAGCCGGTTGCGGGTGGGATCCGGGCCCGGGAGGGCTCCGGATGGGCCTGGAGGGCCGCACGGTGGTGAGGGGGCTTGGGGGATGTGTGGCGCGGTGGGAGAGGCTGTAGCGAAGGCTGGCAGCAGCGCTCCCAAGTGGCGTCGCTGGGAGGCCCGGCGCGGAATCTGAAGTGGGAGGCGGCGCTGGAGGTAGGGGGTAGGCTAGGTTTCCAAAAATGGCCGTGGATTTGTCCATTTATAGGCAGGTGTGGTTAGGGTTTGGGTTAGGGGGTTTTCGGACCCTCCGATGACGATTGGATAGCACCAGTCATAGGGGGGTAGGTTGGGCCTAGGTGGGGTTAGTGGGATGTGTAGATGGGCTAGGCTGAGTGGAGAGAAGAGAGAAGAGGCCCGGTGAAAGTTTCCGGGGACTGAAAACGTTCGACGTTAGACCAGCAATGATGTCTCGATATGTTTAATGGTTGGTCTATCAAACGGACTCCGAATGCGATGAAATTTGACAGGCGGTCTACCTACACTATAATTAGACCGCACGCCAACTTTCATCCCATTATGAGAAATTTTTTATCTACTTATAAAATAATATTTCGAACGTGCCGCGGGTGCGTGCGAGTGTGGTTTGGATCAGAACGGACAATAGAGAGAACGGGGAGATTGGGTAACGACGAACGGATGCAAGTTTTGAAAACATGCTGATGAAATGTGCATGATGCCATGGCAAAGTGCAACACGCAAGCGAACGACATGGCAATGACGACGAATAAGAGGAAGACATCTGGCACGTCGGTCTCGGGCTGTCATATGTATAGAGTTGGGGTTAGGGTTAGAAGAGCCACGAGGGGCCCACAAGCCCTACGGGTGCCCCCCTAGGGCGCGCCCTAGCTGCTTGTGCCTGCCTCGTCAGTCTTTTGGCCTCTCCCCGAAGCTTCATGGATGTCTTCTGTTCCAAGAAAATTCACCGTAAATTCTATTCCATTTGGACTCCGTTTGATATTGATTTTCGGTAAAAGACAAAAACAAAGAAAAAAACAAAAACTGGCACTGGGTACTAGGTTAATAGGGTAGTCCCAAAAATGATATGAAATAGCATATTAATGCATAAAAACATCCAAACTAGATAATATAATAGCATCTAACAATCAAAAATTATAGATACGTTGGAGAGGTATCAGTATGTCAGCAAGGTAAATGTCTATCACATATGCAACAAGTGTACCTTTGCCTGAAGCACCATTCCCGACCTTCTTGCCATGCTCTGCAAGCCACTTGCTACATTTCCTCTTCCAATGACCGGTCTCCCTGCATTGATAGTAAATGGTCTCTGAGTTTGGTCCAGACTTTGATGCAGCGGCGGAGATCACCTTCTTCGTGCCCTTTGCCTTAGCCTTTTCGTAACGCCCAAGATGCGGCTATAGCTGTTACATGTTTGGGCATGGCTTAGAGTCATAACCGCATTCTGGAATGGTCCCAAGAGTGGTATCTTAACACAATCCCATGTACTGAACAGGTATATAGAGGTAAAAAGTTGGCTTACACTCACCATGTCATACAATTATCAAATATTCATACAATCATCCAGAATGAACACAAAGTCCAACTACGGACTAAATCAAACGAATAAAAGAAACCACCCATGCTATGCCCGATCGGCCCTAGTAGGAACCACTACTAATTGTCCGGGTATGTCACTTTCATACGCTCACGCTCTTCATCGAACTCCCACTAGAGCTCTTGCCATTTCCTACTACAAACTCTGATGTACCTGCGTCTGTTTGTGTAGTAGGCCATGAGTCATGAGGACCCGTCAATCTTGTTCCTGGGTATCAAAACTAACAAAGCTTTTAGGTGTGGAGAAGGTATAAAGTGAGGTTTGCAGTAAGCACTAAGCATCATATGAGTGGCTACCTTATGAATTCCTAGAGTAAGGTGAGAATCTATGCATACGGTCGCAACTAGTAATGATCAAGAAGTGATCTTGTCTACTTACGTTCATACATAACCCCTCCATGTTCACTTTCCTAACTCCTTCGAAAAGAGACCATCATGGCTACTCACACAAGTAGTGTATTTTATTTGAGTCTTTTTGTCAAGTTATCTACAACCGGATATTAACAAACTCCAATATGCCACATAACTGTGGTACAGCTTTTGAAAGATTAAACATTGCAGGGGTGTCCCAACTTAGCCCATCACAAGCTCTCATGATTAGCAGAGGTAAAACTCCAAATTGGGAAGACCCGAGTGTTCTTGGAATCCCGTGCACAAGATATTTCGACAATGGTAAAACTAATCCAGCAAGACCTCCCGACATGTCGTCACCCTGATAGGAGCCGCGCATATCTCGTCTCAGGCCATGATCGGATGGGACATCCTACAGGTATATACCAAAACCTCAGGGTGCCCCGTGGTGGTCCCATGGTCTTCCCATTTTAGAACAACACTCATGAGGAGCACTAGCCCGAGTGGCTGATTAGGAAGCCTCATGTTAATTACACCCTATGCAATTTTTAGTTATTATGCAAATGGTAAAACCAAGGTTGGGCCTTGCTGGAAGAGTTTTAAACAAAGCGAATTATCGAGGGGGGCCCATAAACCCCGATCGTGTTAGGAACGCACACTCAAGGAACATATCACTGGCTTATCGGAACTTTAGGCGACATTAGCGGAACAAAACACCAAGCAAAAGGCCAAGCCTTCCACACATTACCAAGTATATATGTGCATAAATTAAATAAGAGATATTGTGTTATCCCATGTTCCAACATGGAACATCCTACCACTATACTTGCAACTAACAACACTATAAGAGGGGCTGAGCAAAAGCGTAACTTAGCCAATCAATGGTTTGCTAGGAAGGTGGTTAGAGGATTTCATGGCAACGTACGAGGCTGACAAAACAAGTAGTAGGTAGCGCGACATAGAGATAGAGCGGGACAACTAGCAAAGCAAAGATAGGGGTGACAAGGAACGGTCATCTTTCCTGAGATCCCACAAGGAAGAAGAACGAGTCCATGAAGAAGACAAAGGGACGTAGTCGAATGAATCCTCACAACTCCGGAACAAAACCGAAGCTAACGAGAGAAGCAAACCGGAAAGAAGCAAACAACATGGTAAACTCACAATCATACACATGGCATGATGCACAAACAATTATGATGCATGTCCGGTTTAAATAGGCATGGCATGACAACGTGCAACAAACAACACTACAAATTAAGTGGAGATCAATATGCAACGAGTTGCATATTGACGAAACACCAAATTCACATATTTAGTTTGATCCCGGTTATGTACACAACAAGTTTAAAAGTTGGTCAACATGGCAAGAGGTGAGGCAATACAAAGCTACCTATCTAGGAAAGCTTAAATGAGGCCGGAAATAAAACATAACAATTCCAGAAAATCCCCACATGTCATTTAGCAAATTTTAATGCAAACAACAATTTGAACTTGTCGGTGGCAAGGCATACGATGAGGAACATGCGAGCGACAACTCAGAAGTGGTGCAAACACAGGCATCTCATACAACACATGCATTCGTTCGAGGGTCATCGTCTCGGTGGTCATACCTTTGAACCGTGCATTTTCGAAGCGGTAAAAGTTCATAGCGGGAGTAGTCATTCACAGGAGGGTCGTACTAGAAGTAGTGGTACACTACGACGGTAGTGGAAGTAGTGGTACTCGCGTTCTTGTTGGATCCATGTTGATGGTAATGGTACACTGTTCGAAGAGGAACTTGTCGTTTTGATTTGTAGTCGATCGGGCGTCGGTGTGGTCTTGCTGGTGGGGTACGATGCTCGTCATGGCAGGTGGGGAATGCGGGAGATAGTGGGATCGATGGGTTGTGCCTGGGAATCGGGCAGGTGGCGGCGGGCAGAGGGAACAAGGTAGGGAGCGAGAGGAGAGGAGAGGGTCTAGGGTTAGATACACTACTAGGAAAAGGGCTATAGATGGAATTGATACTAATGGCGCACCGGACAAGCAGTGCGCCATTAGTATATAGTAATGGCGCACCAGCAACAGATACGCCATTAGAGTTCGAACTACTAATGGCGCACCAGGTCCAAAGTGCGCCATTAGTATCAAGAAGTTTTTTTTTGAACTAGCGCGCCGGTCCAAACATACTAATGGCGCATCCAGACAAAGTGCGCCATTACTAGTTGTAACTAGTAATGGCGCACTAGCAGTAAAGTGCGCCATTAATGCTCTTTTTTATGATATATTTTTTTTTACAAAACTACTAATGGCGCACTGTCCCAGAGTGCGCCATTACTAGTTTAAACTAGTAATGGCGCACTGTTCGACAGTGCGCCATTAGTATGTTATTTTTTTTTTGCAAAACTAGTAATGGCGCACCTGCTATAAATGCGCCATTAGTAACCTTAATTACTAATGGCGCATTTATAGTTGGTGCGCCATTAGTAAGCGGGCAGCAACAAGATATTTTGGACAGCCTCTCCTACCACACTCACTTCCCCCCCCCCCACTTCTTCATTCTCTCCACCTCCTCTCCTCTCGGGTCCCTCCTCTTTTTCACCTCATTTCCACCATATATTCATTCAAATTAAGTGGTTAAATTACCTTGTTTTGATAGGTAAGTAAGGGGGGAAGCTATATTTATGTTGTTCTCCATACAACAATGTGCACATGCACTTTTTATGGCCTAGCTAGATCTATGTATGTTTGTGGTGTTGCATATGTTTGTTGTGTTGCATATGTGTTTGTGTTTGGAGGTGTACCGGTATTTGAAATGCGATAGTTGCCAATATTTTCCCAGAATGTTGATTCATTTACATTTCGGTGAGAATTTTGGAATTAAGCATTCATTTTTGTCCTATTTTTAGGGAAAGTCATGGCAAAAAATTTCTTGGTTCTAAAATATCGTTTTGCTCTACCCCGCAGGCGACCATGGTGCGCACGATGACCGAAGGCATCGTGAATAGGTTTTTGAGGTCCGCGAAGGCCGAGATGCTTCAAAAGAATGAGACGGAGATAAGATGTCCGTGTCGAAGATGCAAGCTGAAGAGCCTTATTGCGGACCCGGATTCCGGGCAGGTGCGGGACCACCTGCTCTTGCGTGGTTTCATGGATGGCTATCGGTGGCAACGTGATGAAGATGACTACGAAGTCGTCCATGGGGGCCGGGCAAGAAATGAGGAAGGGCAGCAAGACAACCACCGCGGCTCGGGCGGGCGAGAAGACGAAGAATCCCCAGGAGATGATCACGACGGTGATGCTGTACACAATCATCATGTAGAAGTTGCAGGACATGATGATGAGGAAGATGCCGGAGCAGACGACGGGCATGATCATGAAGATGATGATGCCGGCGGAGCAGATGACGCTGAACCATCGATGGGCTGGGTGTAGGACCCTCATATTCAATAGCTGCTTCTCAAGCAGACCGATAACGCAAGAGCTGCCGCCCGAGAGAAAGCCAAGATGGATCAACTTGAGTTAGACGTGGTTACTCCATTGTATGAAGGATGCAGGCCTGAGGATACCCGCCTGAAAGTAATGCTCATGGCTCTGGAGATGAAGGTAAAACACAAAATGACCGACGCATGCTTCGACGAGAACATGTCATTCTGGCACGAACGTCTTCCCAAGGGGAACAAGTGCCCCACCAGTTTGGAGGAGGCGAAGAAAATCGTGTGTCATCTGGATTTACCGCACGTGAAATACCATGTGTGCATGAACAATTGCATCATTTATCGGGACGAGCACGTGGAGTCTACCATATGTCCGGTGTGCGGCGTCACTCGATACAAGAAGAGGAAGAAAGCTCCTCGAAAAGTGGTGTGGTACTTTCCGATCACTCCTCGTCTGCAGCGGTATTTCGCGGACCCTAAGGTAGCAAAGCTCCTGCGTTGGCACGCGGATAGGGAGGAGAAGAAGCGAGAAGATGACGCAAATGATCCGGAGATAGATAAAAAAGACAAGATGCTGAGTCACCCTAAGGATGCGAGCCAGTGGCAAGCGTTGAACTTCGAAGACCTAGAATTTGGGAACGATCCAAGGAACATCGTGCTGGGCGCGAGCACCGATGGAGTCAATCTGTTTGGCAGCCAGAGAAGCAACCATAGCACATGGCCTGTGTTTGTGTGGATGTACAACCTTCCCCCCTGGTTGTGCATGAAGAGGAAGTACATTCACATGAGTATGCTAATTGAAGGAACGAAACAACCAGGGAACGACATCAATCTGTATCTGGGGCTGCTGAAAGAGGAGCTAGACACGCTGTGGAAAACGCCAGCCAGTACGTGGGACGCCGCAAAGAAAGAATATTTCCCTATGAGAGCCGCGCTGCTCACGATGGTGCACGACTATCTCGGTTACGGATATGTCGCGGGGCAGGTGGTCCACGGATTTTCTGGATGCGTCAGGTGCATGGATGACACAACGTATCGCCTGCTAGATAGAGATCCCGGGTCTTCGAAAACCGTGTTCATGGGACATCGAAGGTGGCTTCGCGACGATGACCTGTGGAGAAAACGCAAGGATCTGTTCGATGGTGAAACCGAACCCCGAGGACGCCCGCGTACGAGGAGCGGCGAGGAAATAGACGAGCTGTTGAAAAATTGGAAAGATTGCCCACTGCCGGGAAAGAAGCAAAAGGCGTCAGAGCCGGGAAAGAAGCGAAAGGCACCAGAGCCGCTGCTGAAGGTATGGAAAACGAGGTCTGTTTTCTGGGACTTGCCGTACTGGAAGATCCACCGTGTGCCTCACAGCCTTGATGTAATGCATATCACGAAGAACGTGTGCGAGAGTCTGCTTGGTACCCTGCTCAACATGCCAGAGAGGACCAAAGATGGGCCGAAAGCAAGGGCAGACTTGAAATCAATGGGCATCAGGCAGGAGCTTCACGCTATATATGATGATCATGATGATGATGATGATGATGATGATGATGAGGCGAAGCAGGACACGGACAGACGTCGCAAAGGCAAAAAGGCCAAGAAGACCGGAAATGACTACCCTCCCGCGTGCTTCACTCTAAGTCAGGAGGAGATCGAGCAGTTTTTCACCTGCCTCGTAGGAGTACAACTTCCTTACGGTTACGCGGGGAAGATAAGCAGATACCTAGACCGGGTGAAGCTGAAGTTCAGCGGGATGAAGTCTCACGACTGTCACGTGCTGATGACGCAGATACTTCCAGTTGCAATCCGTGGTATCATGGACACGCACGTGCGTGAAACCCTATTTGGCATATGCAACTTTTTCGACGTCATCTCTCGGAAGTCTATTGCCGTGAGGCAACTCAGAATGCTACAGGAAGAGATCGTGGTGATACTATGCGAGCTTGAGATGTACTTCCCGCCTGCATTCTTCGACGGTATGGTGCATCTGCTGGTCCATATCGTGGACGATATCATCCAACTCAGGCCGACGTTCCTGCACAGCATGATGCCGTTCGAAAGGATGAATGGTGTCATAAAAGGATACGTTCGCAACATGTCACGTCCAGAGGGAAGCATAGCCAGGGGCTTTCTGACCGAAGAGTGCATCTCCTACTGCACTAATTATCTAGGCATCGAGAACCCCGTTGGTCTGCCCGTCAACAGGCACCTCGGCAGGCTCGCTGGATGGGGTCACCGTGAGGGTCGCCGCGAAATGCATGTCGACTTCGAGGGTCGACTCGCCGACTTTGAAAGAGCAAACCTAGTCGCGCTACAACACATGGATGTGGTCGATCCTTGAGTGGTTCAGCACAAAACCTTTATTGAGAAGACATACAATGACTGAGGCCAACAGAGGACGGACGGAGATATAATCAAAGAGCACAACTCATGTTTCACGCGTTGGTTCAAGCAGAAGCTTCTGTCGTACCCTTTACATGATGATTCTTCCGCGGAAGAACAACTCATATTCGCCTTGTCACAGGGCGCCGAGCACAACCTGATGACCTATGAGGCATACGATATCAACGGCTACACATTCTACACCGAGGCCAAGGACATGAAGAGCGATGGTTATCAGAACTCCGGGGTAACGATGGAATCCTATACTGGTAATGACAAGGACAGATACTACGGAAGGATCGAGGAGATCTGGGAGCTGAGCTACGCTGGAGAGAAGGTCCCGATGTTCCGTGTCAGATGGGCCAAGATCGTCCTAAAAGAAGACCGGTATTTCACCACCATGGTTATACCCGAAGCCAAATCCAAGACCGCGGGCGCAAACGTCACCGCGAAAAATGAGCCATGGGTACTGGCTTCCCAAGTTGACCAATGCTTCTTCATTACCGACCCGTCAAAGCCCAGTCGTGTTGTCGTGAGGAGAGGCAAAAGGAAGATCATCGGAATGGATGGAGTAGCCAATGAGCAAGACTTCTACAAGTACGGCGACCCGAGGATCGAACATGACGACGATGATGAAGTAGCAGCATACACCACAAGAAGAAGCAGGACCACCCTACCTAAAGGACGTCCGTTCCACAGAAGAACTCCATTTGCGAAAAAGAAGGGCAAGAACATTGTGAACAGATAGCTAGCTAAGATCGATTGTATTTAAATCGTAGCCTTCATTTCTCGATTGTATTTCATGGGCACTTTTTGAACTATCATGAATATTTTTAAATTTCATGGACACTCGATCTCGACCGCCCCTCCATCTCGATCGCTATCTCACCTCGCCAGATTCCGGCCCCCCTCGCCGCCAAGCACCCCCCGGTCCACCAGCCGCCACCGCCGACC